>JAEAOA010001198.1:1997500-2072500 GCA_016746295.1 Potamilus streckersoni
AAACTATTAATCCATGATTTTGGACTCGATACATCGATTTATCGAAATCTGAAAGCGAGATCGTAGAATAAAAACCCATACTGATAAGAAAAGGATCAAAGATCGCAAACTTCTACAACATCTTGGATAAATATTATAAATATATTCAGTTACAAAGGGTATCGACCACCTTGTTCATCATACAAACATAAATACGACATATTCACCAAATTTTAACCGATTTAATCCAAAAAATATTTAAGAAAACAATGTGAAATTTTAATTTTCTTTGCATAATGGGGTAGTACGTTACAGCAGATACGTAATCATATGATGTGATTGAGTGATACTGCTGTGATTTTAAAAGATTTTAAATTATTGTATATGAGTTTTAGGATATAGCTATGACAGCTTTATGGACATTAAAGAAAATCACAAAAAGGAGTATGAAATTGTCTATACTTTTCTACAAACTGTTTTTATTAATGCTATTTTTATTTTACTAAACAATAATTCAAGATAAAATATCATTTTGCTCTTAACATACGTCAAGTATGTAACATTTTTATTAAGAAAATGAAATTACTTATGTATGAGTGTTTATATAAAGTATGAAAAATTAGACAATCTGTTAGTTCTTTAACAGGAAACACCCACCCACCTCAGAAAGTGTTCAAAAGTTTGTTTATTTGAAAGAAAGCTATGGGAAAGTAAAATTTAACTGTCTTTGCAAGCTGTATTCTCTCGAGCCTGTACATGAAAGTCAAACTGGTTTCAAAGTCTATACATGTATAATAATAATAATAATGTAAAGTTCATAGATTTTACATTAATCAATGCAAGACATTTGATTTTTTTTTAAATGAATGCAAATAAAATAGCTTATATAAGGTGCATGTATTGACATTAAATCCATACATTGTAAAGTAATTAAGGCGAATAAAATAGTTACATGTAAAATACTTATATTGATTTCAAAGTCCGTACATATAAAAGTAATGGTTGCAAGATCACATATTTTTTAAAATAATTTTGGCAAATAATATAGGCATATGTAAAAAAAAGTATTCATTTCAACGTCCATACATATTAAAGTAACTATATCACGCTCTTATATTTTGAAGTAATTAAGACAAATATGATAGGGATCTGTAACATATATGTACTTATTACAAAGTAAAATGTATTTTGAAGCAATTAATGTGTATATATATATATATATATATATATATATATATATATATATATATATATATATATATATATATATATATATATATATATATATACATGTATTGATCTCATAGTGCCAAATTGCATAAATTGACTTACCTATCTTTGGCCAAATATCAGCGATAATGTCCTCTCTTTCCATTATTTCTAAACATTCTTTGAGTTTTAATACTGTAAAATCTGGTCTTAAACACCACCAAGAATCAAAAAAATATTTGGTCCTATCATTTCTATCCTCCAGATTTCTCACATGTGTATAATCATAGTCCAAAAGATCGGCCAAACATCGTACATCACTTTCCAATACCGCTGGATCTAATAAAACACCCAACTCCTTTATTGTGTTGGCAGAAAGACATGATAGTGGAACGTGTTCCAGGAAATTTTCTTCCACAGCCATAGTCTAAGCACCTGCCTGTTGCATACCACACTTCATTCTGCAAAAATACAGTAATTCAAGTATATGGTTAGATCAATCAATCAATCAATCAATCAATCAACCAAAAATCAATAGCTAATGCGTTAATTCTACGTTCTTTAATCGCACTTTGAAGTAATTGACATTAGATTGATACCGATGGCCGTAGTAGTAGTTGTGGTAGTAGTTAAAACAGCAGCAATAATAATAATAATAATAATAATAATAATAATAATAATAATAATAATAATAGTGGTAGTAGTAGTATGAATAATAATCGTAGTAGTAGTAGTAGTAGTAGTAGTAGTAGTAGTAGTAGTAGTAAAACTAGCAGCTTAAGCAGTCTTATCAATCTTAAATTAAGATGTCTGTCAGTGTCGTCGGTGTTCATAGGTAGAAATGGAATGATCTGAGAAATTTAGGTATCTTAACGCGATCACTTCGTGAATTACCGGTAAGGAGGAGCCGATCCTAAGGACTGTTGTTATTGGCGATTCTTTGCTTTGGTCCGTTGCAGTATTTACCTTGTGCAATTTGGAGCTACAATAATCAATGAAGCGTATGACTTAAACCGTTGCACTATTTATCTTATATAATTGGGGGGGGTGCAATAATAACTGAAGCTTGTTACTTGGGCCATTGCGTAATGAAATATTTACCTTGCGAAATAAATTTCGTTAAAGACGTCTATAATGAATTGAGACAACTTAGGTTTATACACTTGTCATCTCCATGTATATTTACATTTTTCTTTTGTTTATATTAGTCATTGAACCGTGAACAACAAAATTACTTTTTCTCCTCGAACTTAAAGGGAGACAAAATATTGAAAATCTACGCTATAGCACGAGCTTAACTTGGACCTACGATCTGATAACCTAGTATGTACTTTATTTGCTTTCGAAAGCTGAAGAGCAAATAGGAACGTACGAATGACAAGGAGTGGTCACTGTAGGTAAACAATTGCGAAATGACACTTGAACGACGGTATCTTAATGGCGACATTTTAGGAGGCTACTGGGTTGTTACACGACATGCTTTGTCACACGAACTTGATTGACCTGTTTAGATGAAAATAGGACATGCATAAAATACATTGCTATCTGCGATTAGCTAGTGTGTTAGTAACACGAATGTACTGTAGTTATGTACCTGGTAAGTTCAAACTTCCCATAAATTAATTCATTTGATTGTTGCTGTTGTTATTGTTGTGAGGCTTAAAGACATTTTTCAGTACGCGATAGGCTATACATGACGGCCAGTATTAATGGTGGAGGAAGAAACCGGGAAATCCCCAGAAAGAACCATATATTTACAAGAAGCTACTAAGCTTTCTCACCTATCTACATTTGCCGAATCTTAGACTCGAACTCACGCAGACAGATGAGAGATGGCAGTGATCCGTAACGAAGAGAGTTTTAGACGACTTGGCCACTCTGGGTCCCCTAATTCAGTTGAAGCCAATTCCATACAAATATAAATGCTGTAGGCGCTCTATGTATAACACCGTCATACTGGTTTTTATCCAACTCCATTTCCTCCTCAGGAAAATGCTAAATTATATGTAAAGTCGATGTGGATGCATGCGTGTATATTAGAGTCAGTCAAACAGAGCTGTTTTGTTTTATTGATTTTAGCCGAACTTTAAATCTCCAATCGGCTATCGTGCTGAGAGAGAGAGAGAGAGAGAGAGAGAGAGAGAGAGAGAGAGAGAGAGAGAGAGAGAGAGAGAGAGAGAGAGAGAGAGAGAGAGAGAGAGAGAGAGAGAGAGGGCATTAATCGTGCAATACAGTCTCCATTAACTGTATTTGTCCATGGGTCATGGTTCGCAAAAAATTACAAAATAATGTGTTTCAGAATAACCAGTACAAAATATGACAATAACACAGACTTCAAGATATTTTGGATACAACAGACAGTTGTATGTATGTATGTATGTATGTATGTATGTATGTATGTATGTATGTATGTATGTATGTATGTATGTATGTATGTATGTATGTATGTATGTATGTATGTTTGTATGTATGTATGTATGTATGTATGTATGTATGTATGTATGTATGTATGTATGTATGTATGTATAATTGATCAATATATCTACTTTCCTATCATACCAGCTATTGTACCTATCTATTAAGAATTTTGAAAAGTTCGAAAATAGCACGTGCGTTTGCTTAAATGCGATGATTATGTCTCAGATGTTTTCCGTGATTTATGTTAACGCAGCAAAGTTGCCCAAGGATACATTCAATCAAATGACAATTAAGTGACACATTCAAGCCATAGAAAAGATGATATATTTGGTTATTCATGTGCAGGGTTACGGAATAAGACCTAGGATTAGATCGATTGCCACGAAAGATTTCAACTCAGATTGAGTTGTTTCAATTCATAACGAGTCCAAAGCCACCACACTGCCAGCGTAAAGTGTTTGAGAGATATCGTTGGCCTCGTAATGCCTATGATGTAATACAAACAAGTATTTTTAACCAAGATAACATTATGTCACCGAAGAGTTGGTCAAAAGATATTATGGTAATGAAGATACGGGGTAAGTATCAAGGTGTGACATCATCTCCCTCCCACATCCCTAAGAAAGTCCATATGAAAGAAGCATACACAAATAGACAACATATATGAGTTTTAAATCAAACACAAAATGTGAAAGATGAAGTCAAGCGCAGACTTCTATCTAATTAGAGAGTACTAGTAGACTGTCAACTGTGTGGAAACTTTATTTTCTGCACGAAAACACTAAGCTTTATTAAAGTAAGCAAAATTCATCAACCTTGGATTTTAAATAAACATAATTAACTTCCTGTTTCCCTATATTTTAAGTATTCACACGCATTACTGTCACGTGACTTTCCGGGAAGTTCTATTGGAGTTTATATAATATTTCTATCATACATACATAAGAAAGCGTCGTACATACATACATACATACATACATACATACATACATACATACATACATACATACATACATACATACATACATACATACATACATACATACATAAACACACACATATATATATATATATATATATATATATATATATATATATATATATATATATATATATATATATATATATATATATATACTAGCGGACCTGGGTTCGAAACTCGGTAGAGTACGAATTTAATTATTAACTATTATTTCTACCCACTATTATCATGATTCTACTACAAAATCCAGGGAAAGCACTGTCAGTTCTCTCTGGTATATAGTTATAATTCTTTGTAATACAAAAATCCTATATACCTTGATTTCATTAATAGGAATCTTGAACGACTGTGTGTGTTTGTATATATATATATATATATATATATGTATATATATATATATATATATATATATATATATATATATATATATATATATATATAAGAATTATTTTTTAGGTCGTCATGCGAATGTGTCTGCTACGCACAAGCTTATATAACACCAACTCAGTGCCATCACATTTTGGTGATTTGTGCTTAGTCGTGACGGTATATGGGATAGTGCGTGCAGGCAAGGCGATGGGTGCCGATTTATTCGTGGACCTGGGTTCGAAACTTGGTAGAGTACGAATTTAATTTCTCTAACCTTAATGGTATTATCTTTTGTTATATATATATATATATATATATATATATATATATATATATATATATATATATATATATATATATATATATATACATTCAATTACTTATCGCATTACTTATATGTTTGTAGTGGATAGTGTATTGTTTTAATGTTAAAGGAAGCTCTGTTCGTACATGATAATAAGCATAATGATACAACCTTACATTTATATCCATTTAAGAAGACTGACATCTCATCAAATGGGCGCTTGATATTGAGTGCACGTATCTTAAAGAATACACTTAAAGCATCTCTATAATAGAGACGCGAGAAAATGAATATGGCTTTCTTCTTATGTTCGAGGTATAACACGTTTCTTTAAATAAAAGTGGCACTCATGGCATGATTTACTGCATTAAGTCATGTTCGTTTTATTTTACGTGTTAAGTCTGGCAAAATTAATAATCAAATGGATTCTTATAAAGTAATATGTTAACGCCAAAATTCGATTTAAAACCGCAGTCTCGACTTGGCAAAATTAACTAAATGTTGACAAAGCGCTGTTAACTACAGATGAGTCCTAATCGAGTAATATGGGGAAGCAGGACAGGACAGTTCCTGTAAATCCATAACCGCACAAGTGGTTGAACAATTGTTTACTCCTAAGTCCGAATCACTCCAAAAACAAAAACACGTCTGGAGTAGCCGACAATATACAGGCCAGTATGGAGGGCAGATGTTGAGGTAGCTACGAGCATAACAAAATATGTGATATGGCTCATGGTTGTGTAGAGAGGGATCGAACCAATTATCCACTGATTGAGAGTCTCAAGGACAAAGCCATCGCTTGAAGTAGTGGAATGTTACTACAGTATACCTTCACTATGATGCAACTGACAAATAAAGGTCCTTGAATACAGAGTTTAAGCAAATTTCGATTAGTTTAATGAAGATTCATCCGTTCTGGGTTTAACAAAGTTCAATAATACAGGGATCAAAAGGCCAATCAATACATGGTCCCAAAGGTTCAACAATATGGGTTCTAAAGAATCAACAAAACAGGGTTATAAGAGTTCAACAATACTGGGTTCCAAAAGGTTCAACAATACATTGTTAAAAAATAGATAATCAATAGAGGGTTCAAAAGATTAAACAACACTGGGTTCCAGATGTTCAACAACACGGGGTTCCAATGGTTCATCAATAGAGGGTTCCAAAGGTTTAATAATACTGGGCTCTGAGGAATAATCAACAGAGGTTTGCAAAGGTTAATCAATACTTAGTTCCAAAGGTTATCAATACAGGGTTCCAAAGGTTCATCTATAAATGGTTTCAAAAGGTTATCAATACAGGGTTTTACAGGTTCATTAGCACAGGATTCTAAAGGTTAATCAATACAAGGTTCCAGCGGTCAATCAATAGAGGGTTCTCAAGGTTCGATAATACAGAGCTCTAAAGGCTCATAAATACAGGGTTCCAAAGGTTCATCAATAGAGGGTTCCAAAGGTTTGACAATACAGAGTTCCAAAGGTTTATAAACAGAGAGTTCTAAAGATTCGTCATCATAATGCTCCAAAGGTTCATCAATACATGTCTCTAAAAGGTTCATCAACACAGGGTTCTAAAGATTCATCAACACAGGGATCCAAAGTTTCATTAATATAGGGTTCCAAATGTTCATCAACACAGGTTTCTAAAGGTTCATCAACACCGGGATCCAAAGGTTCATCAACACAGGGTTTTAAAGATTCATCATCACAGGGATCCAAAGGTTCAACAACACAGGGATCCAAAGGTTCATCAACACAGGGATCCAAAGGTTCATCAACACAGGGATCCAAAGGTTCATCAACACAGGGTTTTAAAGGCTCATCGTACAGTGTTCTAAAGGTTCATCCACACAGGGTTCTAAACATTCAACAATACAGGCTTCTAATGGTTCAGCAGTACATGGTTCAAACGCATTTTGATTGGTGTAAATATAATGATGTTAAACCTGTATCTTAGAACGAAACACCTGAAATACAAACGTTAATCAAGCGTGAAATTTAATTCACGGTGATCTCAGGTAAGCACACTTACTATCGCTCTGATGTATCCAGTTGTCGGTTTTCGTCAGGGTATCTAAAGAGTATATTGAGAATGTCACAAACGAATAACTCAAAATACGTGACAATTGCATAAAAGGGATCATTTTGGACTCCTTTAGCCATGCCATTACAGCTGATTCGGGCTACTGTGAACAGGATTCTAACCAGTTACCCATTAGTTGTGAGATTGAATCTATGCCACCTATTAAGCCACCGTGTGGAATAAGGAACTATTATTATAATGTACAACTCGTCACTATGAATAAACAAATCATGTTTCTATGGAAAAATTTCCAAAGAATTCTTAATTTGTCTAAATGTCAAAGTACTAAGAGATATTCAAATAATATAATAATGTGTTTGTGACTGATTTTTAACAAAGCTTTAACAAATTTTCAGCAACATCTTTACAATGAATGCAGAGTGACAGTTTATAGTGATGTCTAGCACTGAACATCGTGCCGCACACATGTAACATCATGTTCTACTTAATCACATTGTCCTAACACCAGGCCGACCAGTCCTTACACTAACCTCTTAATGCTGAGAGCCCAGCGAGGCAGCTGTAGGTACCATTTTTATAAGTCTTTGGTATGACTCAGCCGGGGTTCGAACTTGCAACCTCCCGCATCCGAGACGGGCACTCTATTCAAACGACCACCGGAGCGGTAAGACAATAATGAACCAATGGTGAAAAATACCAAAGAAAATTAAGCGTGAAAACTAGATTTTGGTGATTTAGTTCTGATATGGCTGAAATTCTTTTTATCATGAAAAACAGCTCCATATCAATTCTCACGAATAAAGGTAACAAACAAGGATACAAGTTATTGCACCCGTCACGAACGAACAAACACTTGAACGAACGGGCAAACACCTATATCCCATGACATTTGTTTTTGGTGAAGAAATTAATATACATGCTTTCCATACGTGGATATTACTTTCTTTATTAAATATTCACATTTCCAGTATTCTACATATATAATAGTTGAAGTCTTGGACTGTTAGATATGTCATGCACAACGAAATATCTGTATTTTACTGATCGTTTAGATCATTACTTGGATGACGACATATCATAGACTTTGTGCTAAAAAGAGCGATATTTTCTTATGTTTAGCAAAGCCAATTAAGTGGTTCAAGTAGTGCTTGGACCTTCTAAATATCTCCTTATGATGCTAAATATATAAAACATGCTAGCTTTTGGCTTGGTTTTGTTCATTACCATCTGACCTTCACATTTCCTATACATTTTGCGATGTGATGCACCCCAAAGGTAAACTTCATTTGTTTTAAGATTTTGCAACGTCACTCATTCCACTTCGCCCGCATTTTGTGAATCACAGGAGTGTTCTTGAAACATTGAAAAAGTACTACAGTCCACTTAGGTTAGCAAATCTTTTGCACTCATTAATAATAATAATAATAATAATAATAATAATAATAATAATAATAATAATAATAATAATAATAATAATAATAATATTATTATTATTATTATTATTATTATTATTATTATTATTATTATTATTATTATTATTATTATTATTTCACAATCTACTGTGCAACAGTTTATAGTGATGTCTTGCACTTGGGCATCATGCCACAGACAAGTAACATCATATCCCACCCAGTCACATTATCCTGACACCAGGCCGACCAGTCGTAACATTAACCTCATAATGCTGAGCGCCAAGCCAGACAGCTGCTAGTATCATTTTTATAAGTCTTTGGTGAGGCTCGACCAGGATTTGAGCCACCGACCTTCCGCATCAGAGAAGGCCGCTCTATCCATCAGACCTCGGGCTCAGTCATAAAGTATTAGCAATTCTGTTGCAATATTGAAGGACAAAAACGTGGAAGATGGTGCAGCATATAGAAACGGTAATTTTGATAAATTCTTTTACATTGAAATATTTTAACAATTAAAAAAAATAACTTTCTTCCAGTCTCACAATTAATTCTGACGGATGTTGTTATTACCTTACTAGAAACGCCATAACATTATGTTATTAATATTGGATATTAATAATTTCTTTCTCCAGACACCTTCAATGCAATTTGTGCACAAAAGCTAAATTTAATTTTAAAAATTAACTGATATATTTTTATCAATATTTCGTTGTCACTTATTATAAAATATCTTCGTTTTTCATAATGTTCATTTCTAAACCTAGAATCAAGGTAACCAAATAAAACTTAACTGGTATCTGGAAGTATATACGACTATCGTTAAGAGTTCGTCGTAAATCCGAAAGTTCTATCTGAGGACAGGTTGTGTACTGAGAACCACAGACAAGGACCCAATAGCGTGCCTGGATTTTTTTTTTAGAAAACAAAAGTTAAATAAAAAGTAAAACATGAAGATGAATGTACCATCAGGCTAAAAACATGTATCCAGCTGGGAGGGATGTTCCTGTATGTGATAATATTGTGGTCAACCCAAGATCATCGGGGATTCCATATATACTCCAGGCACTAGAAAGTACAGCCATCAATCAGTGCGCATGTTCACTAGAGCTCGTCCAACCGCGTCAGGTTTATGTAGCACACCATTCAGTGTCAGCGCCATAGCAGGATAATTAATTCTCAAGTACATACCTATTTTGAGAAATACCGTCATATGACCTTGAACTCTATGTTACGGAAATCTAAACAAAGATGCTGTTTTCAGCTACGTAGTTAATTTTATGATCAGCTCTCTTGGACTAGGAATGTAAAAATAAATATAAAAAATATAATAAAAAATAAAGAGACGAGGGTTCTATTTTACATTTTCTTGTCCAATAGACAAATCGCTTTTAAAAATCCTTTAAAATCTTAAAAGGTACACGTACAGTGAGTTGTTTATAAAAATATTAATAAATAATAATTATAAAAAAATATTAAAGACATGTTGCATTCTGGCTTTTCGCCTTACCTTATTTAATGAGGGATCCTAATGACAACATTCTCAAGTTAATTGATGGCATTTGTGTGCAGGAATTGGAAATAATAATTCAAATGAAACATATCATATTAGAACGTTCTTAATACACAAAGATCAACTTGTCCAAGGGACAATAATCTGGAAAAAAATCTATAGATTCATCTAGGTGAAATAGTTCCCAGCAAGTGAACAAACATAAATTCAGCCATTAAATTCTAGCGGCGAAAACAACTTTATGTAATCGTGACAGCCGCGCGCGCGCGCGCGTGTGTGTGTGTGAAGTAGGGGTAGGGTATTCCTCGTTGATATGCAGATTGTCAACAAGTGTCATAAAGCATTATGAACACGCAATATAGACAGTGTGGGGATAAATAAACGAATGCCATGTAAAAGCGATGTCCCTTTCTTAGAAGACATTTCCCTATTAAGACAAGTGTTAACAGAGGTCAACATATTTTAACTTAATTTCTTCATTCTGTTTATATTTAACTTCTACGTAATGGTCACCTGATGATAAAGAAAAGTATTTTAGTTCTTTAAGTGACATTTATACAGACATATTAGGCGTCACAACAATGTTACACACTCATTATTCATAAAGCGATGCGACAAAATAAGGCTGCACGTGGACTAAGATTTATGACTGGAGATTCCCAAACTATTTTTAACCTATGTCTTTATTTTCCTGCTGGTGATCCTTGGGTTAAATTTAGATCGTACTGTGATAGATTTAACTTTGAAGGGAATAATTTCAACGAACTTGGTAAATTGGTTATTCCTTTACAAAATGAGAATCTCGTCTATATTCTCTTGGCGTATATTGGGTACAGGAAACAGTGAGTAATCAGGCACTGATGCAGTCCAAAAATTAAAATCTGTAAAAGTGTATTTTTGTTGTTTAATTTTTCTTTTTTTACGGTTCTGTATCTCCCTTCCCCCACCTTCCTCTTGCAAAATAGGCAATAACTTCCAGCAGGAACTACACTGTACATGTTCCTAGCAAGATATTTTTGAAAACGATTGCTGAGCGTTTATCGTTTATAAACATATTTATACGTGTTTTTGCATAAGTATAAACTAATAAATGTACCGTATGAAATCTTTTCGCTATCAATAACTATTAAAAGAGCTAAATATCAAAACGTGTATCTTGGAACTTGTTGTGTTTCTTTCACTCGCACTGACCTCTCCGCGCCGTCTCACTATCCAAGAACCTTGACCTTATCAATTGATAACTGATAAAAAGTTTTTAAACATAAAATTTGCATATCTATATCAACATTGCCATATATGCTTTCATTTTTTTATTTATTTTTTCTTCTCTTTCTTTTCTTTGTAACACGTTTCCATGCAAGTATTGCACAATAGTGGTCAGTTTATTCCTACAGATGTTATGCAAATGGTCTGGATATACTAAAACCTTACACGAATGTCCTTTAGGAAACATATAGTTTAATGAACGGTAATAGAGGGGGTACTATTATTTATAACTTGATATGCACGCAACCGACAACCAAGAGAGAGAGAGAGAGAGAGAGAGAGAGAGAGAGAGAGAGAGAGAGAGAGAGAGAGAGAGAGAGAGAGAGAGAGAGAGAGAGAGAGAGAGAGAGAGACCCATTCATCGAGGACAACTGGTATGGTCACCATAATAAATCTCCCATTAACAACACACACGCATGAACACGCTGGGGTATAGACTATATCAACATAATGAAATCACATATATAAACCATGATACGGAAAATAATTTTAGTTTCAGATATTTACAACTCGGTTAATAATAAATAAAATTCTTTCAGTTCGAAGTTATTTGAACAATTGTTTTGCTCTTTGTTAATACACATTCATTCGTCGGCGCACTTTGCAACTCTTACCACATCCGGGAATACTACACGACCGGCAATATCCATAACACCTAATAATTATTTGTAAATCATCGTAGGGATGCTCAACATACCGGTCAGGCATTAAACGAATGAACCTGGTTCGTCCTGTAGGGGTTTTAAATCATTTTGATTTGGTTTGGGCAAAACATGGTTCGTCCTGTAGGGGTTTTAAATCCTTTTGATTTGGTTTGGGCAAAACAAGGATGAGCGCCAAGCTAGGCAGCTGTTAGTACCATGTTTTTTTCTTTTCTTTAGCATGACTCAGCCGAGGATCGAACCCGCGAACGTCAGCATCAGGGGGGGGACACTCTAACCACCAGACCACAGTAGCGGTTACATTGCAAAGTACCAGCCTCGGTTCTGACCCTTAAACACTTTACAAGGTAATATACTCGTTCCAGTCTATTAAACAATGACCTGCCACTTCAAAAGAAAATATTAAAGGAGATTATCGTCGACACTAAATACACACACACACACACACACACACACACACATATATATATATATATATATATATATATATATATATATATATATATATATATATATATATATATATATATATATATATAGCCTATCCACCTGTCCACCTTGTATATAAGTCATATTTTGTTTATTTTAGAAACTTATATCTCCGTTTCACTCACATCTCTTTGCATAATTTATTCAGAGCTAAAACTGATGATTTATCTAACAGCTATGCTCATTTGTAAGTTTCACGGACAAAGATAAACAGTTACGTATACTAAACATGACAGACGAGATGTCATTTACCGTACAAAAATGTTTGCTTTTAACTAGCCTAAGTGGACTTAGATGATAATAGTAACCAGTCCTAACATTAACCTCTTAATGCTTAGCGCCAAGAAAGGCAGATGCTCAGAGCCAACAAGAGGTAGGGGGAAACCTGGGAAACATCCTTGTGACACTGGACCGTAAGGGGGTCCAAACCGAACAACACATTTTAACTTTGTAAAAGAAAAATTTTGTTTAGATAAGAAATATGAGAGGCCCGGGGTGTTTCGTACCACAGAGACCGTGATCTCTCTCTCTCTCTCTCTCTCTCTCTCTCTCTCTCTCTCTCTCTCTCTCTCTCTCTCTCTCTCTCTCTCTCTCTCTCTCTCTCTCTCGGCTCTGCAGCTGCTGGTACCATTTTTATAAGTATGACTCGGGCGGGATTCGAACATCCGACCTCCCGCATCCTAGGTGGAGGCTCAAACCACTTGGCCACCGAAGCGGTCTAATGTTGTAAAATGAGACATTTTTCGAGAACACGGTATCATGTAAATGTTTTTTTTTTAACAATTGACATCAAATAGAAACTCTTTTCCTGAGTTAACAGCTAAATTAATTTGAACTGAATTCTAGTTTTTCAAATTACAAATTACTATGTGTATTGTGTCATTACAGGTTTTCAAGGTAAATTTTGCTTAAATAAAATTTTTGTACTTTGTATGAAAACAACATATTTATAAACTTTAAGATTGCTGAACGAAATGGTCCTATTGATCTGTTGGTAATGTATTTATATTTTATTGTTCTTCTAAGGCAGAACGGTCCAACATCGTCAACGTCGTGGGCCACATTGACCCAAAATGTAAAGTAATTACAGAACTAACATTTTGTATGTGTGCAGGCCAATATTTGACCAGCGGGCATGGAGTTCGAGCACTCTGGTCTACAGTATGTCCCTCTAAAGCTGATCTGATACGATTTCCTTTCTTTCTAAACATCACAGGGATATATTTACTGTAAGTTAAAACAAACAAAACAACCCAACCGTTTGCTATTCAAACCTCTTAGTATTGTACGTTGTGTTCAAAGCTGATGCTGGGGTATTTTGTGCCTTGGGGAACCGTCCACTTTGCGTAAAACACACACACTCACACTCACACACACACACACACACACACACACACACACACAAGGGGAATCGCTTATTATTACAAACTTCTGATTAATAGTAATAAACGTTCTGTTTGATAATTTAGTACTTTAATTATTTACTCTACATATTAACAAAAAATAATGAATAAACTGACAGTGTACTTAGTTTTTGGCGCCCCCTCCCCAGACAGTGTACTTAGTTTTTGGCGCCCCCTCCCCATAAATCTTTGCTCATCAGGCGGCCGCCTAGTTCGCCTATTGTGTTAAAGCGTTGTGTTAAAGCGGCGAGTCGTATTGGGAAGTCTTTGTAAAACCATATACAATGTATATCAGTGTATGACAACGACTTAGGACAACAACCAATCGCAACGAATCTACGGAGTTGAACTTGCGGTCACACCGTGTAATTTTTTTGTTCACCCAGTAAGATGGAGGTTTGCCGGTTATTAGACGGAAGTTACATGTCCTATACCTTGAACAGTCATACAAGTCACACTAACATTGCAAATTATATTAGCTACAGACACCGTTTCTAGAACAGCTGTCGTATACTCTTTGCCTTAAATGAAACATATACTGTAACGGTGTAATAAGAATAAATTTAAATATATCCGTTATAATACTTTTGTATAAAGCACAATGAGGAAAAACTGAAAAGTACATGTTATACCGGTGTTCCTGTCACCACCGTAGAATACATTTGTACAGGTACACAAATAAACAATCGGGACATGACAAACACGATTGTTAAAGATAAAACTTGACTTACCTGCTCACGTATATCCTGTACGTATTGGAATGAACATGAAAATAAATATATTAGCTTTAGATATATCAAGTTTCACTCAAAAGTATATTACATTCGTCTTGCCGAGACTTCTAAACAGGATTACTTCCGCCTACAGAAACAAATTTTCAGGTCGCGTAGTTTGTACATAACACGTAGAGGAACGCCAAGGGGAAAAGGAAATAATAATGAATTGTATATGCATTATCCATAAACAAAAAGACAACTTGTATATGACGTAGCCAAGACAACGGGAAAACAGTTGATATATGTACGAGCTACCCTCCTGTTGTACAGTCATTTTGCTATGTATCGAATTATTTTTGAAATGGGGGGTGCAGACATTATAATCCAACTCCATAACACACAACTGTAAGCTTCGTGAGAGAAAGCTTCATGACGGAGGCTATGCAAAAAGCTGATCGAATTTTATTAGGTCGTTTACGAGACGCTATTTAAAATATAGTTATGCAAAACAAAAGAAGAAAAAAAATAGAAAAATCTTCAGAACCTTTCGTGCGATACATAAATTAATTAATAAGACGCCATGAATGAAACGCCACTTCCGTTTTCGTGCACTGATATGTGTACAAATGGTATTGGTAATTCATAATGAAAACAAAGTGCAATAATATCATTGGAAACGAAGACTTCAAAAAATGTTACTAACAGCTGCCTCATTTGGTGCCCAGCATTAAGAGGTTAGTATTAGGACTGGTCGGCCTGGTATCAGGATACTATCACTGGGTGGACCATCAGGCCACGTTTGCGGAATGATGCCCCAGCGTTAGACATCACTATAAATTGTCACACTGCAGAAATTGTAGCGATGTGACTGAAAAATTGTCAAAGCTACGTTAAAAATCTAACACACACACCCACCATTGGAAACGAAATATTTGGGGATTTCATGACCTCACTTCAAGCGTCAAGCGTCTTGTACCAGCTCCTAGGAGATAATTTCCATTTGCCATCAAATATTTCCTTTTTTATCTATATAAAGCTCTGAATGGAAATGGAGGAAAACCATGTGGTGTCAGGACTTGGTAGCTGCTTACCACAAGGCCTATCAAACTTAAAGAATCTTACTACAATCCATAACTAAATGAAATCAATATGAAAATGATTTATCATTTCTGACATTGCGAGTATAATAGTGTGTATGATTTTCATACGCTGACAGACGAAATGAATATCACACGTCGATGAAATATGACCGCTACTATCAATTTTCAATTGCAATACACCTGACTACCCTGGCAGATCTTCTGGTTTGCATGTTCTTGACATCAGACGTACAATATAGTCACATGATATAAACATATAATTCCTCTCCAGAGAGCACATGATAATCCGATAGTCACGTGACAACAAAAACTAAAAAAGTTGGCATGTGCTCTCTGCGCGAGAATTGAGGATTTTTCCAGGCTGTTTCAACTAACGTCATATTTCTGTCTGTTGCCGATGTGTTTCTCTCTCTCTCTCTCTCTCTCTCTCTCTCTCTCTCTCTCTCTCTCTCTCTCTCTCTCTCTCTCTCTCTCTCTCTCTCTCTCTCTGTGAGTTGATAATGCTTTGACCATTCATTTCTTTTTCACAAACATTGTTTGCATCTATTGTTATTTAGTAACGTTTACAACTTCAGAAAAAAATTATATGACGTCCCTATATTTAGTCTCTGACGTCATGACTATGTGGACTGCGAGACTTGGGCAATCATGTTACTGTAAATATAAAATCGAAAGTGACAAGTCAGTTAGTCAACGCTGAAGTTTCGTCTTGACTGTCGACGAATCAAAGAAACAACTAATATTGTACTCATATTATCCGAGTAGATAAATCATCTCCTATTTACATGGTGTATGTTGGACTTGAGGCAAGGTCCTAACAGTTTTCTCAGCGCAATTAAGCATAAGTCCACCCAATCATCGCATCGCGCTTTCTCGGGGAATTCCAACGTTTGGATAGGCAATGTGCACTGACTTCCTACCAAAAGCAAACTGTTATAATATCTAAAATAGGATGGGAAATGTCAGAGAAAACTTTTCCAATTGCGCGCTGAATTTTGCTTTACAACCTCTCCGATAGACGTTACATTTAATATCAAAATTTTACTTCAGTGTGCGTTTCTGTTTTCGTGTGTGTGATTTGGATTTTTAACGTAGCTTTAACATTTTTCAGTCATATCCCTACGATGTTTGCAGTGTTACAGTTTATTGTGATATCTAGCAATGTGGCATCATGCCGCAGACATGTAGCACCATGTTCCACCCAATCACATTATCCTGACAAAAGGCTGACCAGTCCTAGCACTGACCTCTTAATGCTGTGCGCTAAGCGAGGCAACTGCTAATGCTATTTTTATAGGTCGGTTGTGCGACTCAGCAGGGGTTCGAACTCGCGGCAGCCGCTCTAACTACCAGGTCACCGGAGAGGTGACTTTTATTTGGGAAATGACAGTAAATGATGATTTGGTTTTTACGCATTTATTGTATGAACTAAGAAACCAAGAAAATATCCTAATAAAACATGCAAAATATTCACGTGGTTTTTCTTTTCTCTTTTTTTTTTCTTGGAATGGAGTGGTGGAAAGAACTAAAGATATAATTTGTTTTCTTTAAACATTGAGCAGCGTAACAATTCCTTGTGTATGGAATGGAAACTAAGTCAACCTGTGAATATTAAAAAGTATTAAAGACATTTATGTACATCACTGGTAATTTGTGTATCACGATAAACACTGATACTAGGAAAATGGTATTGCCTTAAAGGATGGAAAAGAAACACTTAACAATGTTTTAATTCAAATGGCGAACATCGGGAGGTAAAATAAAAATGAGAAAAGACAAAAATGTTAATGTCATATGTATATGACTTAGTTCAAAATAACTAATTCACACGAAAGGTAAACAGGGTCAGGTCAAAAGCGCATTGGTCCCACATCTTTTCTGTCTGTCTACATCAGATTCTCTTTCAAAAGCTCTTGGTGGTACTACACTAAACTTGGCAATTGGCTTTCCTTTCTGATAATTATCTAAGAGTTGTCTGGCAGTATCTATTCCCTCGAAGCCCCGAAGGTGTGGGATGGATTATATATAAAACAAATTACAGAAATAGTGATAGTTTTATTTTCATTTCTAAAATTCAAAGAACAAAAGTAACATTATCAGTCTAACACCATAAGTTAACATCGAACACGATAAGGGGACATCGAACAAGAATCGTTTTTTTTTTTTTCTTATTAGGATATGTGACAAGATGTTGGTTGGAGGCTTCAGTACTGAAATGCCTAGGCTCTAGTTAACTCATCACACATTTCAATACAATACACAAAAATACAAGATGTGGGGGGAGAGAGTTGTTATTATTGTTGTTGTTATTGTTGTTGTATGGTTTATCGCCATTTTATAGCACAATATAGGTTCTGCATGGCGGCCAGTATAAAAGATGGAGGAAGAACCCGGGAAAACCCAGGAAAGTACCACAGACCCACGAGAAGCTACTGCCCAGCTTTTTCACGTACCAACATTGGCCGAGCCCGAGATTCGAACCCATACAGACAGAGGTGATACGGCAGAGATCCGTAACGGAGTGCATCCTAATGAAAATAAAGTCTCCACTTTGCTTCTAATTACTAAACATATAAAACAAGAATTCAGTCAGTGACGAATATTGACAAATGGTGCGGTATGCCCTTATTACTGAAGTTGCCATCATTATTTTAAATTAATGATACCTCATTAAAGCCCCTGGATTACATGTTGATCGACTATATAGAATGTTCTACTTTCTCACCCTACCCCCATGCATTATACATGAACCTTAAGCCCAACAATTGTTATAAAAACATGTTTTCAGTCGGCTGGCAATGCCTATTTCTTATTGCCGTCCCTGGCACACGCCCATCCCTCTTAAAAACCCAAAGCACACACACACACACACACACACACACACACACACACACACACACTGACGACGAACTCTGCAAAGCTAGTAACTAACTAGCCTGAGCGCTTTTGAATCTTAATGAGTCTTTTTCAAAGGCATATACAAAACATAGACAAAACAAACAAATAAACATAAAAAACGTTGTGTTTGTAAATCTCTACATGGCTGTCTCTACATGAATTAAACCTATATATACATTATGTCTCAACCAGCCTCTATACTTGTTGCGTTTACTGAATCGTTATTTCTATTGCCCTAGAAATGTATGAGCCATAGCAAAATAATAGATGTCCACTGTATAAAAAGTGTTAACTGAAATTGCACTGTCAAGTTTCATAATCATCTGGACTGGCAAAAACAATCTTGCATGGCAACAGTGCGAGGGTGCAGAAGAAGAGGCATATAGAAAAACAAGCGGGAAGACAACATTAAGGCGTGGACAGGCACGCGATTTGGAGATTCCCGAAGGGAAGTTGAGAACATGGAAAGATGGAGAAACTTGATTGTAAAGTCAACTCTGGTGCTCCATCGACCTCATCGATTGAGGAATTGATGATGATGATGATGATGATGATGATGATGATGATGATGATGATGATGATGATGATGATGATGATGATGACGAAGTCACACTGACTTATCGTTCATAATCTGATCCAAACGTGCATTCGATCTTTGCAAAAATCACATCATTATTACAAATTAGAAAAAAAAACAGATAATTTGCTTTTTTCTATTATGTAATTTCCAGACATATCTAATTCATATCCTTCTTTTTACAAGCACAATAAATTCACAAAAACAAAGCTGATTATTTACATATCTAGGTGTACCTGGAAACAATGAATGTATTTAAATATGTGAATTCAGGATTTATTTTAATAATAATAATAATAATAATAATAATAATAATAATAATAATAATAATAATAATAATAATAATTAATAATAATAATAATAATAATAATAATAATAATAATGCTTTCAATAGGTGAATTAATATGTGAAAGGTTATATTTTAATGGAAATAATATATATTCAATCTGAAATAGTCACAACCAGGCGAACACAGTTTTATGTCAGATTAAGCACTGAAGCTGATGCGTTCATAACGATGTATTGCTCGCCAGAAATAGGGATTATAAATTCGCTCACACCGATTCAGACATCAAATCTCTGAAGATCTCTTCAGGCGATGGTAACAACATTTATTGAACAGTCCTACAAGAAACACGCATAGTTGTTTTTATTTTACCTAAGGGTCAATTTGAGGTAATAATTCATAACAATGAACATAAATGAACATCTGTGTGGAAAATACTATCTTTTACTTGTTTTGGCTATATAAAATATTTTATGCATTTCGATTTTGATGAAGTTTTACAGTCTCATTCAGTCGCTGTTATTTTGTTTTAAATATTATTCTTTAAACTGAAATTGTGCAAATCCCGGCACAGATAAAATTATACAAATCAAGTTTTAATGACGATGAACTGCCCAATCACAGAGTTTAAACGCGTATACGGTTCCATGTTAGTAGTGTCTATACCAAAAGTCCCCACGTCAGATCGGCCTTTAGTACAGACTATTTCAGTAATGGGTATCATTGTTATAATTTGAATACACATAACCATTAAATGGAGATATTTCACTTTATTCGTATCTTATTACATCTACATTCCTTTAGTAGGTCGTTATTTACCTTCTCCGATAAATACAGATGTCAGAAAAAAATAGTAAGGTACGACTTCATTTTTGGTTGAAGTCAAACTAAATGTGTGATCCAGTTCAAACCGGATTTAATGTCTCGTGCTATGACGTCACAGTGAAAGCAGTGCGTGTTAAAAAATGTATGAAGTACCCTATTTTTTGTGATGACATGCCCAACATCATCTTTTCTTGACCTGGCTTAGTAGCGGGACACTATTGTAAAAGTCCAAATCTTTCGTCTGGACGTTTTTTGATGAAACAAGTGCAGATTATAGAACAATCATTATTGAACATCTTTGTTTCAACTATATTATTATTAATATTAAATTTTAGAACAACCATGCATATTTAATTTAACTTAAGCAAATGCGGCTGCATGACCGTGCTGAAATTACTCCGGTGGAATAAGTGGCTAGGGCGTCCACCTCGGATGAGGGAGGTCGCGAGTTCGAACCCCCGGCCGAGTCATACCAAATACTTATAAAAATGGTACTAACAGCTACCTCGCTTTGCGCTCAGTATGAAGAAGTTAGTGTTAAAGGTTACCGGCCAACTATTTTGTACAAATGTGTAATATTATTATAGTAATAAACAACTTGTATTTGTTATGTATGTACACCATAAAAATGCTTATATAGACTTGAAAATTCACTTTTGTAAATGAAAAATTATTCGGCAATCTCCGTAAACAATCGGTAGTTTCCGCTTGCCAAACACGGATATAATGTACATTTAGCCCTTCTATTCAACTTAGCCATTCAATTGTTTAATTTCCCGACGTAAATACACATGTGATATATCTTACGAGCGTGCTTTTGTACAGCAAATATGATTCACTGAACTGCATATGGATGTAACCAAAAGAGTGATGATGGGAAAAAGGATTCTTTCTTTTTCCGAAAGACCATATGTACCAGAAAAAAGTGAATTCATGCTGTGAGATAGAACAGGGTGAGGGGATGGGAAAGTTGTATCATTATTGCCGGATTATAGTCTAGCTGGTCCAAGACAGTCCGGTCAAACTCAAAAGACAATTCGGCTCAACAATGGTTTGAACAGTTTCTCTTTTCTTTAAACAACAAGCAGATAATATATAAGATATGTTTTTAGGAGTAGGTTTTAGAACAAAATCTAAATTTAAAAGAAATTTATATTCTATCAAAGAAAATAATAGTACTTTGCAACTTACATATTAGAGAAAACACAAGCAGGCATATCTTGCTCATTCTAATAAAAATATTTACATACATTGTTTTATGCTAAAAGTAAATGCATCTTCAGACCGACATTCTCAATTTAAGTCTTCTGGTCAAAATATCAATATTCATTTATTAAGCAATTAAACTTAACATATAATATAATACAGAATATGTATACATTGTACATGAGATATTAAAACAAATATATTTAATTTTAGACTTCTCGTAGTAACACTGCTGCCTATAATACACACTCAGTTACACAAGAGAGAGAGAGAGAGAGAGAGAGAGAGAGAGAGAGAGAGAGAGAGAGAGAGAGAGAGAGAGAGAGAGAGATATGTCTAGCATTTTGTCAATGCTGTTGCAATTTGAAGCTCTTACCAGTTAATTTTATTCTTTTTATTTTTCAAGTTGTTTTAGTATGTGCACGCGTAAATTAAAAACTTATCATTACTAGTCAATATTATCAATCATATTTACTCTATTATTCCATACAAATAAGATAGTAATTAATTTTTGTGTTGAATTTGTGTCGCCACCCCCCCCCCATGCAGGTACCAAAAAAATGATAAAGACACGCTCATTTGAATATAAAATGAAAGGAACTAACCTTGCATTATTATTTATTCCTTCTTTTTTCATCATGCAAAATTTATTAAAGAAAAAATATACACACGAACTCCGTGTACGTAGTGGTTGCCGGTTTGCGTATTGTCTTTACTGTAGTGTGTAAGGCATATGTCAACAAAATCACAACAGAGACGAAAACAATCACTCGATTGCTTGAAGGCACCTGCCATTCACGCATTACGTTACAAGGTGCAAACTAACCAAGTTTGCGTGGTATAGAAGTTAACTATACGACAGTATCTCACAAATACAAACCATTATTAAAAAAAAAAAAAATCCACTGCGAGTGCAAATGATAATCCTTTCGCTAGCATGGGTTACAAAACTGTTTTAAAGCATGTTGTTGTGTATAATATAAGCCCTGCAAACATACATTATCGTCACATCTGGGAAGCAAATAGAAGCATTGGTGATGGATAAATACAACTTGTAGCTAGCAATAATCTTTCTCTTCAAACTATCGGACCGGATGTCAAATACAAAGGTTATTTTATTACAAAGTAAACAACCGCGAAAACTGACTTCGTTATCTTTTAATGGTGCCGATTTTTCTTATGAAGTCAGCCGACATAAGGAAGTCTAGTTTGGTTCCTTCGTATTCTTTTAAGTGTGCCAATTTTCTTTCTTTCTTTTTTAATAAAGTCGACCGACATAGAGAAGCCAACATTGATTCATTTTTACCTTTATTAACGGGAATTTTCAAAATAAACTGAAACAATGGAACACACAACCTAGTGCGTCGTGCACGCATATCGATACAAGGCTGAAGAGTAAATTAATTTTCAGTACTTTCATCTAAATGTTCCCTATCCATAGTTTATAATGTTTTAATTTTCGACAACAAGAAGCATGTACAATTTCTTGTGGGGATAAATGTACGTCATTGCCGGCTGGTGTCCTATATAGGTGGGAAATCGTAGCTAAGGGGTAGTAACTGCATTGCATACGTCTTTGTCGAGTAATTATATTATTATTTCGTCTTTACACTTGATATTTTTTTTTGTTCTTTTTGTGTGAGTATAACCAAATTTAATCATGTAATGCAAATCTGATGTAAACAGAAAAAATGTTGGAGTGTGGCCGGTGACCTTTAAGACTTGTCCACCTGGTGTCATGATAATGTGAATAGGTAGGACATCATGCTACATTTTTGCGACATCATGCCGCAATGCTTGACTATAAACTGCCAAAGCGCAGACATGGTAACGATATGACTTAAAAAAATTTAAAGCTACGTTAAAAATCCAAAACACACACACACACACAAACACATATGTACATTTCCTGGTAATTACACAGAGTTTTGGCCCTATACACGTTGTAAAGTATGCTAACTGAATGGAGTACATAGATTACACTGTTTCAATGTAAATAGATAATAACAGTTTATCACCTAGTAGTAAAGAAAGCAACTGTTTTTCTTCAAAACTGTCACAAAAATTTTGACCCAGTCCAAAAGATCCGAATATTCATTAGAAGTAATTTCCCTAAAATTGTAAAGAAGAGGTTACGCATCGGTGACCACTATATTTTAGAATAGATGAATATTACATTTTGAAACCACACGTGCGTGTGATCTCGTGTATATTTTACAGGTGTTGTGTTAGAACATTGTAATACTTTAGTCTTTGTTATTTTAGAAATTTTAGAAATTAAAAAAAAAAACTTAATAGTTTGTCTAAGTTCTGTGGAATATATATACTCCGTACTCAATGAAAGTCAAGGCGAAAAGATGTCGAGCAAAAGTCAAGACGGGCACATAAACCGTAAGAAAGGAATGATCGATGACTGCATTGTCGACAACCGAACCAAAAAAATATGACACATTCAATGACAAATTTATACTGCACAAAATGGGCCCTACCAGCAATCATGTACTGTGGTCGCTTCAGTGACTTTGTATAGTCAAAATGAATATTCTCGGAGAGGTACTGTATTTTTTCAAGTCGCAGCCGGTAGATATGATCTGACTTATTATACAACTGCGTGAATTTTGATTTTGCATTTAAGATCATTTTACATAACACGATAGGTTGTATATACATGGCGGTCTGTATAATTAGTGCAGGAAAAACATTAGAAAGTCCCTTCAAAAGAACCACCTACCCATGGAATGTTATCGGCAAGAAAGCAAATGAGCTTGAACAATGTTTAACTCGATAAGCTGCAAATGTATCGATATGGATTTCTGTTTTCTAAACTGACTTCATTTTCAAATACATTGCCAAATAAATTTATGTTGCATCGGTTCATATTGCTTCTAAACCAGTGGTCTCAAACACGCGGCCCGCAGATTGATAGGCGTCACAAGGTATCATGAAAGATAATAAAGGTATTGCGTCTCTTGGGACATCGAGAATGCCCTCATGCGGTGCTCAGGGTTCTCTCTCTCTCTCTCTCTCTCTCTCTCTCTCTCTCTCTCTCTCTCTCTCTCTCTCTCTCTCTCTCTCTCTCTCTCTCTCTCTCTCTCTCACACACACACACACACACACACACACACACACACACACTCTCCATATTCGTATACTCACATCTATCTATACCATGCAATCCAAGTGGGGCACAAATTCCTCACTGCTGAGACATCAATAATCCAAATTATAGTAGATGCGTTTCACTGATCAACTTTGAATACTCCATTCAAACAAACGCACTAACGGTCCACCTGTTTCACCACCGTAACAAGCCTTAGCTCAAAACAGCTTTACCACGTGATCAGAAGAAGTACGCTATAGGTTAATTTCGTAACGGAAGAGAGTAGGGAATTCCCATGTTATTTCGAATGTAGACCTTGAGATTCCGCATTGTATGACGTATAAATCTTAACATATCTACGTGTAAATTTTTTAAACATTCTACCTTCCTACTGGGTACGAAAAAACAGTTTAATAAAACAGAACCAGCATACAGAAGTTGAACATTTTGATTTTATGTCTTATATCTTAAATAAATAAATAAATAAATAAATAAATATTTTTAAAAAATAATGCAAATACTAACAGAGGATAGATACATATGAACTTTATCTTTTGAAACATATACGACTCAAAAGATAAAATTTGTAAAATAACTTCAATTTTAGACTGAAACCAAAATGCAGGAAGGAATTCCATAGGGGTGACACCATGTTTTACCGCACATGAATGTCTATAGAAGTTTTGTGCAGGAAGGAGGTTCATGGTTCATTGACATCAGCCCTACTGACGCCACTGTCGCGAGGTGAGTTTTTGGCGTAGGATTCTGGGGGTTTGGGGGTTGATTGTGAGAGTGGGATGTAACATATTATGTTTAAACTTTGTAGATGCTTCCGAACAGTTTTACATCACTGTATCATTCGTATAATAGTTGTGTTGTAGATGTAAGAATACTTTAACGGTTTTGTGTATGGTAAAAACAAATCAGGGAAAAGGATAAAATTTGACATTTATGATGATATTGATGAGAAAATTAGAGTATAAGTGCCATATACTACTCTGAAAATAGCCATATAGGTATGTGAACCTTTCTTTTGGATACTCCCATTTATGCTCTAATTTTTTCATTTTTTTTACAAGTTTTTTCCTTCCTTCATCAGTTTTGTCATTAGTTAAAAGATTTATTATTCACTTGTCAAATATATCAATCTTTCCTTAATCAATTCATCCACTAATTCATAAATCATCTTTAACCCATATTCAAATCTACTTACTCAGTTGTTTATTCATCATATTCAACACTACTCATCCTCGTTCAATATTTCAGCTCTCTCATTCTTGCTCAGTTATTCAGTCATTCACTATATTCATGTATGCTCTTCTTTCATACTTTCTTCCCTTCCCTTTCCCCTTTCCTTCTCTCATTCATTTTGTAATTTATACTACTATTAATCTGTGCCTATTGGAAATTTGTCAAAGGCGATTAAGAGTTATCATAAATGGAGTTCTTTCACTAGTTGTCTATTGTTCACGGTATCAATTTTAACTGCAGCCAAATCTACAGCATTTATTGCAACACCATGGATGCCTTTATTATAGATGTTAGTATTTTGTGTGGGTATGTGTGTGAGTGTGGATGTGAAAACCATGCCTATGATAAATTCAAGGTGATAATTACTTCATAGATTCCTGTACAAGAACATGTATATGTAAACTTTCTGCCGCTCTCATGGATAATAACGTAAAAATTATATCTATGAATGTTAGAGGCCTGCAAGGTTCAGTTTTTAAACGAAGGGATATTTTTCACTGGATAAAACAAAAGAATGTATGGATAGTATGCTTGCAAGAAACCCATAGTACAAAGAACGATGAAATATATTGGGCAGCTGAATGGGGATACAAATGTATATTTAGCCACGGCTTTAGTAATAGTGCTGGGGGTGCAATATTTTTTTAGAAATACGTTCGAATTTGAAATTCAATGAGAAAGCTGTGACAGTCAAGGAAGGTTTATTAATTTAGAAAATTACAATTAACGGCAACAGAATAACCCTCGTGAATTTGTATGGTTTTAATAAAGATAATCCTAGCTTCTTTAGAAAGTTAAAGGAGGAGATTTTATTTCTTGAGAACTCATCAATTATAATGTGCGGAGACTGGAATACTGTTCAGGATGTAGACTTGGATACTTAGATATTTTATAAGACAAACACCAACAGTCTAGAGCAGTGATCCAAGACCTAAAAAAATGAATTGGAACTAATTGATCCCTGGCGAAATTTGAATCAAGACTTAAGGATGTATACCTGGAGGCAAAAATCTCCCTTGAAACAAAGTAGATTAGTATCTTACCTGGATATAAGTCTGATCATTCACCTATTACTCTGAGTGTGGCTTTTTCAACATGTTCAAGGGGAAAAAGATATTGGAAATTTAATGCCCAACTGTTGATGAACATTGAGTATACTGATTTAGTCAAATAGTGTATACATGACACTGTAAAGGAATATTATGTAGGGGGAATTAAAGATGACTCCCTCCATGTTTCTCTTTCCTGTAATGACCAAATGTTCTTTGAAATATTGATAATGAAAATAAGATCTGAAACTATATGCTTCTCTATTTAAAAAAAAACAAAAGAGAAACGAGAAAAATTAAAAAAAAAATAAACAAGAAATAATAGAAATGTATGGGGAACTGTTGAATAACACAGATGGGGAAATTTTAGAAAAGTTAGAGGAAAAGAAAGCAGTATTAGAGGAATCTAGAAAAAATACATAGAGAGCGTTATCTTAAGATCTAAAGCCAGATGGTATGAATTTGGAGAGAAAAAAAAGCACAAGGTACTTTTTAAATCTTGAAAAAAGAAATTATGTCAATAAGACAATAAAGGAAATTATTTTAGACGATGGGACAAAATTATCTGATCAAATAGATATTTTAGAAGGCCAAAAACAGTTTCATATGGAATTGTACAAAGGTAGAATTGTTCAGCTTGATGACGAGGGGACTCAAGAAACTCAAACTAGATTATCTAACCAAAATAGATTTTTTAATCATAATATTAAACTCAGTCAAGAGGAAAGAGATTCATGCGAGGGTGTGCTTACATTAAATGAATGTGATTTGTTTCTAAAAAATATGGGAAACAGAAAAAGTCCTGGCTCAGATGGATTCACTGTAGAGTTCTATAAATTCTTGTGGAAGTTTCCTTGGGGATTCCTTTGTAGATCAATAAATTATGGATACTCTGTAGGTAAACGTTCAGATTTTCAGACTCAAGGAGTCATAACATGTCTACCAAAGGAAGAAAAAGATAGAAGATTCTTCCAAAATTGGAGACCTATATCACTTTTAAATACTGACTATAAGATCGCTTCGGGAGCCATTGCAGCCAGGATCAAAAAGGTTCTTCACTCAGTAATCAGTGATACCCAAAAAGAATTTATGAAGGGAAGATTTATTGGAGAAAATACCAGGCTACTATACGATATCATGAATCAACTTGAAAATGAAAATTGATATGGTTTATTATTACTAATAGATTTTTAAAAAGCCTTTGATTCAATTGAAGAAGCTTTACAAGAAGCATATGTCATCTTTTTTTAGACTAGAAAGAGGATGTCGTCAAGGAGATCCCCTTGCACCTTACTTGTTTATTATTGGAGTTGAGAATTTAGCTATAACTTTAAAGCAAAATTTGGATGTACGGGGACTTATCTTTGATGTCAATGAATATAAATTGGGTCAGTATGCCGACGATGCTTTTATTCTTCCTGATGGATCTCAACTTTCTCTTAAAGCAGCTATGAATATCTTGCAAAGTTTTTTTTATATTGTCTGGACTTAAATGTAACATAACAAAAACAAAAGCCATTTGGATTAGAAACAAGAAATTTTCTAATGAAAGAATATATTCCGATATGGGCCTAATTTGGTCCTCCTCAAACTTTACACTCCTTGGCATAGACTTTTCACCAGATCTACAACAAATGGTGGAAATTAATTATATGAAGAAACTAACAAAGGCAAAACGAATATTAGCAAGCTGGAGTCAAAGACATATGTCAGTTGTTGGTAAGGTAATTGTTGTAAAAACCCTTGTTCTGCCCATATTTATACATCTTTTCTCAGCACTTCCAAATACATCAGCCAAAATTGAAGCAGAACTAAATCGTGCATTATTTAAATTTGTATGGAGTGTAAAAGTAGAGAGAATTAAACGCGATATATTAGTAACCCCAGAGAATGAGGAAGGACTCAATATGATACATATATTCTCATTAATTAGGAATATTAAGATAAGATGGGTAAAAAGATTGTTGGAAAATGAAAATGGAGCTTGGCAGAACTTAGTCAATAAAATTATACTCAGAAATGAAAAGGATATTTGGAACTTAGGGAGAAGGAAATTAAAAGAATTTAGTAAGCTTATTAAAACAGTTTTTGAAAAGATGTCATTGATCTCTTTTAACCTTAGATTAATCCACATAATAATCGCTACTAATGATTTTTTGAAAAGAATAAACATATTGGACGACAACAAATGTACGTTTTGCAAGAGAGAGAGAGAGAGAGAGAATGAAAGTATTGAACATCTCTTCTATGATTGCAATATTACTTCACAGTTCTGGTACAGTTTTATTGATCATTTCGCACCATCTTGCCCAAATATTGTACATTTGTCAAAACAAGAAATACTTTTAGGAAGTGAACAACTGGACAGTTTGTGCAATTTCTTGCTTTTTTTTGGGAAAATATTACATTTATACTTGCAGATTCAATATGAAAAATCCTACCATCTATACTTTTAAGCAGAGAGTTGTAATGTATAAGAACGTTGAAAAATATGCTGCTAAGATAAACAAAAAAGAGGACCAATTTCTTAAGAAATGGACATCAATAGAGCAATAGGAATCTTGTAACTGATCGGATGGTAAACAGGAACAAAACAGTATTTTCTAAAGCTTATGTCAACTACAATGTGCTATATGCATGTGTGCATGAGTGTGTGCATGTTTGTGTTGTCTTTTATTATTTTTTTCTTTCTTTAAATATAAATTATATTTATTATATTTACTATCCCTAGTTTATAAATTTTGATTGTAAGGTGACCTTGGGATGGTTCCCCGACCCAATGGCCAACCTATTACATGGATAATAAAATTTTGAACTTGTAAAAAAAATGTAAGAATACAGTGTCTGCTAAATTGGTCTGCGCAGAGAGGTCGTAGGTGACCTTTGGATTTTGGTAGAGATTCGTTGTCCTGTATAGACCATTTCATGGAGACTTCGGCGAAGTTCGTAATTTGCTCGGAATTTTGATCACGTGGCGTGTGGTCAACTGACCGCAATATCCAATCGATAGCTGGTAGGCAAATAGTCTGGTCCCCTGCTTAGTATGCTCCCTAGTATAGTATAGCGGAGTGCATCGAAGGGAGCATACTAAGCAGGGGACCAGACTAGTGGTCAAAACAAGTCGGACAATTCAGCATTAGCATCAACTGTTCCAACTACTTCAGCTTCGTTTATAGAGTTGAAAAAATGCCTATTCAACAGCGATGATGCCACATATATTGACGAAATTTAATATTGGAACCATCCTGTCCTGTTTTCTGGATTTTATAGCCATACGAGAGAGTAGCTATGAGCTGTTTTCATCTTGGACACGTACATGCGAGCATGGAAACGGTATCGATGTTAAAAATTTAATCTCTCTTTTTACCACAACACCGTATTTCATAAATCGAGTTTCGTTTACCAATAAAAGGAATTTTTCGTATTAATCCGCGGTATAACAAACCTGGAATATTTTTTGGACGGTAAAGCTGCAGAAGTCCCAGGCATTTAGCGGGCAGGTAGTGGGCATTTCTTAATTTGTTTTAATCTGATACGTATAAACAACAATGCATGCCATTTTGTTATGTACAGATGCCTACCAGCGTTTGATTGGCTGGAGTATAAAGTGACTCGGAAGGTTTTTCGGATAATTACGGAGCAACTCGGTTAAATCAGGTATTAAATGGGTTATAAGTGCAATCTCTGTTCATGACCTTTTGTCGCTGTCAGCAGAATGAGGGTGACCATGCGTTTTTGACCTGTTAGAGACCTGTGTGTTCAGAATCTTTTTCTCAAGTGAACTCGATGACTCTTGGGTGACGGCATAACATAGGCAAGATTTTGTTTATGTTTTCATTATGCATATAATAATGAATCGGCCTGTGAAGATCGGGTTATTAGCGAATCTCTGAAAGATTGTTTGTAATAATCGAAAATCAATTATAAACATTGATAGACGAACCATCGCAACGACATGTTAAGAACTGGTTTTGTACGTATGTGGGAGAAGTGATATTGCATATCTTTGATCGTTGTAATCATCTATTTACTATTGTTTTTTACTGTGGCCTCAAGCGTAGAGTTTCTTTGTTGTGCCTAAGAATGATCCGACGTTTATCTTTGATGGGCGCGAGGGTGAGAGGCTTTCTGTTGGAAATACTTTCATGAGCGTCATTGTGCCTTGATCTTGTTTATGCTGATGGAAGCTTCCCGAGCATCATCTTGGCTGTCATAACAGCGTGAGTTTATATATGTGACCAGCAATGTAACACGACAGGGTTCTTTGTTATCGTGTTGGGGCGACGTATGACTCGCAGTGAGCATGTGATTTTAAAGGCTTATCGAAAATAGGAAGTTGACGTTTAACCAATCATATGGAAAATTATTGGATAGCTAAAAAAAAATTCAAAATAGCTCTAACTGTCGTATGATTAACGTCAATGCAGAAAGTCCCTGCTTGTTTACCAGTTGTTAGTAGCATGCTTGTTGTACAGATATTCTCTCTCTCTCTCTCTCTCTCTCTCTCTCTCTCTCTCTCTCTCTCTCTCTCTCTCTCTCTCTCTCTCTCGATCTCGAATTTTATTCTGCCATTGAATTACGAAAATCTGCATCATTCAGGTCTGGATTTACTATTAAGCTCACTTAGCACGTGCGTAGGGCACCAGCCCAACAGGGTTGCTAGAAAAAAAAATCAGATTAACTGTTGATGATGAAAGTAATTGAATTATATATGATTATCTGTATGTACGAGTATTTTGATTTGGAATGATGGCAACACTGGAATTTACCTCCGTCTGTAGCTTTCTTATAGTGATTATTCGTTGATTATGAGGAATTGGTGTTGGAAAGATATTTGTCTATTCGAGTAATTCGCCACTACATATGGGGAAACATCATAATGTACATACGTTATTTATGAGACGTTGTGAAAGCATGGATTAGTTTTGTAAAGTAGACCCTCATTAATTTCCTAACAGAGAGAATCTTCTAAATACTTTACGATATGTTTTAAGAAACCCGAAATAGGAATAACTCTTTGTACTGGATGTTTTGGTCGTGTTTTGCATTGTATGGCATGAAGTACTAATATTCGGTTTGGAAAGACTTAATGGTGAATTATGAAAAATTATCATGCAAATGTGAAATCAGAGTTTCGTGATATGTGGTCATTAGGCGAGAAAGGACAATACTAATAACAAGTGACCAATATTTTGATACGTTTCTTTCCATGAATTTTATGTTTGTAATTTTACAGACAATTGCTTGACCGCTCCGGTAGTCTAACTGGTTTGATCGTCCGCCTCGGATGCGGATGGTCACGAATTCGAACCCCGGCCGAGTCATACCAACAACATTTAATAATGGTAACTGCAGTTGTCTCGCTTGGCGCTCGGCATTAAGAGGAATTGTTGGCCTGGTGTTATGTTAATGTGACTTATATTTACATAATACATCGTGTTTGCAGCGTCATGCTTCAGTGATGCATAATGCCCCAATTTTACAAGACAGTCGCATTATGATGGACTGTAAAGAAACCGGATAAAAAAAAAACGGACATTGACACAATTATAACTAAGTGCCATGTTAAAACAAAAGAAAAACACTTATGGAATTATTAATTATTAATTTTGTAAACTTGATTTAAGAACATATTTGTCTCTTCAGGAACCTATTCGCGTTATCTGTGACTAAGATAAAAAGGACAATTCATGGGTCGTTTCATAATACGTGCGTAAGTCTATGATGAGGAAAACTATTTTTCAAAAGGAAACTTTTTTTTAGTGTTTTGATCCATAAAGGACTATCACCTAACTGAATAATATAAGTACTCATTATTAAGATACCTTGGTTTTAATCAGATTGTAATTTTTGTGATAAAATATAATGTGTGGTCGAGACAAAAACATCCTGCTCAGCAGTGAATTGAGCACTACATATACTGCTATTGATTATAAGAGTGATCGAAACGAACGGTGTAAATTAATGAATGCCAGCTAACTTCCTGTTTTAGCTATTATAGGATAAACTTCGCATCGTTCGATGAGTATCTACAATTTCCTGTGTAAATACCCGTGAAGACGACCATATCTTGTTTAAAAACGAAAGGATTGTGCGTTAGACCAGTGTTATTTCAAACTTTTTGAAGCTGTTTACCCCGTAGCATGCCGTGGTCAGATGGCGCACCCCAATCAGCCTATCCAGCCAATAGGAGGATCCCTATCAGACTATCCAGCCAATAGGAGGATCCCTATCAGACTATCCCGCCAATAGGAGGATCCCTATCAGACTATCCAGCCAATAGGCGGACCCCTATCAGCCTATCCAATAAATTTAGCCAATCAACATTATTATTATTATTATTATTATTATTATTATTATTATTATTATTATTATTATTATTATTATTATTATTATTTTATGTAATCCATAAGTATGTGATAACCATAGATTAGAGCAGAGTCAATACAGAATAGACACTTTATTACTCAGATGGTTTTATAATTGTTGATGATAATGAAAACTTTGCAAAGGTACTATTTTTATTATTTTTGGGGACCAGCTTGCGGACCCCTTGGCAACATGTAACGGACCCCAATGAGTCCGCGGACTACAGTTTGAAAACCCCTGTGTTAGACGGTATTGTTTACATCGTATAATGACAGCACTAGAGACTTATTGTTTACAAATTTGCATCGTATAATGACTTCACTAGAGACGGAATCCCTAGCTTTAAATGTCAAACACTGCTGACGTATTTCTAATTAATAATGGCAACCGAAGGTTTACATACATCTTGCATTCTGGTTATAATTCTACTTTTGATATAACACATGGTTAGATGAACTTTTATGACAATTAGATATACATCTACAACATTGCAGCCATCTTGATATGTCCACTTCTCAGCCCAAGGCAATATACATCTAAAACATTGCCACCATCTGAAGGTGTAACCTCCTCGTTCCAAGTAATTATACATCTACAACATATCCTCGGCCCAAGACAATAAAATTCTACAACATCGCCACCATCTGAATGTTCCCCCTTTTCGACCCAAGTCAATATTAATCAACAACATCTTCATCACATGAATGTGTCCTCTTTCTCTTCTTGTCACCACCTGAATGTGTCACCATCACGGCACAAGTCAGTATACATCTACAACATTTCCACCACCTGATGGTGTCACCATCACGGCACAAGTCAGTATACATCTACAATATTGCCACCACCTGAATGTGTCCCCATCTAGGTACAAGTCAGTATACATCTACAACATCGCCACCACCTGAATATGTCCCCTCCTCGCCCCAAGTCAATATGCATCTATAACATACCCGCCACATGAATGCGTCCTCTTCTTTCCCAAGTTGATATAAATCTACAACATCGCCACCACCTGAATGCGTCTTCTTCGCGCCCTCTATTTAACCACTAAATTTAAAAAAATGCACTTTTATTGATCTCTGGTGGAATATTTTAAGATACATGTCTCGATGAAATGGAAGATACATTTCCTGTTGTGTTGCTTCTATTAGCTTTTTTTCTGATTGCTGAATTTGTTCTTTGAATGCTTCTATAACAAAGACGATTTGCAGAAATTTATTTTTTTTTGAAGAAATGCCTTTTAAATTATTAAACATATTATTAAACATATTATTAAACATATTATACATATATACACACACACACATATATATATATATATGTATATATGATCACCCCCTTTCCCTTTCCAAGAACAAAAATCTAAAGGTATTTAGCAAACCGAAAATAAATTTATTCTTTTGAAACACTGTAGCTAAACTATCGATGATCTAATCAGTGACAATATATACATCCTTCACCATTACAGCTTCCATTACTTCTATCAGTGTAAATAAGAAGTCGAAACATACGAAATGGCATTGGTCAGAAATTCACTTTCTGGCCTCTGAGAGAGAGAGAGAGAGAGAGAGAGAGAGAGAGAGAGAGAGAGAGAGAGAGAGAGAGAGAGAGAGAGAGAGAGAGAGAGAGAGAGAGAGAGAGAAAATGGATTTGTAACGTAGCTTCAACAATGTTTCATGCAGTGTGGGAGTTCATAGGGATGTTTAGCACTGGAGCATCTTACCACAGGCATGTAGCATGATGAGCATGATGTCCCACCGAGTCACATTATACTGACACCAGGATGACCACTCCTGAGCGCAAAAATCTGTTAGACGCTGCTATTGTGTGAATATGTATGTATGTATGTATGTATGTATGTATGTATGTATGTATGTATGTATGTATGTATGTATGTATGTATATATATATATATATATATATATATATATATATATATATATATATATATATATATATATATATATATATATACATCTACATAAAAAACTATATTTGATTAGTCATTCGAGATGTATTTCTATTTTTGACAGCTTCCATAGCAATCATTATAACTCCAGAGCAAGCAGATGGATATAAAGCATGTGTTGACATCTGCCTGGTAACATTTTTATCAAAGTATTAGAGGAAATATTTGTTGCTTCCTAATCTACAAACAAACGTGTATATTTTGGTCCCGATGATAGATAGGTGAGAAAGATAATCAAATGATAGACAGGTGAGAAATATAATCCAATAATAGACAGGTGAGAAAGATAATTTTCCCACTTTCTTCAAAACCACTTCATTTAATATTGCCAGACTTGGAGAAATGTTCAATTTGATATATTTTAGATGAAATTTTAGTTAATGTTGTTTCGTTTAGCTTAGCTAGCAACCAAGTATATTTGACGTCAGATATGTAGAAATTTGTTTTAATATCTTAAAAATTATTATGGTAATTTAAGTTAAAATTTATACATAAAATAAATACTTTTTTCATATTTTCTACAATTGGTGTATGTATATATAACAAAATACTGCCTGTGAAGGGACCAAATAATTAATTTGGCAGAGGGAAAGGGCCACTGATTTATTTTCAAATCAGAAATATAGTTTTCTCTATTACCTCAAGACAGCTAATACATTTCAGCTATTATAATTGTATACAATGGCTTTTATTTTTCACAAAGAACAACGAGAGTTTTAAAAGCTATGTGAAGGTTGGAAATGTGTATTTTTGGGGTTAAAAGATTCCAGCCTCCACGCACCCATCCAAACTTAAATTGCCAGACCTTGATTTTAAGGCAATAAAGAGAAAATCTTTGAGCCAAGTGTAATTGCTAGATTTTCATTTTACTCTATTTCAGCTAAGCCTGGTGAGCAATGCTTGGTTCTTTTGAGGACTGCTTCATTTACCTTTTCAAAATTCCTTTCATTTTTTGGATGGGAGTCATTGTACGACCAACAAACATTATTTCCGTTTATAATATCATAACATGAAGTTATCGGTATATGGAAATTACTTTGTACGTCTATGTTAATATACATATATATATATATATATATATATATATATATATATATATATATATATATATATATATATATATATATATATATATAGATGCAATAAACTGACGACGAACAGTACGAAACTAGCAACTAACTAGCCTAAGCGCTTTCGACTCTTAATGAGTCTTTTTCAAAGGCAAATACAAAACATAGTTACGACAAACAAATAAACACAAAAACGTTGCGTTTGTAAACCTCTACATTTCTATCTTCACATGTGCTAAAACTATATATACAACCAGCTTGTATAGACTAGTTGCGGAAACTGAAAACGTTGTATAATTCCCTAAAAGTCTACAAGCCAAAGCGACATCTATTTTTACTTTGTGTACATATGTAACGCAGATTATATCCCGGATATTTGGTTCTATACCGGTTATTCTTATAGCAAAAATTGAAGGATAAGAAGATTTAGAAAATGTTAAATTCTACTAGTGCATAGTTTTCATTTTCTAGTCTTCTTGGTTTAGACCGCTTGGTTTCAATGTTCTAAGGCGGCGTATCCAGTATGATTCCTTTTCCTTCCTGGTTTCGGAACTCCAGCTGTGGTTGTTGGCAATAGCGATAAGTATTATATCACTGAAAGTGTGGCCAGCACATGTGAAGATAGAAATGTAGAGGTTTACAAACGCAACGTTTTTGTGTTTATTTGTTTGTCGTAACTATGTTTTGTATTTGCCTTTGAAAAAGACTCATTAAGAGTCGAAAGCGCTTAGGCTAGTTAGTTGCTAGTTTCGTACTGTTCGTCGTCAGTTTATTGCATCTATTTTAATTAATCCCTGACAAACGTGATCCCTTGGTGGATCCAGTACGCTTGAGAGGGTTGTTATTCGCCATATGATTTATATTCTTTATATATATATATATATATATATATATATATATATATATATATATACATATATACATACATATATACATACATATATATACATATATATATATATATATATATCACTTACCAACATTAAATTTGCGCTGTGGGTGAATTTGGGACCAGTATGTGCATGCCATATAAAGAAAATGAGGACTCTACCTTTTACCTTTTAGTATATTATTTTTAGAGTATTATTTTTAGAGAGAGAGAGAGAGAGAGAGAGAGAGAGAGAGAGAGAGAGAGAGAGAGAGAGAGAGAGAGAGAGAGAGAGAGAGAGAGAGAGAGAGATGTTTAAACGTGAACTTTGAACTGGTGATCCCATCGCGTAACAAAAATTACTAGCTTTTTCCACTGCACCAAAACTTCATATAAAAACTGCTATACTTAAAGAGTGAGACCTCGGGTGGCCGAGTGACTTAAAGCGCTCGCTTTATCGATCTCTGCCATTTCATTTCTGTCTGCGTGTGTTTGAGTCTCGGGCTTGGCCTGTATAGTTTTCTTTTTGGGAAAGCGTGCCAGTAGTTTCCCTTGTGTCGCTGGATTTTCCCCTGTGATTTTTTTTTTCCGGGTTCTCTCTCTCCCAGTTATAGGCCTACTCGTCTATCATGTGTTGAAAAATGGCGTTAAGCCAACATTAACAAACTACTTCAAGGACAGTGCATTAAAACTATTTCATCCCACTGGTGACAGCAATACATAGCCTTTTATTATCACATAAATTAAAGTGAAAGCATCAGTATGACGCATTTTAAGTTTATTTTTTTTGTCACGTGATCATTCTAGCTTACCCATCTCTATTTTTAGACGAGGAAAGCCCTACGTGCTTAGGAATTTGGCCGTTTTCAGATATTTCAACATTCGAATCAAACAATAAAAAGTGAAAGCTAAATACAAGTTTTAAAACTTTATGCAGCAGAGCCTCTTTAAACACTGTTACAAAGTGTTAATAATGGAAATGGAGTCCTACGCCATTTAGATGCGTTTGCCATTTCATTCCCACAAAACGACTATCGATGAAACTTTACAGTAAACTAAATTACAGCTTTTTTACTCCCCAATGGTCTTTAAGGTCGTTAAAAGTCAATTTAAACGTGGTACAGTTTCATACAGCTGAAACTTTTTTAGAACTATATTTTATTTATTTCTGCGGAATGCTGACTTGTCCTACAAATATATGCGATGAAATACTGTAACTGAAACACAATAAGTTTAGAAGGGTAATACAACTGCTTAATGGACAGTTAATCAGAGTCATTCAATAATTTATAAAATGTCAGACAAGAGCTAGACGGCCGGTCCATTGCATTTTGAGCTTCGAAAAAAAATATTGTCTTTGCATTTTCATCAAATCAGCTTGTATAAAGTACACACATACCAAACAGACAGGGCGTCAACATATTTAAAATGCAAATAACCTAAAGGCAGTGAGTCAGGTTGTGTACAATGCATATATCGAAAGGATAGATATCTTGACAGGAACACGTTCATATCTACATTTGGTGGTGACTGGAGAAAAACATTCAACTTGGCCAGTCACTGTCTGCCAAAATATTTGCTTCAAATGCTTGATAAGTTTACGAAATACATTCCATTTCTTGTCACGATTGCGCGATTATGATGGTCTCGATATTTCTTGCGTGCGCGATTACGTAACAAGCATTCCATCTTGAGAAATGAAATACGACAATAGAATTAATCAAATACACTTATATATGTTTTGTTTCGAGTTTCACATTTTTAAGAAACTTTTGAAACTGTTCTCACTTTTGCCATGTATTTGAACTGAGGCTTTTAGACCTTCGGGCGAAAACTCTTCCATGGGATTGCACCAAGTAAACGGACGTGCACAAATCCGATTTAAAATCTCGATTTATGTGACCAATGCGGAATCTCATTGGATTCATGTGCTGTTTAGCAAGTTTTGCAATGTGTACTTGTCGTGTGTGCAGCTTGCTGGTAGAAGCAAACGTACAGATCCTGCTTTCATAATTACAAAATCTGGCCCAACTTGACCTCCTGACGTTTATTTTACGGTAGGTATTTTCTCAGGGATAATAAACTAAGTTAATCCGGGTTATCTTAAATCCACGAATTATCTTCCTTATCCCACGCATCCACCCACGCCGTATTTATTTTAACTTTCTGGTAACATTAAACGACAATAAATAAAATAGAAACCCCCAATATAACTGCCTATAATTGGAAGATGGTGAATATAAGGAAGTTTGTATCGCATCTATTGTAAAGGGCTGGTATTAAACACTTGTAACGCTGTTATATACTTAACTAAAAAGCGTCTGGAAGAAAAGAAAGTAACAAAGGGGTTCTATGTATCCAGTTTTCGCTATGTCTCTTTGTTTTACACATCTCTGACTTCTGCGAGAAAGTAGTTCGGGATAAAAGCAAGTTTTTACATCGTGAGTTTACAGACCTAGTGTGATTGCTTTGAATCACGTCTCAGAGTAAAATATAGTCATATGAATTGTTTTAATTTTATCTATGTTATTTAAGAAACGATTTTGATGATGAGGACTAATTACTTACAGCCCTGACTGAATTGCATCGTAGCTTCCTGGTATTTATTTACTTGACCGGTGTGGTACTTAACTGTCTGGTTAAGTCTTTTGGAATGCAAAGGGACAGATACAAGCTGGAGTGATACAATTTAGAATGTTAACACGTACAATAGAATTTGACTCATATTTTAAGACAAAACTGGCCATATTTAGGAACCCCATAATATATTTCAAATTTAAGAAAGAGACCTGGCAGAGTTAAGTACGCGACACGGGTTAGATATTTAAAATATAGACAAATAACATGAAGGGAGCTAAAACACAGAATATATACCGTCTCTTAAATAGAAAGTATATACACGTATTTATGGCTGCAAAACCCTTCCGCCTCAGAATAACTTTAACCTGTCACATCAACAATTCTCGGTCGTCATCTGCTCAAAGTCAGTCAAGTAGTTACATAGTTTTCCATCATTATCGTCCTCTACACGAAGTCGATACAAATGTATTTGCGTGTTCAGCTTTATCTAACTTTATCGCTGTTTCATTACTAAATCAAGATAGACGACCTGTAACCAGATAAATAATTAACTGTTTATAAGACACTATGGTGGTTTATTAAATTCCGAACAATTACCTGCTGATGTACTCGAGATCAATAGCCTGGGTGACATCATCTACTGCGGAACAACACGGGAAGCAATCAGTATAACTAGTAATATTTTATATTGCAAGAATTGTTTCCCCTAAATCACCTCTGTTTCATTTCTCTAATAGTTTGCAAATGTCCGCTATGTGGCCATAGTACACAATTAATTTTACTATACGGTCTCTACATTTGTTCCTCAGTACTGAACTTTCCACTGTGTGACAATCAATACAAATCATATGTTAATCTAAAATACCTTCAAAGATGACTTAACGATTTAGTTCTTGTCAAGGGTTGACCTGCATTTTTTTTGAGAGGCTGAATTGTAAATAAAACACCAGGCAACGGAACACAGATTTCACTTCCGGATCATCACCATGACCTTATTACTCAATGTGCACTGTCGCCGAAATACACACAGACAACCACACCATAAGATCACATTTTAAAGAATAATCAATTGCCTTTAAATCCTTACCAAGAATGCCAAAATCTAACTCTAGTATCACCACCAAATTTAGACCGGAAAAAGTGATCTAAAAATAGACTGGGACTACATTCGTGGGTACTGAACCGGATTTTATTAATTGTGTACCGATTCCTGAAAGGGTCAATGTTTTTATCAAACTTTTATATTTGCATTTTATTTTGCATGCCACTACTGTTTCAACTTCATACATAAAGTCTTTTGAAATTTCCTTGCAAGCAAGACATGTGACAGCTGTCAGAAAGTGTGTAGTGCTGGTGTTCTATAGGGTGCAATTTGAGGTCCAATTGTTCTTAAGAAACCAAAACTAAATTTGCTATATCTTCCTTAATTATAGGAATTTTTCAATGCAGTAAAAACCTAATTGTAATACTTGATAAGGCCTGTCTGAAAATAGTCTTGAAATTAAAAATATTGATATATTAAATTTTAATGAAAATTTTAAAAAATATATAAATTTTAAAAACTTTTTATTTTACAAAAAATAAATTTTCATACAAGTTATGACATTCAGTTTGACAAATTTAAGGCAGCAATGTTGATTAATGAATGGTCTTTAAAACAAATGGTAGTTTAGGTCTGTACAACTGATAATATTAATCCCAGGGGTACTGAAGCATGATAGCTCACAGTGATTTTGACAGCAAATTACAATATGCCTATCCAGATGCATATAGGTGTACATACTAAAGAAACAATGACAGGTACTATGTTCCACATTTATTGTTTCAGGTACTTGGACAGTTGTTTGTATAACTAATATCCCACTCAAATTTAAAGTTTTGATGGGACCACTACCATGTTTTATAGCAAATATGCATTCCATTTTAATGCCGATAACTACAAAAGTCAACAATGCAATATGAAAATACAGTTTCACCTTACTGAAAAAAGATGCGAATCTCTCTCATGAAGATCTAAGCCATGTCTTTGAGATGCTGTATATCAGTGTACTGATATGAACTCATCTTGGTCACTTATAGCAGCACACTGCACATGTCCTTATGAGACCTTGCTATCATCATTGGACTACTGGAGAGCATCCAAATTGATACAACTCTAATACTTTGTTTCAGATACCAGACTAGACCTGAAAATATATAACATGTTTCACTTAATTCTAAAAAAAAAGGAAGATGTAGGCAAATGAAGTTAAAATGTGTTAGATATGGTGATTTCAATATAACATTCAGGTTGCAAATATGGTTAAAAAAGGTAAACTTGATAGAGTGACACTCAAAGATGTGAAGCAATGGGCATGTATTAAAGTGACAAATGCATCCTAAAAATAGATGAAGTTTCTACAAGCATATTTAGCCATTTACAGGTTAAATAACTAATCAGGTAGAGTATGTATCATAAAGTTTAAGGCAATGTTGGAACGGTGAGGTTTGATCATTGGTGCAAACATTGATGCATACCAGTATAGTGGAAAGTCAAATGACAATGTACCAAATTAAAATTTATTACTATATGCAATCCTATTCATGAAGGAAAAAACAATTTTAGATATTGTGAGTGAATATAGCAAAATGTGGCCACACAGATCAACTATAGGTACCAATAGATCCTATATCATCAACTAAATGTGAAATTTTCATCCCGAAAACTTGTAAACAAGGATGGATATTTGCATGTGTGGGACATATGCAATGTACTTGTTAAAATCACATGTGCAAACATGATTCAAATAATCTGTTTGAATATTTTTAGTCTATTTTTAAGAGTCTTGGCTACCAAGGTTTTAAGTTCAATGATTCAATGATTCAATGGAATGAAATATCAGCTGATGCTGCAATACCGCCCTCTGTCAAAGTACTAAATTGAAATGTGTTACCATACAGAGGCATATTCATGATGAAAATAACATCTTGGGATATTTTAAGTGCACACAATCAAAACTGAACCTTACAGATTCACTATAGGTACCATGTCAGCCTAACAATGTCAACTTTAGATTCCAAACATTACAAAATATATGCATATTTGTTCATGTCAGCTATGTAACCATGTTAGGATCAGTTGTAGAAAGTTAAATTCAAATAATCTGTTTGAATATTACTTATGTAATCTTTAAAGTGTCAGATAACAAATATTATTAGTCATTAATAATGCATAAAGCAAAATGGATCATGAGAATTCCCATAATATCATCTAGGCTACAATGTCGCACTACATCAATCAACATCTTAAAGAAACTGAACAATAAAATGGAATGCATTCTGTGTTCAACTTACATCATTTTGCTGTTTTCTTACATGCAATGGTAAATATACCTGGGTAAAGTATATTTTACCCCTCTGACCTGTATTTCATTCTCTGACAGCTTAATATGATTTTGTAGAGAACTTGAACAGGTTCTAGTATAAAGTCTTCATCTCTGTCCTCTCACTAAATACCCTATAACTATGGTTATAAACAATTACTGATAGCTATACAAGCAGATATGTGTTACTCAGGAAGTCACCCCATCATAAACACATAAATTAACTGTTTGAACCCCAAATAAATAGTTTCAATGACCTAAAGGTACAAAGCAAAGTAGAATTTTGTCTTCATGTATTTTAAATGAGGGTCTCATTTTGACTAATAAAGATATTTTCTCTGATCAAATTTGACAAATATCCATCATTTGAGCTTGTATATGGTGTAGGAGTATATATATGCTGATATCATTTAATATCATTCCCCAAAAATATTATATATGTGTATACTTGGTGGAATTTTTTTATTTTTTAATTGTTTTTTAAATTTCATTTAAATTTTTAAAATTAAAATATTTTTTTTACTTGTAATTTCATTTTTATATTTTTAAAGTCAATATACATAAAATATTAAAATTTCATGTATATGTCATTAATAATAAAAAATTTATATCAGTTTCAAGTTTTTACTGACAGGCCATAGTACACAATTAATTTTACTATACGGTCTCTACATTTGTTCCTCAGTACTGAACTTTCCACTGTGTGACAATCAATACAAATCATATGTTAATCTAAAATACCTTCAAAGATGACTTAACGATTTAGTTCTTGTCAAGGGTTGACCTGCATTTTTTTGAGAGGCTGAATTGTAAACAAAACACCAGGCAACGGAACACAGATTTCACTTCCGGATCATCACCATGACCTTATTACTCAATGTGCACTGTCGCCGAAATACACACAGACAACCACACCATAAGATCACATTTTAAAGAATAATCAATTGCCTTTAAATCCTTACCAAGAATGCCAAAATCTAACTCTAGTATCACCACCAAATTTAGACCGGAAAAAGTGATCTAAAAATAGACTGGGACTACATTCGTGGGTACTGAACCGGATTTTATTAATTGTGTACCGATTCCATGTAGCATCTGACTATTGCTAACTTATGTCTCCAATATGGCATCTGACTTGCTAACCTATGCCTGCTACATTGCATATGACTATTGCTAACTTATGTTTCAAATATGGCGTCTGATTATTGCTAATTTAAGTTTGCTATATGGCATCTGTTTATTGCTAACTTATGTCTGCTATATGTCATCTGAAAATTGCTAATTCATGTCTGCTATATTGCATCTAACTATCGCTTACTTATGTCTCCAATATCACATCTGACTATTGCTAACTTATGTCTGCTATATTGATATAATATTGCTAATTTATTTATGCTATATTGCATATGCTATTGCTAACTTATGCCTGCTATATGGCGTCTGAATATTTCTAAATTATGTCTCCCATTTGGAATCTGACTATTGCTAATATGAGTCACGAATATTTTATCTAGGTATTCCTAAGTTATATCTCCAATATGGAATCTGACTATTGCTAACTTCTGTCTTATATATGGCACCTGACTGTTGCTAACTTATGTCTGCTATATAACATCTAACAATTGCTCACTTATGTCTCATATATGGCATTTGACTGTTGCTAATTTATGTGTACAATATGACATCTGACTATTCCTAACTTATGCCTGATATATGATATCTAGCTATTGCTAACTCGTCTGCTATATGGCATCTGACTATTGCTAACGAATGTCTCCAATATGGCATCTGCTATATGGCATATATTTCTAACTTTTGTGTCATATATGCCATCTGACTATTGTCAATTTATTTGTCCTATATGACAATTAATTATTGCTAACTTATGTTTCCTATATGGCAACTAATTATTGTTTACTTATTTTACCTTGGCCATTAAGGTGATATCCATTAGTCTTTTTAATACTGTACTGTATATCTAATCTTTTGTCTTTCATATTTATATGAAATATATACATAGTCTTCAATTGATTATGTTCATATTTGTTCTGCACTTTACCGTATTTTCGATAAGAAAACTTTTTTGCAATTATCACATCAGTAAGCGACTCTGAACCCCACTGCTTAGACTCTTATGTTACGTGTATCTTACCTTATTTGTTCGCTTAAAACTCTAATCAAACTTGACACTACAACGATCATGATCTGTCACATCATAATGTACTTGTAGATCAGGTTTATGTTGTTTGCTCTAATGATTACTCCTAACAAACTTCACATACCAAGATCTGCCAATCTTCCAGCGCAATATGTGATGTCTGATCTGGATCATTGCAGTTGGACTTGACTTATAAGCGACTGCAGACGGTACGTTAATGATGTAATTCAACAGATTTGGAGGAAAATGAATCTGAAACCTATTACAATGAAATGTTCTTTTTCACCATGGACATGAATGAGATTTTGTATAATGGATAGAGTCTCACATGTGTATGTATGTATGTATGTATGTATGTATGTATGTATGTATGTATGTATGTATGTATGTATGTATGTATGTATGTATGTATGTATGTATGTATGTATGTATGTATGTATGTATGTATGTATGTATGTATGTATGTATGTATGTATGTATGTATGTATGTATGTGTTTGCATGCGTCTGATTTGGATACTTAATGTAGCTTTACAAAATTTTCAATAATATCGATACGATGTCTGCAGTGTGGCAGTTTATAGTGATGTCTAGCACTGGGGCATCGGGCCGCCGACATTTCTTATATTGTCTCACCCAGTGGAGAGGTCCTGCCATCATGCCAGTCAGTCATAACGCCAAGCAAGACAGCTGTTAATGTCATTTAGTGACCTGACTTATCCTGGCTTCGAACCCGCATCCGAGGCGGACAATCTGTTACTAGGCCATCAGAGCTGCCTGTATCTAGATGAATATGCACAGTTTTCATAACTACAAGTGCAATTGTTATCAATGTATTGAATGTGTAACAAAATGAAAGAATGAACGAAGAATAAACATATGAACACACTGGGCAGGTAGCTACATTCCCGACCAAATTCGCTGGCTTGTAGATAGAAACCTTCCATGCATATCTCGAGATCTGCATAATGTAGATGATTCATTTTTATATTGTGATTTTATATCCAAACAAAATGTACATCAAAATGAGTGGATGGCGGTACTGGCTTAACCAAAATTAAAACTCAGAATTTCGGATTTATATGTTCAGAATTGTTTTAAATAGGTAAAATCAATGAATTGTTTTAATTATATAAAATCAATCCATTTCAACCCAGAAATAACAGGTGCACACTTGCATCTGAAAATAAACCACAAAATATAGTTATTAAAGTTCAAATTTTAAGAATTGTACAAGAAAGCAATAATCCACTGAAGGAATGGATCCTGTACCAACATTTCCGTGAATCCAAGATAAGAGTTTGAATTGATACTGTACTGGTAGGATAAGATCAATTTGAATTGATACTGTAATGAAAGAAAATAAACTTCCATGAATCCAAGATACGACCATTTTTTTTTTCAATGCTAGAGAATATTGAAACTATGTTTAGGAAGGATACTGACAAAAAGGCAAGCATCACATAACATTATATTTCAAAAATGACGTTCGATGAGTGACTGAGGGATCACCAGGTTGCAAGTGCTGTTCGGGGCCGAGTGGCCGAGTGGTCTAAAGCGCTGACCGTTACGGATCACTGCCATCTTACTTCTGTCTGCATGGGTTCGAGTCTAGGATTCGGCGAATGTGGATATGTGAGAAAGCTTGCCAGTAGCTTCTCGTGGGTCGGTGGTTCTTTCCGGTGATTTCCCGGTTTCTTCCTCCACCATTAATACTGGCCGCCATGAATAGCCTATCGTGTGCTGAAAAATGGCGTTAAGCACAACAACAACAACAACATCAAGTGCTGGAAAATACTTTGTGATACACAACACAATAATTGGAGAAGGAGCTGTAGACTTGAAAGTGTTGTCATGCCAGTATCAGCGCCGAGCAATTTTTTGGATTGTAGACTAATTTCTCTGGTGATCATTAAATGTCTTTGAAAAATAACACACTAGATGATTTACACAATTATTTTCTTCTTCAATCAATACTGCTTCAACTCAAAATATAACTTGCATCGAAAGATGGTTTAAATTAATAAATAATTTAATGACTGAAAATTGGAGCTGTAAGAACTGGTGCACTGGTAAGAATTGCTTTTAACTTACCAAATATCTCCTGATATTTTAGACCAACACAACTTGTTTTTCTTGCTCAATAAATCTGTCAGGGATTCAGAAATTATGGAAAACTTGGTACAACGTTCCAATATTATCCTGCGATACTTATAAAATAGAATAAGTTGCTTTTTGCTGGTAAGCAAAGAGATAGCTTTATCTTACCATCTACAGGTGTAACTTCTCCCTGTCCCACAAAATGTCTTAAATAGTTATATAAGCACGGCAAAACTAAAACTTATTTGTGAAATTTGCAACAGTGAGTCTGTAAATTTAGGGATCCTATCAAACAATTGTCACATAGCTGGCACACTTCAAATTCAGTGTTAACATTGCAGTTTAGTATGCTTGCTATGATAACATGTAAACATACCACGTTACTTGAAAATAATTACTCCGAAAAGCCCATGAAATCTTTGCTTAGTATTTATGTTACTGATTCGCTGTGAACATGGGAATGTATCTAGAAATGCCTTCTGGAGCGGCCTTATTTGTGTTAATTAAATGTCAAGAAATGATTGTTTCTTAAGTAAATTCAAACTACAGCATTCTTAAAAATATAATGCAATTATCCCGTCCGGAACCTACAGCCTGTGAAAAAGTATTGAGGAATATGAATACAGTACAGTAGTGGCATAACACATTTATTTGTAGTACTGTTTCTGTATCCAGTACACATCCCTTCGGCCAATGTCCATCCACTGGAATGATGATTTTTCTCCAAGACTGCATTTTATATGAGTATCAATGATGGTACTGACATTCGTTTCCATTGTGACCCTCTTTTCGAGGAAATGAAGTAAACAGTCTCAGTGAAATCTATATGGCATCTCATCAACTCGAGCTGACCTGTCCAAGTGAACTCTATAACATCACAACGGAATTCCATCAGAAATCCTATACATTCACAACAAATGTGTATTAAATGAAGGACATTTGCTTTTTCAATTGAAATTTTTATTCTAAAATACCTAATTCTAAACGTTACTTTTGATCAGAAAATTAAACTTCATTTTTTATTCTGTATTATTTTTAAAAAAATAAATCATGTTAATGCAGAGCTTGCTTACAAGTAATTTATATCCTTCATGATTATGCCAAAATAATGGTTTCAAACAGACTCTTTATTTTTGATTATCAGCTGAGTATTCCGACTTATAGTTTTCTTTCATTACGGTGGCTGTTATGCACAACATTCATTCAGTCATTTCCAAAATACATATATAAAATTAGAATCCTTAATAAGTCTAATAAATCACACAAAAGTAATTATGTGCAGTATAACAGTGAGGAAGTGTAGATGGTTCTGGCAACATAATTCTTAAACGAAGAAGCACATGTGGTCCTAAAATGACTCACCTTTTTAACTGACGCATAGAAGATTGTGAAAGCAAATTAATGAGTATAGTTAAACTGTGGAATGAAAAGAATAAAATGGTGGACATGATTGCCAGAATGTTTATTCTGCCAAAAATAATATGGGTATTTCTGCAATTATATGGATTCATTCGTTTGAATAAATTTTGTTTTTTAAATCCATTCTCCCTCCAGTTAGCAAAACGAATCAAGGTTGCACAACTGAAACATATTCCTTTGAAAAAAAAGAAAACAAATGTGTTACTAGTAAACAACAATACAATGTTTTCTGATACTTTTTAGGTCTGCACTCTCTGTATAATTACCAAAATGATATTTTTAAAAAGATTAGTAACAAGTCAATATTGACAGAGTGGATATTATCTCTCCGAGACTTTAAGGAGGCTACTTTCAATGGAAGCAGGTGCAATAATAATATCTAAAAACGCGAAGAATTACTCCATCCAAACATATTTAACCTGTTTGTGACTTTAACTTTTTATGAAGTGAAAACAACTAGAAGAGATGCATATGATAAGGGAAAATATTTCATGAAGATATTTAATAATTCCTGCAAAAGTGATCTGTGTCATGCACAGTTCATGGAAAGACAGGCTAAAACAGCGCTTTGTATATACAATATACATGCAAATCAACCATGTGACAGTTTCACAAAATTTGTAATAATACCTCCTCAAACTTAGATTCTGATTTTCCTTCTTTAATCTATTTTGGCAAATTTGACAATATGCCGTTTTTGGGTCTGTGAGACTAATTTTAATAATGTCTTGCTTACCTGTCACTAAAGTTCCAGGATATTGAGTGCTTTCGTCAAAGTTCGTGATTTCCACTACTTCTAATATTGTATGTCAAAGAAATATAGAAACCGTTGAACCCAGAACCTCCTTGTCTACCTCAAATTCATCTCATATGTTATACTATCCATCTTTATCTCTGACCCTGAGTATGACATTTTAACCAATAAAACGGATGGAGGAGAGCATAGGAAATCTTGTAACAGTGACATGTAAGTATTACATAAGACACATTTCAATCATAGTAAGACATTTCATGTCACTATTGTCTTGCTGGATTAACCAAATCAGAAGGATGCTAATGGCCTAAACAATAACTAGTATACAATTAATACACTTACCCTTAAAATGTGGGTATACACTATCATAAGACGGCAATTTACTAGGACGCCTTTTGTGCCGTAACTGTTATGCATACGGAAAATATGTTTTCAGTCTGGTAACTAAACACCAAAGGCAAAAGGAGGGGAAAAAAGAATGTGACGGCAAGAACGTGTCACATATAACGTTCTAATTATGAATCATTAACACAGGCCAATCACGTAGCAATTACCATGACCTTTTGGTCTTCAGTTTAACTAAATGAATGGCCGCAGTCTGTGAGGGACAGTGTGGAGGCTTAATAGAGATATCACTCCAAACGGAAATGGTAGATGCTTGCATATCATTGGAGTCCTTCATATATACCTTGTTGTAAGAGATACTTTCTACCCATTCTACTCCCATAGAAGCAGAACCATAACGCCTTAACTGACAGACAAGTCTATCTTGATCATAAGCAATTCAGAGATGACTGAGACTAATAATTCGGTATAAAGAAAACCCGGATGACAAAGGTAACAAACAGAGGAATAATTGTCATTTTACAATAAAAATATCTTTTTAAATTGCCAAAACACGAAACACGCCCATTCTCACAGCTGTAATACATTCTTAAGATTATTGTTCCTGAAAGAGGCTTCATCCAGTAGTTTATATTTGGGTTTCCACAAGGTCCACAACACACATGACATATTACATCTAGGTATCATATCTGCAGCTGAAAATACTTGACAGGATTGGAAGGATAATGGTCCAAACCAATGGCCAGATCTTTAGAGAACTTGAATAAGAAGGAAAGGGCTGTCATATAGTCATTAATAGTAACGACTGGATATTCTCCATCTTTGAACAGACAGAGAAGAAAGTCTGCATGGGTACTCTGTGCAAGGAACAGCTACGATTAATGTAATTTCTACTATACCAATTAAAACTAGTTTTCTTTTTCCGCCTTTTGACATATACTATATCCTGGCCAGGATAATAAAAGCGGCATCCTTATTGTGAATTAGTCTTGTCCGATAGATAACTGAGATAAGACAAGCATGATAATGGAAAATCTTTGGGCTGAATATGGGACTTAGGAGATATACACTGTGAGCTATTCTTCACTCTTATCATGAACAGGTCCACCAAGGGTCTCCCACCACATCCTGTACAAGGAGTCTTCAACGGACAGGTGTAGAGACCATTCTTTGAGGCTTGGCTTACTATGCTTCTCCTGGACATACATCGCAGGAATATATCTAATACCAGAGTAATCCATTACAACATTACTCAGTAAAGAGCACTCAAAACCTCCATGCAAAAAGAAGGATCATATGTAACTCTTTATGAGCTCAGGTACGCTACTAATACCAATGGTTGTATGATAAAAACCCCACAAAATTACTCTTTCTTTGTCACACCCTTTAAAGGCTAAAATGCCACCATCATTTCCAAACTAATTATGTGAAGGGTAGTTTTATCCTAAAAACCAATAATCCTAAAGAACTACATCTTTATGCTCTAAGTGAGTAAGCACTCCAACCAGACAATGATGCAGATGAGGATGCACATCGGGTCACTGCTCATAATCCAGTCCTGATTTGACAACCAGTTAAAATAATAACGAAATTCTGACTACGTAGGCATCCAAGCTGAATCCTTGTTTGGTTTCCAGTTCACCAGAAGAAGACTTCCTAGGTGATCAAAATCTTCCACAGAGATCAATGCCAGCAAGACGAATGTATATAAGTGAGCTGACAAAATAATCTTGGCTAGAAGAACCTCCATAAGAAGCTGGAGTCATTCTATACTGTCCAACAGAACACAAAATTCCTCACGGTAATCGAGGAGCTCATCCCACAAAAACAAACTCCTGAAAAGTATTAGCTCCAATTTCAATTGGTTAAGAATGAGTCCTAGTTGGATCGCTGTAGACCAACAGCAGGACCGAATTTGCCATATCAACTCTTGGAAGTAATTATCCATCATCCATTCATCAAATTACTGGAGAATGTCGATTCCTGGAGCCCTTAGGTGGCAGCAAATATTCATATTACTCTAGGTGAAGCTCTGGAAGTGGAAGCCTAGTTAAATAGCAGTTATCAAAATTTGAAAACTAGGGAAAACTGGAGGTATTTCGTGTGAGAGGAAGAAGCTGGGATGTGAAGAATGCATCCTTAAGATCGATAGAGACTGATTAGGCACCCAGCCTTAATGCATTTCTGACAGGATCTGAATGAGGTCTTGAATAGTTCCTTCAAAGAAAAATGTTTAGGGCAGAAAGACTAAGAATAAGCTAAACGATTTTTCCCTTATTCGAAGTCCATGAAGATCCAGTAGCATAAAGGCAGCGACTTGTTCTCTAACAACGTCTCTGCTGTACCATTCAGCAGATGTGTGTATATCTCTTCCCTTAGTTAACCAGTTTTAACTGGTGAAATAGAATAAGGATCTATGCAAGAGGATAATGTTCCAAAAAATTAAGCCAATATCCTTAGTACAAAACTTACCTACGTATTATCCACTGTTCCTAACCAAGACTGGAAAGAGGATGTAGACCACAGGTTAATTCCTTAATGATTCATATAGCTAAAGCTGGATGAAATGTATGCTGATGCAATTTCCTTGACTGTTAAGGAAGGCATAGAGTATTGGTCAGGATGATGATGCTTCCTGGACAGTTTCGATGGGACAGTAGCAGCTGCAGTGGACTGGTGCCTGAGATGACACAGAGGGAAGGATACATATGACTAGAAACAAAGTTTCCTCATTTGAAGACTGGAGGTTGAAGGCTGCAGCAAAAATAAACCCTGTCATTCAAAGCTATGTTGTTAAGCAAATTAAACAAGCTTTAAGCTTCATTACCTCCAACATTTTAAGTTAAGAACAAAGCCCAACCTGCAATGCTTCTACGTCCAAGGGAAAGATAGGAGGATTTTTCAGCAACGAAGCAGGAGTGAGAATTGAAGCTGAACTCTGAATCCAGCAATCACAGTGATGATGTGGTAGCAGACTATCCCTTGTGATGCCAACCAAATCCCAGGTCTTTTGAAATCTTTGGTAATGATTAAATAGCATATTAAAAGGCGTAGTCTCTGATAGTCTTCCAAAACTGGAAATGAGTTGCTTTAACTCCAACCTAAACATTTTCTGGGAAAGGGAAATAAACTTTGCTTCGCACCTTATAAAAGACCCAAATATCTTTCTTATATTCTACCGGAACTTATATGTGAGAGGTGGGAGGAAACCCAAGAGGGAGGAGGAAGTACCATCTGTCACAGTTTACAGTAAACTCCTTCAAGTCCATCAGATTCAAGAGGACATCACATCACCATGATGCTCTCACTTCTGTGGGAAAATTATATTTCTTGACCTAGAGTCTCTTTTCAGGAGCCTTCTATCTCTTGATTTCAGATATACATATTCCATATTCTCATGTGATTGAAGAGCATTTCGTCCCTTATTTCCCTGGTATTCCAAGTCTTATAGGAATCAAAATGAAACTGAAATAATATTGTTTGATGCAATAATTGTACGGCCAAAGCAGGTGCTTCTTCAACACGTGCTGACAAAGTGGTGTTATAAATTATTTCCATGCAATAATTTCAGCTCAGTACCTCAGAGAGCACTTAAATTATTCAGTTGCCACAGCTGACAAACATAGGAATTAAAACACGGTCTAGGTAATTACTATTGATTATTCGGTCTCCACAGCTGACAAACAAAGTAAAATCAAACACGGCCTAGGTAATTGCTATTAATTATTTGTTCTATATGTGATCAAAAAAGGGTAGTAAATGATGAAAAGAAGATAGGAGAGTAATGCACATTCTATGCATAAATATACAGAGGCATACTGATCCAGAACTATCCACTCAGGAGGGATTACCTACACTAATATTATGTAAGGGGATAGGGGAAGAAATGAGATTTCATCTTGATGAATAAAGTGCAAAAAAGTTCATATAACTATTCTGAGTGCTAAATTCACAATCAATGAATGCAATGTCTGTGGGCATATTCTCTCAATTGCAATGAAACATTTGAATATTTAAAGAGTGAATATGGGCTTATTTTGTTCTGGATGTTTAAATCATCCCTATAATAGAATGATAATTATGAGCTTATATATGGAGATATAATGTCTTGAAAGGTAAACAATGCAATAGTGACAGATTGGTTTTATTTGTATCAAATCTTGGATTTACGTTGATTCATTAAGCATGATTTATTTGTATCAAATCTTGGATTTACGTTGATTCATTAAGCAAGATGAAATCTGATTCTTTCATCACAACACTGTAGACTTAACATTTATTTTATTATTGGAAAAGAGTTAAGAAATTCGTAAAATTTATTGACTTCTTCATAGATAAAACTATTTATTTTTTAAGAATTAAATATTTCTATTTTCTCAGTCTTGATCTGTCTCAGCTCCTTCCATTCTGAATCTTCTCCTTCACTGGGAAGTTCTCACTCAATAAACTGAGCAACATCTTTCCTTCCTGCCAAAAGACATTTTGAAAAACAAACAACTATTAAACGATAATTGAACTCCAGGATTCTGTTAACGTGATGGAATTTTTATGCCGTCATATTTCACTGGTATAGATTTTCAATTTGTAAGCATGAAATATTCATAAGAGATCAGCATATCACTCATTTATTGCTTACCTTATTTTCAACAATTGTTGTGTCTTATGTAATACTTACATGTCACTGTTACAAGATATCCTATGCTCTCCTCCATCCGTTTTATTGGTTAAAATGTCATACTCAGGGTCAGAGATAAAGATGGATAGTATAACATATGAGATGAATTTGAGGTAGACAAGGAGGTTCTGGGTTCAACGGTTTCTATATTTCTTTGACATACAATATTAGAAGTAGTGGAAATCACGAACTTTGACGAAAGCACTAAATATCCTGGAACTTTAGTGACAGGTAAGCAAGACATTTTTTTAGTAAGACAGCCTGAAAATGTCATTGATCATTTCAAAAGAAATAATTTAGGATCTTCTTCCCTGATTGTGAATATAAACAGCATTAGCAAAAGGAACATGGTAAATTAATTACTTTAAAAGATGGCATTATACTGACCAGAATATTTCTTTATCTTTCATTTGCAGAGCTGGAATTGATCAACTGATAGATACTTTATTTGTATTATTAATCACAGTAAGCAAATCACATCAGCGTTATTTTAAAATCGATCTCATCAATTTAATTTCTTGCATAATTAGCGATGGTAAGCATCAGACAATAAAGTTCGTATAAAGTTCATGTCATTAAAATGCTTTAATTTAATGCATAATTCAACCACTAGGCACATAAAACATCAGGTAGAGTTCTAAATGCTACCTGCATATCCTGAAGAAAACATTGCTTCTTATTGAATCTTATTTAAAAGCATATCATTGATGACTGCCACATCCCAACATAATCATTCAGATTTGTGGTAGTTCAGCAGGTACAATATCAGACTCTATACATTTGGGTGGCTTTGATACCTGCGCACTTAGTTTCTATTTATTCAGCATGATGATAATGTATAAAATGGGCCATTGAAATCAACGAAACAAAGACACATACAAATTTTAGGTGGTTTTTTTTTGTCATGTATGTATTGCAAGGACATCTTTGCGTTACAATAATATAACCTTATGCATAAAAGTATCTCTTAATTATCGTTACACAAATATACAGTTATTTCAAATTTTAAACAAATTACTCCAGGTAATTGCCGCATTAAACATTCTAAACCCTGTCATAAATTCAAAGCATATTTTCCATGTACTTTAAATATTTTCAAGCTGAATATTTCTGCCACTGTTGGTTAATGGCAGGGAATTTAAATTTCTGTTCATCAATATGACTAGGAAATTCTGTTTAATTCCATGGCTTGAAAATATATAGCTAGAAAACTATTAACTCGCCAGATTCCGTCAGAATTTCTGCACATTGGTTATGCAGTATGTAATTTAGATAACGAGCAAATGAAGAGGACACATTCATTCAGCTTGGAACGGGATAATGTCAATCAAGGTGCAACGTTATGGCTAGATTTATTTGCAATTTTTAAGACAGTGGAACCCTGTGAAATCACCATAAACAATCATTTTGTCACATTCTTTCTTCTGTCTATTGGTAACAAAACTGTTGCCTTTGTAATTAAAGATTCAGCTAAACAAATGTGATCCATGCAAATTATTGTCATATTTCAGAACATATAAATTCAATTTAACGATTTCATATTAGGAATTGGTCTGATATATATTAAATTTTATATCACAGATTTCTTACAAATAATCAGAGTTGACATTTGCACTCATGATGTTAATGTTAAATTTTGGGATAAAAATGTGGAATGATGTAAAACCTTGATTTGAAACGTTTATAGTTCTGTTAGATGGCTTTTATTGACATCACTTTGTTCGTTTTCTTATGCAGAGTAATGAGAGTTAATTCCCGTTTCCAAGGAAACATCATCGCAGCCAAAATGGGGCGACCTGAATGGTTATCGAGCCTGCTACCTATGTATTATGATTCGGATGCCACCAACTGGCCTAGAATTACTCCGTTTGTAGGTAGTTAATTATTTCTTAATTACTGGCTCTGTACTAAATAAATTGTAAGGATTACATCATTGCTATAGAGCCCATATTACTGAAAATGACAATAAAATGTGCTTCTGTACTGTAGCCTAGTGGTTGGACCATCCGCCTCTGAAGCAGCAGGTTATGAGTTTTAAACCCAGCCGAGTCATACCAAAGACTTATAGATAGTGGTACCTCGCTAGGCACCCATCATTAAGCGCTTAGTGTCAGGATAATGTAACTGTGTGAGACATGATGCCGTAAGTCTACTGTATGATGCCCCAGTGCTAGATATCACTATAAACCTATAAACTGCCACAATGCAGACATCGCAGCCATGTGACTATAAGACTTTAAACTACGTGAAAATCCAAATCACACACATATATACACCATCAGCATTTAACTTACTTATCTTTAGTAGCTCTCTGTGTATAAATCTCCATGGATTATCAATTTATTCTTAATTAGGCTACAAATGCGTGAAATTGCACCTCGTTTTTCAGATAGATTATGTACGAAGTTTCATAATGAATCATTCGGGAGAAATAAACGGCACTACGGAAGATATTTCAAATGACGTTTCCCTTAGTGTGGACCGTGTATTATGGCTATCACAAAGTCAGATAAATTTCTTGACACAAATCAGCTTCAGACATTCATGATTATTTATGTCTGTATCAGGAAACCAGGTTTACCCATAAAGGACCCCATCTTTGTTAGCCAAGATTGTCCCTAACTACATCCTGGTGGATCTTTCAGACATTTAGGTGTTTCCGGTCTTTCATTTTATGTGGCGGCTTGCAACCAAATACAATCAAAATCAAGTTATTCACATTTTGATTAATGCTAATACATGATCAAGACGCAGTAAGCACACAACTAGAATGGACTAATAACAAGCAATTTTCCACTGCCAGTCTGTGCTTGTACATTCCTTTCCCAGAAATTATACACACATAAAGGCATCTCTCTAGTATATAGTCTCTCGATGTTGAGATTACCAAGTATCCTTTTAAAGTCAACTACCCCCACCATTTTCGGCCGACGTACAATGCACCGCTGTTTCATGCAGTTGGTTAGTTTGTTATATGCTAAGGGAGACAACTCATGAAATCCAATATTTGCCGTTAAGGCAAAGCTCTGAAGTATCTAAAAGATCTGCAAAGGTGTAGATAGGGTTGACACACTGGAACCTTGGCTAGCGAATATGAAAGGAACACAACTTCAATGCTAATGCATTTAAAAATCCAGTCATGTCATCTACATATGCCCTACATCAAGTATAAACAATTTATGGTTCAAAGTTCCATTTTTATGTGCGTTCCTGTTATAACAGCGTCTACGTGGAAATGTAGCTGTGGAGACATATAGACAACTGTAAAGCAATATGCCATGTTCTGTTACTGAATTGGTGGCTTAAAAAAATGTGCATACCTAATGCAAACCGTCAAATGTGATTTCACATTTTACTCACTATTTTTCTTGCATCTAGTATGTCTCTCTGAAAGGAAAATTTATAAACAGCATTATCGTATCACTATAAAAATATATGGAATATGCCACAGTAATGTAATTATTGTATAAAACATGGAATATTCCACAGTAATGTAATTATTATATAAAAATATAATGATTATTCCACAGTAATGTAATTATTGTATAAAGCATGGAATATGCCACCGTAATGTAAAAATATATGGATTATGCCACAGAATATAATAAAATTAGAATTATTGCTATTTTGTGGAAACAATTTTTTTCCTGACACATTGACCTTGACCACAAAGTGCCAAAATATTCAATGCTTCCTACAAGGAAATAAACTATACACTCTAAATACCTGATAAGTAATAGGTCCATGGCAATCATAGAATTATAGCTTTTTTGTCAAAGCTGCACAATGTTCCCCAAAACGATAATATTTTTCGAAGCATATTCCTCCACAGCTGCCAAAAATAAAATACCTATGTCTCGATTCTTTCTATGTGACGAAACTGCTACAGTAGAGGGAGAAAACCAAATACGAATCACATAAGCAGTTAAGCATGCATAAGTCTTGTTATACCATTAACGAGGCTAGACAGAATTACTAGCATTTTTAAAAAAAGCCATTGCAAGGGGACTAATCATGGAAAGCCTGAGACATCTTGTTAAAGTTACAAAGGAAAATGTAAGAATTTTCATCAAACAATTTTGTCGCGTCTTGCTAATGGAGAGTTGTTATTTATATTATTAAAAAAGCTGTCTGGTTTTAAAACATCATATTTAGAAACCATGATTATAGCGCAGCAATTTACAATACAAGTCTTTTAATTGTAAGCAATTCAAATAAATTATATTTACTGCTAACATAAACAATCGTGTAGGGAAAACTATTACGATTTCAGGATTATTCCCCCCCTCTATCTCTCTCTCTCTCTCTCTCTCTCTCTCTCTCTCTCTCTATATATATATATATATATATATATATATATATATATATATTTATATATATATATGTATGTATATATATATGTATATATATATATATATATATATATATATCTCGGATAGTTAATTTGCAATCAGTGCTTCATAATTTAATTTCCAACATATACCTTGCATCATCGATTATAGTTTTCTCGCTTGCAGTGTTCTTGTTTGGCAATCATTACATGATGTTCAAGACAGGATCTCGGCGTCGAAAATCCCTCTTTCTACTCTGACGTTCGTTAGTCCAGTTTTTTGAGCTGATTTAATGAGCAGCTATATAAGCTAGTGTATTGGGGATAATTGTTGATATTAAAATTTGAGATTGTACATGTTTCTTATTGTACATGTTTCTTATGCTAGCAATAAGTGATATACAAACGATATACAAACTATTTCTAATTATCAGCAATTTAGTGGGTTTGGCTAGAACAATAATATGACTCTGCTTTGATTTCATGTGCTGCTGTTCATTGCAGTCCAAAACCAAACAAAACGCGTGTCAAATCATGCAAACTTTATGATTATGCAACAAAACAATTATTTTGCAATTCTGCATTATGGTATCTCCTTCTCAAGGCAATTTTAAGTTTCAGTAAACAGCATTTCCGGTTGAATTTGTTGATCATGAAAATATATTTTTTCATGTTTTTGTGCATGATATTGAATATTCCTTTAACCCTTTTCAGCCGGGACTTCAACCTTTTTGTTCACTATTTACTCTCTACTATAGTACAAGTCACAAGTCAAATGCATTATACAGTTCTTTCTAAAATTTAACACTAATTGTCTTTAGCTAAGACTGTTCAATTCTTATTATTGAATGCTCTGCACTTTATCTGTCACCAAAAAACTTACAGATCAAAATTATATATCACTATGGACTTTTACAATGAGGGTGGTCATGTACTAAACTTGGGTCAAAACAAGAGCGTGTCTCATGGAATCGTTAGAATAAGGATAGTACAAATTAGTATTGCCAATATGAGTAACTATCATTGTAACATCTTATCGCACGACATCCAACCCGGATTGTACTCTACCACACCTTTACGTTCATTTCGTCCAAAAAAAGTCTACGTACTTTAACATCGATTTTGCCCTATGCACCTAACAGGTAGTATAAATAATGACATTCTAAAGGTATATGAATGTATGCGCATACAAATGAAGTGAAAATTTTCCATTTAAAGGTATGTAGAATCAAATTTTAAAATATTACCCCAATTATTAAAATAGTCGGTGTTTGAATGTCTACCAGACATGCGTGATTTGTACTTCAATCTGTTCATGACATCCTTTCCCAAGCATAGGTAATTTAACTGTTTTGAACTAACTCTCTCTCTCTCTCTCTCTCTCTCTCTCTCTCTCTCTCTCTCTCTCTCTCTCTCTCTCTCTCTCTCTCTCTCTCTCTCTCTCTCTCTCTCTCTCTCTCTCTCTCTCTCTCTCTCTCTTGTCCGGTGGGACTTCATGAGATACCGTGTTGACTCTGACCATACCACTATACAAAGAGAAACAAACAAAACAAATCGCATTGAGTTGCAGTGCATGCATCTATGTATGTAAAAGATAATAAGTAATATTCTATTTTTGCAATTAGCAAAAACAGTACCATTTAACCATTTAACATATATTTCTTCATACGTCAATGCAAATTAAATTTGCCAGTGTCTACGTTTACTAGCAACAAATTATCTGGCAGAAACTTTAAATTAATGCCATTTAGCATTTTCATGCATTTCAGTGATACAGCCAAACAGCCAAATAAACTAATAAACTCTGGCGTGTTGCATTTGAAAATAAAGACTGATTCAATAGTTTTGGAGCAGCTTAGCAATCAATGTGTACAGTAGTGCATGCAAATTGCGGCTTATCACTGTAGTGTTTTCCTGCTGTTTGCGAGATGAGGAAAGAATTCCCTGTTCTGATTAGCAAAGCAGAAAAAGAACAGGGATACAGTCATTAGAAACTTGTTATCTCACTAAGACATTCAATGTTGTAACCTTTCTGTACTACCAAGACTAGTCATTACATAAAATTTTATTTCTCTTTAGATGTTCAAATTTTCAGGGTAAAATCAGCAACATTTTTGTTGATGCATCAATTGTTAGGTGTCACGAATGGCAAATCAAGTTAGTCTGGGTTCAACTATACCCCTAACCACCCCAGTGGCCTAAGAGGTTAATGCGTCCGCTTCCTACGCGGGAGTTTGTTGGTTCGAACCACGGCTGAATAATACCAATGACTTATGAAAAGGGTTACTAGCAGAAGTCTTCCTTGGTGCTCTGCATTAAGATGTTAGTGTTAGGACTGGTCGGATCCTGTCAAGATAATGAAACTTGGTGGGGCATGATGCCCAAGTGCAAGACATCACTATAAATTGCAACACTGCACATGCACACACACACACACACACACACACACACACTATATATATATATATATATATATATATATATATATATATATATATATATATATATATATATATATATATATATATATATAGCATTAGTGTGACTAAATCTGTGTCACCCTAATATTGACCATCCTTATGTCGATTAGCTTTGCTGACTGACTCTCTTACATAATTTCATACAAGTATCATAAGATCATCGATAATTAGTATTTGCAAATTTTGACACAAAATATGCACGATTTTATGAAACATTGTTATGCATAAATTTAGCCGTGTGTTAAGGTTGTGTATATTTACCGCTGTAAGTGAATAACTGAAAAGGTGACATTTCTAAAAATGCATCCGATTTTTTCAAAGTTAATGAAAATTTTAATGCGATATTTTCAATAGATGTAATATAAGAAAATGCTCTTTTTCAATTTTTTTATCTCTAATCAAATTCTTTGTTCAAATATAAGACTCAATGTTTCGAGACAGGTACGAAAAATACCTACCTGTAGCGAAAAATTATTTAAAAATTATTATTTTAAAAATGTGTTAGGTAACTAATATATAAACGGAACGAACATAATAAAGCAGTCATAAAAATAATATAAAAATGTATTATAGATAATAGAGTTACAAAAATTTTACCAACGTATTACGCATCAAATATTTTATTTTATACTTGATTTATATAAAAACCAAACTTTCTCTCTCCGGAAAATATAAATCCGTTGATAACTAGGACCTATAAGTTATAACGATATCAATTGCGCAAGTCCAGGTGGGTGAAGCTTAAAGTGTGCGGAACATTGTATTCAGAAGTAAACAACAAAACTAGCTCTGATTGGTGCATTATGTAAGAATTGTACTTTCTATTAGGTTCGAAAACAGTTGAACCTCTTGGTAACACGTGAGATTATGTTAATTCCTATCTAGATCATATATTGTAATTTTTAAAAATGTTCTTACAATGTGGTACACATGGCTGACAATTTGTCTGTTGTGAGGAAATAACTCTTACCATGTCTAGTTCCAGCAGTTATATGTCTTAAATGCAATGGAGTACCTATTTTGTCCTTGTCAAATTGACAATCTAACATTGTTCTCTATGACAGCGCGTGACATGCATGCGTAATTAGGATATAATGTATATTTATTTGACAAAACACCAGCATTTAGTTATATGGAAAAAAACAATTGGTGCCGTGATAATGTAATAGAAGGTACAAAGGAAATAAATGTAGAGAACGCTAGCAAATACCACATATCATTTGGACAATAAATAACTGTTTGCTTTGCTCATAAGATGAAGACCATACGATTAGCTCGTTGAAGATTTACCCTAAAAACTGATGTCTAAATTATTGAAAAAAGTCACTAACTTAACTAATCAAGGGCAAGGTATAAAAGTTGAACGTAAAAGTTCATAATATTTCTACTGGAGTGCTAAAGTATCACGGGTCTTAAATTTAGCGATTCGGTTGAATAAGTAAATAAAGACAATAACCTTCAAGACATTATATGCCTGTTTGGCGTTCTTTGCTCTATATTAACATACATTTCAGGCCAGGATCAGGTCAAGGTTAGGTAAGAAGGTTTTGTTTCCAAAATTTTAAAAGAGCCTTGACTTTCCTGGAAATGGCAGCGTAGCAAAAGTCTGTTTGCTGAAAGTGTGCATACTAGTAAATAAATATGGATAAGAAGAAAACGATGATCAGATTTCAAGTGACATGTGACTAAAGGTTGTGTATGCACGCTTTTTGCGCGGGAAAGAGGGATCAAGACACCCACCCCTCACCAATCAGGTCCTGCATTTAATTTCAAATTTAAATTACACGATTGTGGCCTAACTTTACTATATAAGCTCACTTTCATATTTCACTGACAATCACACTGCCATCACAGGGGCACGTATCAGTGATTACAATTTATCTGTCATACACACACTATATAGTTATTGTATAGTGCATGTATGACAGGTACATTTAAGCAACAATACAAGCCGCTGTGGCTACCATCTTGATTTCTTTTTCTTGCTTATGACAGTTTGTATAATTGGTGAAATCAGACCCGGGAAGAATCAACAATGCACGGGAAGTTACTGGCTAGCTTTTTCAAAACACATCCATGTTAGCTCAGCCTCAGTCTCAACCTCCATGCAAAAGTGAAATGTCAGTGATCTGTCTAGAGGAGTGCTTTGGGCCACCTGGGGCTCTTTATTCATTGTGTTTGGCTTACTGATCAAGGATTTGAGGTCAGCTCTTGAGCAAATATGGTTACATACTAAAAGTGATGGTGTACTCTTTGATATTGTGTTATTGGATGCATGAACATATAAAGTAGTTTATTGATTTTGTAACTTATAATTAATAAACTAATTATCATAATGGGACTCAAAATACTACTCTTTGGATTTTAAATTATGCTATCTCTTTCCCTTCTTAAGTTCAGAAAGATAATTTACTTAAAACATTTAACAGCAGCAGTAATAAAAAGCATAACTATGTTATGTATATTATTTACATCGTTAGATAGGTTGTTTTTTTTATTCGTTAGTGTTTTATTTCATTATATGCTATTAATAATGTGCAAGTGTGCATTGTCTAAAATTATGTTTGTTTTACCTGCCTTGTTTTGTATTTGTTGATTCTGTTTTAAATATACGTTTATTTCAATATTGAGTCCTAAACTTTGGAAATTCCTGTATAAATTGTCAGGTTATTTTTGTTGTTTACTACACATTTTATATTATAGTAACAGTCTTCTAAATATAGCTAACATTTTATTTTGCAGACATTATAAATATTCAAGTGGGTTATTTTCCATGGGGTTTTCTTTTTAGAAAGTATTAATTGTGCCCTAAGGTCAGGCAGACGACTAAATAATTTTCGTACTGGAAAAATTATGCATTTGTGTATAAGATCTTGCGGCAGAATCATTTGTATTATTTTGTGTACTTTAGTTCATTTGGGCTGGAATTTATTTCTTCAAACCATCTATATCATTTTATTCTTCCCTGGACATACTGAGTTCTCTTCAAAAAAAAACATTCTTGGAAATAGAGCATTGAATTTATACTGAAATTTAAAACAAGGATTGTATTAATGTGATGCATCAAAAGACTGTTGGTACATCAGCACAACATGGGTCATAACAGACACTTCATAAAATAACATTCTTGGAAATAGAGCATTGAATGTATACTGAAATTTAAAACAAGGATTGTATTAATGTGATACAACAAAAGACTGTTAGTACATCAGTACAACATGGGTCATAACAGACACATCAATAACTTCGGTGTTTGATTTAATCTGAATTTCCACTGAAGTATATACAGAACTTTATCCATTCATATATCTGTAATTTTATGATTATTTGTGAATTAATAAGAAATTCCCCGAGTTCCTTTTCATTACCATTTTTCAATTTGTGTTCTTTGTTGAATTTTACAAAGTGTGTTGCTTCTCACGCTTTCTTCTTTTTTATGAACCATAGAGTTGTACTAGACCGCTTAAATTGTCTTTACTTAACGTAGTTCACTGCAGCTGTTTTAAGCCAGGTTAGTTTCATTATGTTATTCTACTTAATATTTGTGATAAGAGATTATTTTTGTTTTAAATTTTATTTATAATGTACTGTACAATGTGTTATATTTAAATAATTGTCTTTATTAACAAATAAGTTGGTTGATTTTAAATACATATCATTCACGTATTAAAACAGCTTACTGGATGTATATATGTATTTTTCAATCACGTTAGTAAACTTTAGACCACTTTATGTTGTTTAAAAAAAAACAGGTACAGTTATTCCCCCTTGATAGCATCTGTAGCAGTCCCATCTGTATGCCAGATGAAGAACAGATGTTTTATCAGATAATTGTTTTGGCAATATTTTATAACTTTTCATGATTAATATCAAGTTTAATTTTTTATGGAAGCATGCTTTTTCTGAATTTTATCATGACTTACTTTTTCAAAATGAACAGAATAGATTATAAATATTTAAATGTTAGTTTTCATAAATGCTGCCATCTAGCTCCACCTATCTTTTAATTGACTCAAAATCTACGTTATAATATTTATGTTTTTTTCAAATATATTTGAATGCATTGTCATAATGTTATTTACATCAACATGTGCTACTATTAATAGTGAAACTGAAATTAATGTAGATTTATATTATTAAAAAAGATGAGTATATTATAAAGTGTGTTTATTTATCTGATACTATCCTTTGTTTTTTCTGATTAATGCATTTTTAGCTTGTGTACAGTAAGCAATCATTATGTGACTAGAATGCTAATAAAGCAGTCTCTGGTAAGCATATATTGCAAGTTCTTTCACCCACCGTTAAAACTTTATTTCTTATTGTACTAATGCTTGTAAATGATACGGTCCAAAATAATGTAGAATCAGGTGTTACCAAGAAGGGCTAAATGAAACAATAGATAAGGTTATTCAAGTCAAAATAGTTAACCAAGTATAGCATAGAATGCACCTATGATAAAGAATTTCAGTATATTTTTCCATAATAAACTTGAAAAGTGATATTTGCAATATGAGCAGTTAAAACGAAATGATAAACTTCAGCTGGGAAGCAGTTTAATATTTAATGGGGGACATTTTCTGCTAAAATTATTACAGAGTCCTGCTTAATATTGATACCATCAAGGAGAAGGTATTTTGGACCATAAAACGGGCTTTTTGTTAGTGTAATTATTATTATGTTAGTGTAATTATTATTATGTTAGTGTAATTATTATTATGTTAGTGTAATTATTATTATGTTAGTGTAAATATTATTATTATGTTATTGTAATTATTATTATGTTATTGTAATTATTATTATGTTAGTGTAATTATTATGTTAGTGTAATTATCATTATGTTAGTGTAATTATTATTATGTTAGTGTAATAATTATTATGTTAGTGTAATTATTATGTTAGTGTAATTATTATGTTAGTGTAATTATCTTTAGCATTTTCATTGCAATTAATGAACTTATTTTTCTTGCATCTTATGCATGTTTATTTCTATAATTATCAATCCCTCCTTTATGCATATTTGTCTATCCCACGTTTGTTTCAAAACAATAACTCATGTACAGGATTTCAAGCAGTTTCGATATGTAGCTAGAATTGATGTAACCTTTTCGTTTGATTGTAAGCATTCTTTATTAATGTCACAAGAACTACGTTAGTTATTAATGGATTTCATCAAAATGTGTATTCGGTTTATTTATCCAGAATTGTCAGCCTCCCATTTTATGGCTTACAAGGTGTGGAAATGTGTACAGAACATTCACATTTTACAAACACCCACACTTGCAGAGCAGTGATGTGTGAGAACCTCAGCAGTTTAAAGTCATGCATATAAAAGTTTACTCCGCACAGCATAACATTTTAATTATTTGGCTTTTACTATTTAATTTGTAATGCTTAATATACTTGTTCACATACATTCTTTTTCACTGTTTACACTTCTGGGATCTTAGGGTCGATATGAATGGTTGTTAAACTAAATTTAATTGGCAGATTGGGTCCTGGATCAAGCATTGTGTCGTGTTCACTCTTGGCATGCATAACTTTCGCACATATTGTTTGAAATATAGGATCCCTAAAAAAACCCACTTGCACGTTCAAAAGCTTTTGCCTAGTTTTCTTTTTTATTTTCCATAGTCAAATTGATATTTCAGGATGTTTTAATAGATCCTTCCTACATTTAATAAATAAAATTAAATTTAACACTTACTGGCAATATATTCGCCCACACAAGACTCACTACGTCCAAAGGCTTGATTCGTTGTCCTGATGCAGATATGATTGATTAGATGAAAAACGAAGGTGTCACTGCGGTCCATAGAATACGTATTATACGTATAAGCAGGATACCAACATGACTGTTCTCACCTTCAACAAACCAACACTATCTAGAGTGGTCAAAGTGGGCTTTTAGCAAGTGAAGGTAGATACAGACATTCCGATCCCTCCTTGATGCAATTAGTGTCAGACATATGGCCATCATGAAGACCTATGATCGAAAAGCCAAATATGTGGCCGATGCGGATACCATTCTCATCAGGAATCTGAGAGTAGATCAAATCTGCATTGCGTCAACTGTGGAAAGAAGCACAACCCCAATTTCAAGGATTGTGGTAACTGGACACATGAGAAGGAAATACAGAGGGTAAAGTACATATCTAACATTCCCCATCCAGAGACCAGAAGAAAGAAACATGTACAAGCAAAAGAATCCCTTCCTCGCCTATCCTTCTCCACTGTAGTGAAAAACAATTCCAAAACAACGAAGGAATGGGTACATATACATGTATCAATCTGATAATTTCTTCTCCTTCACTGCCTTTGGACTATGATTGGAATGTCGCTTGATGACCTTTACAGCAGTTATCACTTTCCAATCTCCCTTGAAAATATTAACTCTACAGTTGATGACTGAATGACACAATGGAATATAAAGAAGACCGTCTGGGCCCTGCTTGAAACATTCTGTAAAACTAGGCTAAATGAGGATAGCCTATTGAACATTAATGACCCTTTTCAGCATTTCACTTCTATTTTAATTGAGGTTACAGAAGAATCCAATACCGAGTCCTCATCAAATTGACAAAGAACCTAAAAACCTGGGGTCACGAAGAAATGTAAAGAAGACTTTAGGCAACGCTGAAGAACATTAAAAAAACAATTGTTCGGCGCCCGAAAAGTTAAGTAAATAACGTTTTCTCCGGACCAAAGCACACCGCACGATTAAAGAAAGTGAACAAGCACCATGAAAGAAATATATTTAGTCTTTAAACTCTCGTTCTTATATTAGAACGTTTGGAACACTATCCGCGAAAAAAATTGAAAATGAAATCACAATTCTGTCCGATATCTGAAACTGATCAACAACAATTTAGATCAAAAAATGACATATCAAATATTCTTTCTGACATTTTGTCGAAAATTCCTTATTTAATTATTCCGAAGCCTTCCGAAGATTAAAAGTCTATATTATGGGAGCTTATGAAGGCTTTAGACAAGGCCCATTATACATCCGTTGGGCAAAACGAAATAAATTACCAGTTTTTCAAACAACTTCCAGAATCATCATTATCATTTCTCTTGAAAATCTTCAATGATTTATGGATTCATGGTAATGTTCCAAACATTTGGAAAGAAGCAACAGTAATAAAATTCCCAAACCAGGTAAAGATAGGGCAGATCCTACCAACTATCGATAGGGATGTGCTGTGTGTGCAAAACAATGGAACGAACGATCAATTCGCGGCCTCTTTGGTATTTGAAAACTAAAAATTTAATATCTTCGTTCCAAAGTGGCTTTTGTTATGGCTGCAACACCAATGATCATCTAGCTAGACTAGAATCATTTATTAGCGACACATTTATCAAGAAGGAGCATTTAGTAGTGGGTTTTCGTTGATTTGGAAAAGGCCTATGACACAACATGGAAGTACGGAATACTAAATGACCTGCACGATCTGGGTCTAAAGAGCCATCTACACTCTTTTTTTTTATCAAACTTACTCTCAGACAGAGAATCCAAAGTACGAGTGGGCTCCACCATCTCTGACTTGCACGAGCATGAAATGGGTTTGCAACAGAACAGAATTATATCTGTGACGCTTTCAACATCAAAATCAATAACATAACTAAGCGTTTGGCTCCTGGTGCGGATTGCTCCTTATAATTTGATGATTTACTAATATTTTATCGATCAAAGCACGTGCATACAATTGAGAGACAACTACCACAAAATATCAACAAGACTCAAAATTGGGCCAATATTAATATTTTCAACTTTTCGAAATCAAAAACTGTATGCAAGCATATTTGTTAATTACGAAGACATCAAGATGAACCCAAATTCACGCTGGACGGAACACCTATTCCAGTTGCCAAGGAAACAAAGTTTTTATGTATTATCTTAGACAGAAAACTGACTTTTATTCCACACCTAAAGTACTTGAAAGAATAATTCTTGAAATATCCATATCTTCCAGATCTGCTTAAAGTAGTAGTGCACGCTGACTAGGGTACTAATAGAAAATTCATTCTCAATTTCTATACAACGTTTATTCGCACGAAACTGGATTATGGTAGCATTGTTGACGGTTCAGATAGGAAGTCATATTTGAAGATGATTGACGCAATTCATTATCATAAGACGCACTCTAGTAGCATATAAGACATCCCTGTGTGAAGCCTTCTCGCTGAAGCTAACGAACCACCATTATCACATCGAAGAAAAATGTCTTCCGCACAGTATGTACTCAAATTAAGATTAAACCCCTGATTCCTACTTTTATTGCTGCTATTCAACCTAAATAGAAACATTATACGAAGATAAACCGAAAGCCATACATTCTTTGGCATTAAAAAATCATTCAGCTTTGACAGTACTAACATTGATCTTTCTAAAGGTCAAATTCTGAAAAACCTCATTGAATAAAAGTATATACCGTCCCTTATTTTCAACAGTTTTCCATCGTCTTCATTAACATACACCAATTATATTTCCCGTTGATCGAAAAGCATTATTTATAACCGTTATCATCTTATCGTTTTACATTCATCTGTTTGGTTTTATATCGCTGGTTAACACGAAACCTTTTACCAGTTTTAAATGATCCTACATATAAATATTCGTATGGCGCTAAATAGCCTAACACTGCTGGTGCACCGTAAACATATAATCAGTCAGTCAATTAATCAATCTATTTGCAAATTTGTTTGTCAGTAATAATTACGACAATACTGAGATTTAAAAGTGTGTTTAATGATAAGGTGGATGGCAGAAGAAATTATGTTGTTGTTGTTGTTGTTGTTGGGCTTAACGCCATTTTTCAGCACACGATAGGCTATTCATGGCGGCCAGTATTAATGGTGGAGGAAGAAACCGGGAAATCACCGGAAAGAACCACCGACCCACGAGAAGCTACTGGCAAGCTTTCTCACATATCTACATTAGCCGAATCCTAGACTCGAACCTACGCAGACAGAGGTGAGATGGCAGTGATCCGTAACGGACAGCGCTTTAGACCACTCGGCCACTCGGGGCCCCAGAAATTATGTAAAACTTTAAAGAAGGGGATGGTTTCATACCGTAATGTTTTCCAGCATAATTATTCCCTATCTATTAAATCATACTTTCATGTCTTCAGCTATCGTGTTTTGCAATGTAAACTTGATGAGAAAATAAAAGTTGACTACAAGTCAGAAAAAGAAAAAAATTGTGAAAATAGTTGGATAATTTTTCTAGTCTGTGAACCTTGGAGGGCAAAAGATTGAAATTATGTAACATGTTCATACATTTACTTTGCGTACGGATGCAGGATTTTGTTGTTTTCGAATCCAATTGCAGATGTGTCGTGAAATTATGTCCAAATATATTTTGATGCCTTATAAATTACACATTACCTTTGCATGTCATGATTGGCATTTGTAACGCCATGAATTATATGCTATATATGCTATAGCAAATATGCTATAGCAAATATGACATGCATGACATGAGCCCAGTTTGGTCTAATATGCTAACCGTTCCAGATGACTGCCATCTCACCTCTGTCTGCATAGGTTTAAGTCTCTGGCTCTACTTACGTGGTTACGTGAGAAAGCTTGCCAGTATCTTCTCGTGGGTCGTTGGTTCTTCCCAGGGTTTTCCAGGGTTCTTCCTCCACCGGTTATACTGGCCGCCATGTATAGCCTATCTTGTGCTAAATATGGCGTTAAACCTACAACAAAATCAACATGCATAAGAATATAATGTATGTCTGTGATATAGTTAAATATACCAATATGTGCGTCATTTTCTGACTTGCACCTACGATAAAAATTGTATATTTGTGTACCAATAGACAATATTTTGAGTACTGTTCCTGATGCTGAAGGCAATGATTGATTTTGTATGGTACCCAATTCATGTGATATTATCTGTAATGGTACAACATTTGGCAGAGTTAATTTCGCAGTACAATTTGTCTTGGTCAACGTGGCACATAACTATTAGGAATGCTTTTAGGCTGGCATCGCAACAAATGTGGTAGAAAGTGATGGTTTGTAAGCATGAGTTGATTTTATTTAGAACTTACTTGATTAATAGTCATAAAGCAATGTTAGCATAAGTTAATTAAGTGGAAAATGAAAAGATCAAAGACAATCCAGAACAAAAATTTAGGAATTCTTGAGCCATTGAATCAGGTGTGATAGAATGGTATTTTCCAAATAGTTATTAATACACATAGTCTAGCGATAATTATTCTGATTTCGATGGAAGCGTTAATTATTTTGACGGTTAGAAAGGTAATCCTGATTGACTAAGTTGAATAAGTGGGTGTGTGGTCACAAGCAAAAGTCAAGGGTTTAAGAAATTCAGCTAGTGAAATTAGGCAGTCTAAGTTCTGAGGAAACCCACAATTTAAATATGAGGAAATTTAATTAGTAATTGTTCTCATTAAATACGTTATCCAAGGAAGTGTGTCTTGAAATTGGAAAAAATCAGAACCCGAGAAGAACAGAGGGAATTCTCTGATAGTAAGTAAGCAAGTGCTAGAGAAGGCATAAAAGTATTGTCTAACTTGCATATAAAATATTCATAAATGTATATTTGTAATTATTTGTTGAATTTATTCATTTTAACTTCATACTTAATTGTTTCATGATTTCAGAGAATGATTGTGCATTGTTGGTCTGGAATGATATATAATTCCAATGCTGTTAGAATGACATACAACAGTTAGTTGGTATGGATCAGTTTGAGTTCGGATTGAGTGGTTTTGTATGTAACAGGGATCATGAATTGTAGGACTTTTCATGTAAAAGGGATCATGAATTGTAGGACTTTCTTCTGATAGAAATTGTGATAATTGTAGGACTTTCTTCTGATAGAAATTGTGAGATTTATAGGACTTTCTTTTGATAAAAATTGTGAGAAGTAACTTCTCTGTCTTAAATGATATGTAATATGTATGAATTGATCTTAATATGTCCATGTCAATGAATTTCTAATTAGCAAGGTAACTTATTTTGGTCAATGAGTGAAATCCATTAATTAACTTTGAAATGAAGGAGTTCTTTGCAACCACGAACCGATGGTGTTAATATTAGGGGTGCCTGTTAATCGGCATCACCTGCAAGTGATTTACAGCCTACTGGGATGCAATAATAATTATCAAGAGTTCTAATAATGTCATGGTCCAGAGCAATCTGAGTATCAACTCAAAAAGAGATTAATTGTAGTATAGGTTTAATTAATTTACAGTGAATGTGATTTGTTTGTAAACTGATGATAACTTGGTTCTGTTGAAGTATGATAATGATATCTGACATAACAAGAGTCGGAATATTGTGTGATCCAGGAGAAAAAACCACTGACTCACGTCTAGGTTGGGTATTATATTTTTATTGGAAGGAAAAATATCTCCATACCCATACAGCACAATGGGAAAAGAGGACAGTCTGTAACCAAGAGGTTCATGAAACGAAGTCGTTAGAGGAAGAGGGTGAGAAGTGTAAAAATACCGCAGTGCCAGCTGTTCACCAGAAGTATGTTAGGAAAAGACCTGAAAAATCCTCGTGATGCCAACATGTTAGCAATTTGAGTTTGATCAATCACTCGATTATATGATGACATGTTTCCATCAGTTTAACGGAAGGGCTAATTGAATTTCACATAAATTCTGTAACTCTATTTCTAAGAAAAAGTAAATCATTCAGATGTCATATTCAATTTCATTTTGTTTATGTAATTGATTAAAATGTTTTATCTTACATTGTTATATTCTATATCTGATCTCTGAGATATGTCATTCCGTCCATTAATTTCATATTTTATATTATGATTTACTCGGTCTGGACAATAACACCGTGGTCAATCATCTCCCAGATAATGATAACTAAAAAACAATAAGAAGTGTGGAGATGCCTGATCTCATCATCCCACATTGTGACATCAAGTCCTTTTTGCATGTAGCAGTTATTATGGTTAAGTTAATTTTAGTAATGGGGGAAATGCATAATATCCTAAATTAGATCCTATTATTTAGCCAATCAGAGCATAATATTTTATCATGTGATACACTAAGTGCTCATATTTCTGCTGACATTGAACATGGTTTGGCAGCTGAAAGACTTGTTATTAATATGGTCAGTCAAATGGATGTAAAATCTAAGTAAGATTATAGGAAATAACCCTTTATCTCCATGAACAGTTAAACAAAAATTACTTAGCTGCATGCTATACGTTGTGTTTCCATGTACCTTTGGGAAGAGCAAATAACTTTAAATGCTCTGCAACTTTGCGCCACATTTTAAGTAATTATTTATTTATTTTTTTTGCAAACAGTGGCAATAATGAATCTTGCTCATATTGGCGAGTTATCATACTTTTAACCTGACCATAATTATGTAACATCCACAAACAGGTAGCAATACCAGATGTCAGCAATCAAGTGTTAGGTGCAATGTGATAATGAGAACAGTTGTTAGTTGTATTGTGCTGTTCTGACTACTCGTGTACAGCCCACATGTATTTTCGGAACCCCACACAACGTTGTGGAGAAATTAAGCTCTAAGACAGAGCAATAGCCCATTTCATACCGTATTTAACCGAGTTGCTCCGTAATTATCCGAAAAACCTCCCGAGTCACTGTATACTCCAGCCAATTAAACGCTGGTGGCCATATGTGCATAACAAAATGGCGTACATTGTTGTTTAGAAGCATCAGATTAAAACAAATTAAGAAATGCCCGCTACCTGCCCGCTAAATGACCAGGATTTCTGCAGCTTTAACGTCGAAAAATATTCCATGTTTGTTATACTGCGTATTATTACGAAAATTTCCTTATATTGGTAAACGAAACTCGATTTATGTAAAATGGTGTTATGGTTATTAAAAAGGATTAAATTTTTAACATCGACACTGTTTCCATACTCGCATGTACATGTCCAGATGTAGACAGCTCACAGCTACTCTCTCGTATGGCTTTAACATCCGCCCTGGTTTCTAGAAAAATAAGACAGGATGGTTCCAATATTAAATTTCGTCAATATTTATGGCATCATCGCTGTTTAATAGGAATTTTTCAACTCGATAAACGAAGCTGAAGTAGTTGGAACAGTTGATGCGTTCGCCTTGTTTTGACCACCAGCTATCGATTGGATATTGCTGTCAGCTGACCACCCGCCACGTGATCAAAATTGCGAGAAAATTAAGATGTTCGCTGAAGTCTCCATGAAATAATCTATAAAAGTCTAACAGATCATCACAATATTTTGTCTGGCATGCCAATGGCATCTCCACTGTGTAGCACCTGATGACATTTGAGCAGCCAATCAATGAAGATCACCCATAGAAAGATCTACTCATCAATATGATAGCAACAGTGTTATTTATAACAAAACATTAACCATTTAGTCAGACAGATAGAGAATTTATAACTTGTCAATGTTTCAGTATCCACACACTTACGTAAGACTAAATAGATAGGC
>JAEAOA010001198.1:2077500-2160000 GCA_016746295.1 Potamilus streckersoni
GATCGTCAGCATCCGAGAAGATATTTTATATGGCGAGTTAGGACAAGGAAAACACTCTAAACTAAGTCAGACGAAACACTAAAAGGACACCAAGAAGAAGTCATTGAAGGCTTTTGGCATAGGCACTGAAACACGCAAACTAATTGTTCAGGACAACAGCTTGTGGCGCTCCTCCATCGGAAAAGGCGCTGCAGTTTGATAAACCAACAGGGCAGTCTCAACAGAACAATGGAGGCAGACCAGGAAAACCCTAATCAACGAACCCACGATCTGGGTTACTGCCATATTTTTTCCACATTTCCGTAGAACATTCAGGATGCACATCCACCTCGTTAGCTACCTGCGTACCCATAGACATATCGATCCCCCAAACATTAGATGACACAAGTGGTCCTCGTCATCTCGATTAACTAAGACCAAAAATGTCTAGTCCTATGACAAATGTAGCTCAATCTAAGCACGCTGTTCTGTAATTATTGCCATTTCAATGGATTATACACGGACGCTAATATAAGTATGATTCTAAATCAGTACTGTAATCAGATACCTACATATCTGAGGATAGAAAGCCTGTACTTGTTAAAGATTTTCAGACATTAACAAAATAAGAGAAAGAATACATTTATAAAGTTTCCACTGGTAGAATTAATTTTAATGTATTAAGAGGTATGATATATTAGTAATAGAAACACAATGATTTAAATTTTGAAGATTAAATATAAGCTGTGATCAAATCTTTAAAAGAGGTGTCCTATTGTTTTCTGCATTCCTTGCAAAGACTCTCTCTCTCTGTATATATATATATATATATATATATATATATATATATATATATATATATATATATATATATATATTTGTGTGTGTGTGTGTGTGTGTGTGTGTGTGTGTGTGTGTGTGAATTAAGGATAATGTAGTGAAAGTAATACTTACCAAATAAACGGAATTAGGAAGAAATAAAAATGAAAAGAGAGCAAAAAATTAAAAGAACTAAAGCGACAGATTCGAGAATTTAACTTAGCAAGAGTTATAAATAATGAGAAACACTGAACATATTTACGAAAATTGTATTATGTTTAATATTTGGAGTAGTACCATATATAAGGTTTTTTAAAAATATTGTATTGTTCAATTATATCAAGATCAACTTGCAAAATGTACCTACAAAAGCTGTAAAGGACACACGGTACTAATTATATGGAAGATCTGTGAACCAGTCTAGAAATGAAGAAATAATAGAGTATATACGAGTTTTAAAAAAAAATATAGACAAATTTCTACTGATGCAATTTTAGTATTTTTAAAGACTTGACTTAGGATTACTCAATAATGAAAGTAGCTTGGTGCCGAATCAATAGCATGTGTTTCATGCACATGTAGGTAAAAAAAATGCCGCGGCTCATATGCTGTTCTCCAATGATATTTGTGCATGGAGAAATATAGGTCTGATCATCAGTACCCAGAAAAAAATTTCATGTTAGTTAATTTTAAATATGATGGTGTTTCCATATGTTTACTATGGGAGTTGAATTAGTACCGTGACTCCTAAAGTAAAGGCCGAAAGGACCTGTTATCAACATTATTTAATTGATTTGTATCTACAGGATGCGTTGTAATTCTACCTTTTAAGGCCCATATAATCTGTCTCGCTCCTCTGTATGATATATATATATATATATATATATATATATATATATATATATATATATATATATATATATATATATATATATATATATATATATATATATATATATATATATCCATGTTTCTCTGGCGACATAGTGCTGAAAAAATTAAGCTCTCTCAAGACTAAACGTTATCTGCTATATGCATTCCATCGTATGTGACTATATTAATGTAAGGATTTTTATACGCATCTAAATTTCACGACCATTGAACTAAAGTACACATTAAATCAAGTTCAAAGCAATATCCTACTCTGTTAGAGGTCCAAATTATTTGAACACGATTCAGCTGTATAGCAGTAAATTATTATTGCGTGTTGACTCAACCACCCACAAATCTTAAAATTAAGCTTGATGCACATTTTACAATGTTATCTATAGCAGACAGACGTCTACAGATCATCGGCACATTGCGATTCAGGTAAAAACGGTCATTTTTCAAAACGATGCTGCGGACTCGTAATGTTTTTTTCGTCCTATAACAGCCTCATTTAAGTGGTTTATTACCTTACACAAGATTAAGTAGAAAGTACTCTTGTATTAAGAAAAAGGAAATTAATAAATATTATTTAGTAGTTGAATAACTTCTCAGAACGTAATTGCGATTAAAAGACGAAAAAGATCAGTATTTGATACTAAAATGTGAATCGGATATTTGAAGACTAAAAAAATTTCCATTTGTTTCACAATACAATTTTTTGCATGGAATGTTTAAACTGCCTACGCATCTGCTTGCCTTCTAAATCTCTGTCGATTGACCAACAAATGGTTTTTGTTTTGTTTATGTTTACTTCTCACTTTACTCGTTTGATAATTACTGTAGGATTTGAAAAGCTTTCTTAAAGTCATTGCTTCATAATTACCATCTATTAGGAACCATCTATCACCAGGACGATGGACTTCTTGGTGGTTATATGTAAGTACAGGACAGTGGTAGGTAGAACAGCGATCCCTAATTACTATTACAACTAATAACGAACAAAATGTTCACAACAAAGTTTCACAAAAAAGCGCTACGAATATTTTTTATATAATAGCTTCAGAAAAAAAATAATATATATATATATATATATATATATATATATATATATATATATATATATATATATATATATATATATATATATATATATATATATATATATATATATATATATATACATATTGTGATGTGTCGAATTTTGAAAATCTTAGAAGCTTTGTTTAAAGGAATTGTATCAAAGTCAACTAAATTAAAGTAGAAAGGGCTAGAGATAGGTGATTATTTTTCATTTCATCTCTGAACGTCAAAAGGGAATTCGTTCTAGACGAAGTAACATGACCGAGTCAGATGCTACGGTACAAGAGAATGACATAAGACCTTTCCCCAAAATCGGCAGGGTTAAAGGCGGCATCTGGCTATAGATGATAGCTCAAAGAAAATGATTAATTACGGAATGATTAGTTGTTTAGTTTTCTTGTCACTCCAAAAATTCTACGAACAGGTATAGGAAACTGTCTATTTCTATTGGTTAGTATGGATTTATTGGCGTAACTATGTAAGAAATTAAAGGTTTTCACTTTAGGGAAATTCTTTAGTGTTAGATCTTTCGGAAGGAAAGTTAGTTTGACTCCGAAATTCGTAAAAAGTACGTTTTTCGTATTGAGTAAGGGGCCGGATAGTTCTCTCAGGAGACGGCCTATACGTGAAATTCGTGGAAACATAAAGAAACGGCAAAACGGTACGCAATCTTAGTTTCCCGATTTTAATATGTTATTTCATTTGCTGATCTATTTTGCAAATGTATTCTTGATATGATGTATGTATGTATGATTTCATTTTGCAGGATTTTAGTGAAATGCTAGTCATGATATTTTATTCTTTGATTTTCTAATTATCAATTCATTTGGAGAATTGGCAAGAGTGAATGTAATTAAAATTTCATTAGATTATTTGAAAAGATTGCATGTAATTGAATCGTTAATACATAGGAGTGATTATGAATTTTCATGAATGATTTAAGAAATGATGGGTAATGTTTCATAGTTTATGGATTAACTCTGTTTAGAATGAGTATGACCTAACATTACACGTATACCATATACTAGTTTGTAATATTTAATTGATCACTTAAGTGTATATCTATATGATAGTTTGTAATATTTAATTGGTCGAGTAAACTATTTTAAAATAGTTAGATCTGGAGGTCTAAGCCATATGTAACATAACAGAGCAAGAAGTCGAGTGGGGGTTACATACGGGTTCATACGGCTGAGTTGAATTTAATTGACCTTCCCTAACGTGACCCGAATTAAGGTCAGAACAAGCATCGACCGTTTATGTAAACATAACAGTTAGCTAACAGAAGTTACTGCGGCAGAATTTATGCCTTTTGTTTCTGAGCCGAATTAACGTAAAATATAGATCTACTTGGGAATGTGACCTATTGTCTATTGCGAGACATTTTTATTTATTGAAGGAAACAGCTTTCCTGGACACGGAATCCCTGAACAATCATAGGACGGAAACACTTCTACGCAGAAATCTAGTCCAGAGACGTTTGTTAAGTCAGAGTTAGACGGACAAGAGTCCAAGACGAAAAGCTAGACAAAGATCGACAAGCAGGGACAAACGGAAGTCTTGATGTCTGCATAAATTAGGTGATGAAGTCTCTCATCGTTACACTCAAAGGTCACATCCCATTGGCAATGATGGCAAAGTAATCTTATATTTAAAGAAATTTGTATTGTGTTTTATTTGAGTACATGTTAGTACCATTCTTTCCTTCTTTGTAGCTAAGTCATTGATTTCTTTTCATTTTAGATTCTGTTTATAATCTGATTAAATTTTATATTTGTTCATTGAAAGGGGGCTCGTAGTGTTTATTTCCTCAATATACTTGTTCAATGATCTGCTTCCTTCTTTCTATCTATCCACACTGGGTAAATCACATCGCGGAGGTCATTCCCTAGCAACGAACCGTAGTGAAAGAGCATGGTGTGTTTTGCACGCCGCCAATCTGTCATACCATTCTTCCAAACCTCTATCTATGAAAGTTGCTTGACAAGTCAAAACCTGTTGCTACGCGACACTTAATGCAGCTTGTTTGAAATGTGAAACATTTCCCTCACGTGGACGAAAATAATGCCTCTATGGAAATACCAAATGTTCTTGCTTCCCGATAGCTAATAAAATCTGTGTGGGCATTACAAACTTAAGTAATTCAGAAAACGTAAATGCTGGGGCACATAAACTATCTTATCCTGTTTCAATCAAGAAACAGATTCGCAACCACTAAAAACAGTTTCTGATGATCAATCCCTTTCTTATCCTCAAATATTTATTGAAAACTCGTAGCTACTGGTCCTCAAAATAGTTGCTATTATATAAAAAAGACGCTTTTCTGCCCCAATGACCACCAAAAACACTATCTGTTACTAAAATTACAGTATATCTTGAGGAAACCAGACATGATCTAGTACTAATAATTTTCTGTTGTTAATTCCATTGTAAAATACTAATGTCTGATACTCTAGGATTGGTTAATTGCTACTTAATCAAATTCTAATTTTACTCTCCATCGGTACTTGGAGTCATATAAACATATACTTGTCTAGTGATGCCATAATCAGGATTATGCTCTTTTCTCAATGCAGATGGAACTACGCTGATCACTACCAAAGAGAAGATTCTGGAAACGTGGGCTGAACACTTCAACTGCATCCTGAACAGTCCGACATCGATTAATGAAGAAACCATTGATTGTCTGCCCCAAGTACCAGTCAATGAACCACTGAATGACCAACCAAGCCTGTATGATAAGCCAGAAAGCAATAATCTTCTCTCAAGCGGTAAGTCTCCTGGCTCAGAACAAATCTCAGCAGAGATATACAATTAAGGCGGTGCAGCTCTGAGTCAAAGCTCAATCATTTTTTCAGCTCATGTTCTCCGCCATGCAGACTGAGACATCAACCATACATCACGAATTGCCATGTGAAGAAACAACTGGAAGTGGCTTTACAACTAATGATGTTTTAACACACTGTGATCACCATAATATTGTAAACGATGTATCGTCATCACCTGTCAGACAGACTTTTTGTGTCCTGTCTGAAATTATCACCGTACTCACTGTCAACGATATCAATATTCCCGCACCAAGCATATATCTCACGTTCATCTTTTGTACGACAGCATGGGATTTATTTAAGTTTTTTGTCTATTAAAATGATATCTCAACCAAGCAGCAAAATCCAGAAGAATATTTTCTGCAATAATACAGTCATGGCAATTCCAGTTATATCAATGGTATGTCCATGGCAATGCTCTCGCAGAGGACCATTTATTGGCACTCTCATCATTTCGTGTGCTGGAAGACCAAATCGTGAGAAATACGGCTCTCATTCACGTATTCCAAGAAAACTAACACAGTAACAAGCCACCATATCAACCAAACGTCCATCTAGGGATTGTATTTTGTGTTTCAAAGACCACCATATTTTTATACAACATATGAACGCGATATGTCATCGAGAAATACCCCTGTTGTTGGACGCCATGAATTGTTTTGATGGGCGATACGAGTAACCACAGACGAGATTTTAAAAAAATTATTCACGAATTCAATATGTGTCAGTGGGTGAATCGACGATGGTGTATTTTAGCGATTCATCATATCATGGAGATATTCTTTGCGATAAAGTTTACCTCTTGGTAGCACTAACTGATCAAACCGATAATTGGATCCCAATTCCGATGGTGTATCCGTCTGATGATCGACAACGGATCCAGGATGACTCTGAAAGAGCTAGACTGATACAGGATCGTCGTTAATAATATAAGCAATTTCGTCCAAAATATTACCGTGGTAAATTCTGGCAGTTTTCCTCGGTGGAAATTTTGCTACGCTAGGCGCCCACGCAAGAACCTATTGATCAACTGTTTCCACAGGGGTGCCTTTTGTTTTATAGTTGCTAGAATTATGCAAGACCACATCAATTATGGCTTTCACTACCCGTTCATTTATATTTTTGGAATCGTCATTGTAAATCTATTTCCTCGTCCGGTGTTCATAAATTGGTCGTGCCACGCAATGTAAGATGCCAGTCCACATAGTTGAAGGGCATTGAGTGGATAAAGTGCATAAACAACATCAGTTACAGGATATACTTGCGCTAATAGGGACAGTCAATACCAGTTAGCTCTTCAGTTGCAGAATGTGTCTAACGTAATAATACGCTGTCAAGGTGATTCTTTAAGAGGTTCGAATTTATCTAGGATAATCCATGTTGTTGCCATCCTTCTTGTCGTGATCGATAATAAATTTTATTCTAAATAAATACGTTTTATTACCCACCAGACGATGAATAATCATCCGCACCCGTTGTTCATTTATTGTAGCATCAATGAAAATAGCATCGTGATCTATACGGAACGTTGATTAAACAAGTGCTGAACCATCGAGCCTAAATTTTTCGTTAGCCATTCTGATATATTCGTGTAATTGTGAATCCAATAATAGACGCCGTTTTCTTATCGTTAACATTTTAAAGCAGGTGATTTGCTGAATAAATGTTCCTAACATAATTCCATTAGTGAACTCCAATAAATTGATTACTTGGACTTCGCTAATTGTTTCTATCAACATAAATAAGATCAAATGTAAAATATCTCGTTTGGAACAAGTTTGTCGGCATTATCATAATAATATAAATTCGCTTCATTAGATAACATTTTTATTACAATGTAGTGACCTCGACAATTAAGTTCTAATCGTATTTCATGCCTATATGATTGTTTATTTTATATATTTATGACAGTTTAATAGTGAGTTGGATTATTTGACAGAACCGGGTCATTGTGAATAGAAGTTAAATGTTAATATAACATGAATTATTTAAATTGCCTTTATATTATAAGGTAATGATAACAGCTCTTTGCTACAGTATATTTGCAGTTATCGTGGAAAATACTAGCTGACTGAGAGGCATTTCTTCCCATCTGCTCATGTTGTCTGGTCCCATCTTGTCACTGGCTAGGTCTTTGTGCTTGTAACTTGGTGTGGCTTGGTTCACAGATATATCAATACATTAATACTTTTGTTGTACCAATACACTAATTGATACAAGAGGTGGAAATCGAAGTAAGACGATACTTAACGGTATGCAGCCTTTTTTAATTTTCAGGTGTCATCAATAAGTATTAGGCATTTACCAAATTAATCTTTAAATTGAGAATTCGCCTGAAACAACTGTTGAATGAAAGAGCACTAATTTTATGTTAGCAGAAACGAAAATGACTTGCAGATTGCCTACCTTATATGTATTAACGCAAAATTATATTCTTCTTAAAATTGTCCCCAACCCCACCCTTCACCATTTTCATGGTAATTATTTTATCCAGGCATAAAAGAAAGCATAAAAGAAAGAGTCCAAGGGTGTTATACGTTTACAATCAAGTGCTTTACTAATTATTTTGTCGACCTCTCTTATGGCCTAGTTGTTAGAGCGTCCGCCTCGGATGCGGGTTCGAACCCAGCTGAGTAATACCAAAGAGAGAATAAAATACTATTAATAGATGCCTTGCTAGGCGTCCAGCATTAACAGGTTACTGTTAGGACTAGTCGGCCTGTTGTCAGGATAATGTAACTGGATGGGACATCATGCCACATGTGTGCAGCATGATGTGCCAGTGCTGGACGTCATTATAAACTGCTACACCGCAGACGGCGATATTTTCAAGTTAAGTTTAACAAAATCAGTCACACACATTATTTTGTTTACTCTTTTCACACGAAATGTCTTTTCTTGTTTGTATTTGTTCTATATTTTTCGAGTCTGAAAGCTATAATACTGGTGTAACATTATGCAATATGTTACACTGAATTCTGATTTTGGTTATTGTTTCTTTCAGTCCTGGTTAACACTAGGAAACATTTCTAAATTAATGTAGCTTATTCGCCGCGATACAAAACAGGAACTTAAGGCAAAGGGATGGATCAACTTTGCACAAAAGTGAGCATTAATTGTTCTATAGAGTACTTAGTTGTTATGGAGATGACACAAGTGCCTGCGGATTGCGCAAGCGTCACGAATTTACACACTTGGAAAGCAGTATAGGGCGATAACTCATGCATATTAACTGAATGTCGCACATATGAAAATGTTTTGCCGCAGTATATCATTTTTATTTAACCGCACATCTTTAACATGCTTTTGGCGTCACTAGTCCCGTCAATAAATGTATCGTAGCGCTTGTCGAGATATCTGCTTTTCGTATGGGTAACTATTTATGCATCAGCTTGACATGAAAGGTTGTTAAACTAAATTTAATTAACGCAAGCATTATGTCATACTTTGAATCTTGTTTCAAGGGAGTTTTACAGATGCGTGTTTAATTTACGAGCAACATAAAAAAACAAAATGGCTGATTCCCAGTTTGGTTCATCTTCAAATGTTGAAAAGCAGTTTCGAATTCCAATACAATTTTAATTTCTTTTCGCAAAACAATTTATTCCAGTAGGATCATGCTCTGCAAAACTATATCTTCATATTTGAGTTTAGACAATCTGAATAAACAAGGATGAGCAAAACATAAAATTAAGAAGTGGATATATTTATTGGTTCAAAACACCTTTGTCTGGTGGATAAAGCAAGACCTGCTTCTGATCAAATGGATCACCCTTGAATGGCCTAAACTAATCATTAAAAATTATGACAATTAAGGCGTATTTTGTTTGATCGCATTTTAGTTGCCACGCCATGGATGAAAACGCATACAAAATAGTTGCTAAGTACATTACATGCCAAGTATATGTCTGTAATAGTTTGTTTGAAAGCATTTTAGATACCATGCCATGGATGAGAATGGCATACAAAATAGATGCTAAGTACATTACATGCCAAGTACATTTCTGTAATATGCATACTGGGAATACAGTCAGTAAATCACATACAAGGGCACCATCTATTACTCTCCGACATCCTAAAGATGGAAAGACAATCAAATTCATGTGTATCGAAGTGCATAGTGTATTGTATTGATGAGACACTGGTGTATCCTTTCACCAATATTGACATTTAAATTTATTATATCGTAAATTTGAAATTGCTATTTGTTTCTTTGGCTATGCCAAAATCTTGAGACTCTCTAAAGAAAATGGTGTTCTACTGGACAGCTTTCTTTCTGTTCATTTATCAAAGAAAAGAAAAGACCATCTCTTTTTTAATCGATTAATATTACTACTATTTCTGACTTTCTTTAGTTATAACAATGGCTTTAAGATGACCGCCACAGCATCCAAGTTGGATGCAAGATCGATGGATTGTCATTTAAGACTAACAATATATCATCAGAAGTCTTATCATGATAAAACATATGTGCTACTTCAGCCTATGATAAATTCTGCCACCCAATGTTTATAACATAAAATAAAAATCCACCCGATAATACATTGTTATTCGCACATTTCAAGAAGATTTCTTACTGATGACACTTCAATATGTGGGATAGGGGAGGGATTAATTTCATGTACTAATTGGTCCAAAAACTAATATGACCACACCATTTCAGAAGGAGTTAAAAAATTTATTATGGCTTGAAAATAATATTGCAGCTTCTGTATTCTGTTTGCATGGCTGCCTGTGAGAATAACTCTCTTTGAGGAAAGCATTAAAATATTATATCTATGACAAGAACTAAGCAAACATTTCGCAAGTCAACTGGGATTAATTACTATAGGCCCTTTTGCTAACCACCTATACACTTAAGAATAAGTTCATTTTATACCCAACAAAGTACGATGAACACATTTTAAACATTTCAGAACTAGAAGGGAAAGGCCAAGTGACCAATATATCAGAAATAAGAGCGGGAAAATTTTCAATAGTTTAAAAAGGGCAGAGGGGGTATATAAGGGGAAAGAATTGAGAAAGAGGAGGGAGTGTATAATCTGTAAATAATAATGGATGAAAAAAATATTTATACACAAAACGATGATATATTGAAGTACATAAAAATATTATCAAGATGTATATACTTCTTAAAACCTTGAAAATAAGAAAATAAGTGAATACTTGCGAAAGGTAAAATGTGAGGTGATGGATGTCATCAGAACACAAATACATTTGTGATGAATTCGTCTCAAATAAGGAAAGCAATAATACAATTTCATCCCTGGCAAAGGGAATGTCGCCAGGGATGAATGGGCTAATTACGGAATGCTATCAGAAATTCCAAACAGAAATAACTCCGAGTTTAGAATCACTAAATAATAGTACATTTTCAAGAAATCAGCCATGCTACACACAAGGAGACATCAGCAGCATATGTGATATTTGCCCTCGTACTTTCTGAGGTTAAGGCTTAGATGTTTGATCTGCTTGGACACAAGCAGCAATTCCATATTTATGAAGGAGATGCAATCAAAGTTTATTCGCCACGGTGCTGAGTGCATTTGCATGGCATCGATGCTTAGTATATTCCGCCTGATATAGGATCAACAGAATAGCCCATTTTAAAACATAAGTTTCATCGTTTTATTACACTTATAACGATAATTATTCATGGTAGTCCCTTGCGTTTGGGAATCCAGATGAGCGATAGCGAGATACAGCAAGATCGATATGGATGCTCTGCCCAAAAATGATGTTCAAGACTTTTGCATTTACTTCATCCACAAACCAGTCGATCTCATCATTACGAAACACTGCTGATAGAAAGCTCATAAAGTACGACTCACTGCAGTTTGTTCCATGTGCTCATTGGCTACGTGTCTCCATCGGGCTTGTGCCTAGCGAGAACCATGGCTTGAGTTTACTTTCCTTTCAAAACTCGGTAATATTTCCAACATGGCTGGCTACCCTGCTTGTCGATCGCCTTCTGCATTATCCAGTTAGTTAAAGAGCCTACAGAGATCCTCCTCGAATGGCTTAGATGCTAGGTCTGCTGGCGATTGTCGCAGGCGCGTTGCTATCAATGATTTCAACCTTGACGCGGATACTGGTTGCATATTTAGCTTCGAGAAGTTCGCAAATGTAGCGCTGATACTTTTCGTAGAATCGACGTTCGTCAATGACGCGGTGCTGGCACTAATCGCAAACCTGGCGTGCGTACCATTTGCAGATGCAGTCGTGGTCGTTAGCGCAATGTCATTTCAGGCATTTGCACTATCGTCTCTTCTGTTCTCATGGCCATTAATACTGCCATCCCTTCTAAAAATGTGTGTAGAAAAATGAGACAACATCGCAATAGACAGGCAAGGTCAAACTCATGCAAGGTTAGCCGTATTTCATAATTATTTTTGGAAACAATTATCTTGAAACTTATTATTTTCTTTGCAAAATATGTGCAGTGTGAATTCCGGCACAGGTAAAACATATTCTCTGTTCTGATGTAGTATCAATGGACGCAGGCATTTTTGGCAAATTCCATATTTCAAATAATGGGTCATGGTTTTATGTATCTACTAATGGCATCTAACTTGCAAGTGCGCATACTACTTGCAAAATAAACATTCTTATTCAGATAAAATTATTCTTACATCATGGCATGCTATATAAATACTTTTTCGCAGACGCAACGGAACGGCGAAATTTAGTTCTGTTTTTTTTTTCCTTGCTCATGAAATGGTAAACTTCAAGCTGGGGTGCAGTGTAGCATAAAATATATTTCCAGACCATTTGGTGATGTCGAATAATGTCTCTAGACAAATGACTTGAAATCGCAATTTCCCGTTAATGTGTCAGTGTATGAAAATATTGTCCCATCTGCACCAGGCGGCTGAGGCAAGAGGCTTGAATCCTCCATGAAACTTTTTGGGTAAAGTCATTACAATATTTTCACCTCTTTTCGGGGCAGAGGGGAATTGGTCTTATTGCCATTTCGGAGAGAAAGTAGCCTGATTGTCATTGCGGAGAGGAGGTAGCTTTATTTCCTCTGCGGGGTATGCAACTATTCTCCTCAATTCTTTTGGTGGGTAAAGAACTTTGGCCCCGCCAACTGGACCTGGAGGAAGTGAACTTTGTCCGCATTTATCTAAGCATTCATCCAGTTCTAAAACTATACAAATAATAATGTACACTTGTTACTTGAAGAAAGTGTGGAGCCGGTGTGCATATATGCTTGTATAATTTTCTTGTTGGTGGTTGTGTTGTTTTAGGTTTAACGCTATTACTCAGCTCATGATAGGTTAGACATGGTACAACTTTTGGGGAAGATCCCGGGAAAACCCCATTAAGAACCACCAACCCATGGATAAAAACTACTTGCACATTTTCGCACATGCACACATTTGCGAAGCATGAGACTCGAACCCCGACCGACATAAGTGAGATAAGATGGTACTGATCGGTAAAGGCAAGCTCTTTAGAGCAATCGGCCACCATGGACACCTGTTTATTGAATAAAAGCTTCCGTATGTTTTGGGTTTTTTTTGCAGTGGGGTGTGTGTGTGTGTGTGTGTGTGTGTGTGTGTGTGTGTGTGTGTGTGTGTGTGTGTGTGTTTGCATACTGGGATGAATACACACAAAATGCTAATCTTTGTATCTAACTTTATTAACAATTGCTGATATTCTTATCCATGCTATAATGATAATAACTTGTCAATTGTAACCAAACTTCTGAGAGTGTAACTTCGGATAGGAATGTTTTATTGAAATATGAATTCTACCATTTAATTTTTCATGATATGTCAAATTTACTTTAATTCATGCACCCATCCTTCCTGTTCGATCTTCATTGCTATAGCATTGTATCTACTGATATTAAGCGCGCCGTTTTTGTTTTATTTCGGGATCGGGTGGATATGCGACATTCACCAACATTGGGTCACTACAGTATGACTTACTGTTGAGTACATAAATGGGCTGACTCCTTATAATTCTTTATCAGTTACTTAAGATTGCATGCAACAATTGAAGCAAAGTAAAACACATATTAGTATAAACAGTGCAGTAACAAAGCATCATAGAAAGATAATTTATCACCATAAGATTGGGTCACTATGACGGATCGTTAACTCTTCATAAAATTGGTGTCTGTACTCAAATTATAATACCGATTGACCTATTACTTCCAGATGTCAAGAGCATATTGAAAATCAGTTACGTGAGATCTAAAATATTGATTATTGTGACCTATATTCTGTTGGCCACGCCCATAAATAATTGTGACCTATATTCTGTTGGCCACGTCAATAAATAATGATAGTTATCACTAGTAACTCTAGTTCAATAGTTCAACCTAGTCTTGGACAAAAATAGTAAGAGGAGGTGAAGCAGGTACAACTGCATCCATATAATATACCACATTCAATTTGTAAGATACAAGAATTGCGAACAACACAACAAGCTGGCACAACTAATGAATCTTTGTTTACACCATTTCCATAAATTTTAATGCGTTTATTAGTTTGGGCTTCGAGAAGAAGATAAATTAATTAATTTGTGACGTAAATGAAACCAGAAAAATAAATTTTTGTTGCACTTTATAACCAATCTAAATATAATTTTACGTCATGACCTAGATTTTTATATCAGCCTTTATCCTGTCCCAAAATGTATGACTTGCTTAATAATTTTTAAGAAATAAAGAGTTTAAAATCGAAAACTGGGCAAATTTTAAATTTTTGCTCTTTAATTTGCCTCAGAAAGCTTTTAAACATGGATGGAGAGGACATGGGCGTAATATTTGATAGAAAGGTATGCGTTTTACTTTTGTTTAGGGAAGAAAATTTTCCATGACTTTATCTTGCAGATTAAGTATTAATGGATAGCATCCTACTACAATTACTTCACAAAAACTGATACACTGGCAATGTGTTAGACACTTATCTTTTTGATTTGTAAAACAATACCTCTTTTCCGCTAAACATTCTGGAGAGAGAGAGAGAGAGAGAGAGAGAGAGAGAGAGAGAGAGAGAGAGAGAGAGAGAGAGAGAGAGAGAGAGAGAGAGAGAGAGAGAGAGAGAGAGTTACAACATAAACATTCACTCAATATAATACTGAGAACAAATGGTTTATTTCATCTTATCATCTAAAACTGCATATAAAACTGATTTAAAACGGGCAATAATTTGCTATATCTTTGATAGTAACGTCTCCAGCAGTAGATAGTATTTTATTAAAATTAATGAGAAGCATAACGTGCTCTCACGTTGCCCATCCACTTGCCACGTGCGAATTAATAACTTGATCATATTACGTGTATTCAAGCTCTATTTTTGGACGGGGAAACCTCATGTACGTTGAAATCTGACCTTCTTTAAACGCAGAGTTCAGCATTTTGAAAAAAAAATCAAAAACAAGATTAATTTAAAATATTTTCCCACACTTTTGAATAGAAAATAAGAAGAAGAAATTGCGCAATGTAAAATTTGTGAGAATTTTCAGATGGGTGCTTCTTTAAAAGAACCGTTCTTGTGATTCTTCCATCAATCCATTTTATGGGAAAACTCCATAGCTAAACATTATTCAAGATTTTTACCTTATTAAATACAGATATCATTCTAATCTAATTGTAACATGTCGTTGCACATTATTTATACAGCAATCAATTTCTGTCATGGATACACATGTCTCCTAAATTCGATAGCATGTAAATTATTAAGTATCTCCATAACGCTTATTCTTCATGCAACAAAACTGTCTTCCATTAAAAAATATGTGTTGAAGAAGAAGAAAAGATATATTACATCTACATAAATAGGATAACTTGACAGACGGCGATAAATAGAATGCAACACGCGTCCGATCCATTAGAACGATTTCAAGGACATTTTATCACATTATTAACCTTTCGCGACTTCGTTCATATCTGGAAAGTCTTCTGAAAGCTGTCATTAGCTGCCATTTGGATCACCTCGGTTATTTACGAAACAAGGATTAACATAGATGTTGCTTATTGATGGAATGCCTTTTTCATTAGCAAATCTTCGGACAATCCTCTCCGTAAAGATCACGATTTTTTTGGAGAAATTTCCTGCAAACAATCTGTAAAATTACTGCGCTCACTTAGATTGATGCATATTTTTTTTCTCGCTGAAATAGCCGTGGTGGTCTAAAAGGTTATTAACTAGAAAATAATTCACTCAGTGCCGTAGCCGCTCAATAGGACGATATAATACAATATCTAGTACTGGACATTATCATGCCGACCAACTTGAAGGTCACGTTTTGGCATTAAGATTAGCCACATTTTTGAACGGCAAATCAATTACTAAAAACTTTTACCAGATTGTAACTCGGCATGAATCTTTCAGTGTCAAGAGAGATTCTCCTTGAAATTCAAGATAATTGTGATAAGAAAAGCTTTATGAATTAATAAAAGTCTTTATACAAGAAAGTTCACGGAGAACAACAACTGATTTCAGTTCGATAGATCAAGGTGTGTCGTTATGCACATTGATGCACATTAGACCATATTTCTTGCTAACTGAAAGCAATCAAATAATTATATAATTATTATAATAATTATAATAACATCAAACAAGAAAATATATACTCAGTTGAAACGACATATTTTGCACATTGCAATATCAATAACCGAAAAGACAAGGAAAGTGTTGCATTATGGGATTCCGTTGACTGCTCCCCAGATCTTTCTCTAGAAACTCCCCAGCCACCAATTTACTGTATTCTAACCTCAACTTGATTTTCCTTTAAGTCATGAAATTAGTTGAACGATTAGAACAAATTTATTTATTTATTTATTCAGCCTATAAAAGTAACGATAATCAATGGTTTGCTTTCTTTTGTGAGGATGTAAATTGGGGCTCAGTTTAATTCTTCGTGCTTCAGCACATATCTGCACATAGTCATCAGCATCTGCTCCATACTAACACACTACACTAACAGGATGTTAGCATGATGTATAGCCGAGGGGGCGTAGAGGTCAAAATCTCGAAAGACATCACGAAGTTATAGCTCGTACCAAAATGGCGATAGTTCTGATAATACATGTGAAGGCCATAGCCAGCAAAATTCGCCAGTTAATTCAGCCTTAAGGAAATAATTGTTATTATGTTTATTAATTATCGGTGTAGATTAGTAACTTTATCAGTACAAGTCTTTGTTTGTTTTGGGGTTTTGCGCTATTTTTCAACACATGATAAACTCTAAATGCCTGCCAGTATTCTCACATACAGACGTTGGACTTGCCGAGACTCGAACCAATTCGGGCAAGGGTGACGTGTCAGTGATAGATATGTATTGGCGAGCTAAACTCTAAACATTCTGAGCGCACAATCCAAGGTTCCGCTCATTGTTCCTAAAATGAGACCCAGCATCATGTGAACTATTTTGTATAGCATCAAAATTACGAACAATTCAAACCACATTTAGAGTTTTAATTTAGCTTTAACAATTTTAGTCATATCGCTTTTGATGTCTGCAATGTGACAGTTTATAGCGATGTCTTGCACTGGGGCATCTTGTCGTAAACATATGGAATCATGAACTACCCAGTCACATTATTCTTACACCAGACCGACCAGTCCTAACACAAACTTCTTAATGCTGAGCGCAAGGCAAGGCAGCTATGTATCATTTGTTATGTCGTTGGTATGGCCCGCCCGGGGTTCGAACCCGTGACCTCCTGCATCCGAGGCGGATGATCTAACCATTTAGGCCACCAGAGTGGTCGAATCTGAGGTTAAAATGATTATGAAATTTACGTGATTGAAACTATAGTTTAATTGAAGTTATAGACTCTGGCACAGGACTTGCTAAAGGCGTTTCGAGACTATGGAACAGTTATAGTATCTGGAGCATATCTAAGACGCTGAAATTTAACAGTTTACTTCAAGGATCGAAGTTAAGAAAATTCAAAAAGTTCGGGGATTCCAACTTTATTCAAAATAAAGTTATACAAATGAATATTTTTGTCTTAACGGAATCCCATTAGTGACAAATATATATATATATATATATATATATATATATATATACATATATATATATATATATATATATACATATATATATATACATATAGACATATATATATATAAATATATATATATATACATACATATATATATATATATATACATACATATATATATATATATATATACATACATATATATATATATATATATACATACATATATATATATATATACATACATACATATATATATATATATATACATATATATCGAATATTAGCAAGGCATTGCGAATAAACGCAATACTATTGTGAATAACGTATTGCGTTTATTCGCAATAGTATTGCGAATATTAGCAACGTATTATGAATATTCGCAGTGTGTAAAGAATATTTGCAGTAAATACTGGGTTTATTCGCAATATATTTGTTTTTACGGATGTGATATGGCTTTAATGGGCTTCCGTAAATAAGCATACATTTCCACAGTAATAAATTATTTGATGAGGCAAATGTTTTATATCGTATTAAAAAATCGCAAATCCTTCAAACGTTCTCACGGAGAAATATTTACCAACGTCATTTTTAAAAACAAGATAAGCTCTGTTGGGTACAGTCTCACTCTATATTTAGTACAAGAACCAGCATTTGCCTCCGTGTATAATATATATTTTTAATCTGAAACTGAGTGCATTTAGATAAACAAGCACCATAGAAAGAACATAGTTGCGAAGTGTTCACTACCTTCTTCCTCCCTTATAGAGAGAGTTCAGATTGGTAATAGTTAACAGCATGTTGCAATTTTTGGTTGTAATTAACATAATAAGTCACCACGTGATGGAAATTCCATAAGCATCTCTGGCCATTGAAGTCTTTGGAAGAATCTCATCTCTTACCAATGACAGACCATGAAATAGTCTCGTACATATCAATATAAATTGAAATTCATGAACCTGTTCATCGCATTTTCTGAGTGGTATCTCATATGATACCGTATTATATACTCAAAACGTGCGCGCGCGTATATATATATATATATATATATATATATATATATATAGATATATATATATATATATATATATATATATATATATATATATATATATAGTTACGTGTAGGTTCGTAGAAATGTAACAAAAGGAAAGAGTAAATCGAACAAGCTTTGTAAATGTTAACTAAATAATCTATTTCCCGTAAGAACAATGTAAAATTAGAAGAATAAGGTTTGTGAAAAAGAGCCTTAAATTAATCCTAGAATTTGAAAATAGAAATCCTATCGCTAAACAGTTCTTATTGAATCCGGGTTTGAATCTCGATGAAGTTAAAGTATGGAATCGATGACGTCATATGACGTGTTTGTACCAATGACATTTCGTCATTGAATTTTGTGAATCAAGAATATTATTCCGGCCTTAGAATTTCATATAATTTCCACTGAATGTCTTCGTTCAAAACTTTGACGAGAAGACGCTTATTTTCCAGAGAGTATAAATTATTCTTAAATAAATAAAAACTCAAAATAATAATAATATACTTATGAATTCCTAAGGTTCTTTTCTACAACTTAACTAATTTAATACCAATTTGCTGTTTTAAGCCTGATATTAGATCACATGGTATCTCACGTGACAATCTACGTGATTTCCAACCTGAACATCGCAATAAAAAATGCTATTTTCACGTAGCAAAATCAGCCCTCTCCATGAAAGCAGATTCTCACGCTAGAAATGAAAAATTTAAAAAAGAAAAACCTGTTTACACATGGGTAACACGTGGGTCGAAAAAGACATTGGAAATAGCCAATCGTTATCAATCGATGAACCAGAGTGAGCTAAAAAAAACAATGCTACAGTAATGGTTTTACGTTTTATTGAAAAATAATCTTTAGAGTGTCTGCCTCAGATGCGGTAGGTCGCGAGTTCGAACCCAGGCCAAGTCGTACGAAAGACTTCTAAAAATATAGTCTTTTAGCTGCCTCGCTTGGCTCTCAGCATTAAGAAGTTAGTGTTTGGACTATTTTTCTGGATAATGTGACTGTGTTGAACATGATGATACATGTTTGCGGCATGGTGCCCTAGTGCTAGACATCTTATAAACTGCCATATGAATGCATGTCTGAACTTACGTAGCCTATCCTACGAATGACTGTTCGGCATTCAGTTGATTTCTTTGATCGAATGATTGGAATTTTACGGCACAGCTGCAATGTAAGGTTATTATGTACCGCCGCAAAAGAAGGTATGATGTGTATCTGTTGACTGAAATGTGGTCAGGATTAACGAGCGTTAAAAAAAACAACCCCGCACTCCCCCCCCCCAAGAAAAAATCCTACAAAATGCCCATACAAACAAACATCACCATCCACAAAAAACCCAAACAATTGGATGGCGAGGTTAATATATGAAAGTTCCGATCAACGGGTAATAAAACGTATTTAGGGTGATTTCCAGTACACATGTTGGTTAGGAATTCTCTTGGAGAATAGGCTGTACAGAAGTTATATGCTGAATAAATGTTTACTTCAAAAACTTATAAATAGAAAACAAACGTCGGAATTCAATTATTTAAGTCGAAATAATGACTAAGCGCACAAACCTTATCGAAAAATAGATTCATGAAAAAAAATACCCGAGATAATTTTAACAGAAGTGCACATTTTATTCGCCGTGGAATATTAGATAACACTCACCCTATTCAGCCTTCAATTTAGGGCTTTAAACGTGGAAGACGTACTTATAATTCAGAACAGGTTTTATACGGGTCAAAGGTAAAATAGTCATACATTTGCATTGTACTGGTCATCGCATATCCATTATCTTTCTTCTTCCATCAACTATGCAATTAATTTGCCTAAACATAATATCTAAGCACTTTTTATTTTTAAATATGTTGTTTATATTGTATAGTGAATATGTTTTACCTATTGGTGTTGTCATTTACACAAATAGCGCTTATACGGCTAATATTAATGAACGCATGTTTAAGTCTAGTGATGCGCATATACGGCTAATATTAATGAACGCATGTTTAAGTCTAGTGGTGCGCGTATACGGCTAATATTAATGAACGCATGTTTAAGTCTAGTGGTGCGCGTATACGGCTCATATTAATGAACGCATGTTTAAGTCTAGTGGTGCGCGTATATGGCTAATATTAATGAACGCATGTTTAAGTCTAGTGGTGCGCGTATACGGCTCATATTAATGAACGCATGTTTAAGTCTAGTGGTGCGCGTAAACGGTTAATGTTTATCATAATATTAGTCACTTCTGCGTGTAGCGAAGTCACGTGACTTAAAATGAGCGCGGCATAGAACATACATAAATTAAATTAAATAAAATAAAAACCAAATTAGATAGAAAATCAGTGATCAGTAAAATTCTACCCAGTATAATTATCGAGTGAGATCAGTAGATTGTTTTTCCTTTGTTGATACTTGCTGAATGAAAGACCCTAAGATTGTCCCAAAATACACTCTTTGACCCAGGATACATGTATACAATTGCAATAACTTAATGAAATATGCATCTCTCTCTCTCTCTCTCTCTCTCTCTCTCTCTCTCTCTCTCTCTCTCTCTCTCTCTCTCTCTCTCTCTCTCTCTCTCTCTCTCTCTCTCTCTCTCTTGCTCTCTGATCAAATATAATTCACTAAACTACTTTTTGAATTGCAAGGAGAAGCACATTTAATAAGTCGGATTCATGCGTCACTAAATTCACATTTAAAAATTTCTTTTAATGTTTTTGTTTAAAAAAAAATAAATGTGACAAAGTGCAGCTGAATAATTATAACCATAAAGTGCTATATTTATATTTTCATATTCTTGAACCAATTTATTATTTTTAATTGGTTTGCATTAAGTAAATGTAAAACCTCATATAGCATTGTCTTTTGTCCCACTTTTGGAGACAAAAGTTTTAAAAAATGCAAACCAGTTGTAAGGCTGTAAATTTGTAAGTTTTTGTTGTTTAATTTTTTTGAAGATTTTCTTTATAAATACATTTAAAGGTTAAAGTTCTGTACATCAACAATGCAAATTAAGTATTGGAAGACAATTGTACACTAAATATAATATTTCTAATCATATTTCTAATTTTTACAATTTCATTTTGCCAATAAACATTTTTATGTGCTATTGATGCTGCTCTGAAATATATTAGTTTTGCCGGAGCCTATGTACAGTAGTATCACAGGAAAAGATAGACGTCTGTGACGTGCGTTGAAATGGGTAAGGTACAATACGATCCTTACAACCAGGGATAGTCTGATTTAAGCTCGTTACGAAGAGTTCGAGGGAACATCATTATCATTTTTGATCCTTACTTTGCTAAATAACTAATGTTTCCAAAGTAATGACAGATATAACTAAGAAGTAATTTTATTAAACGATGAAAGCAAGTGCGATAAAACTGGTGGTGATGGACAACCTTGCTGTAGTGTATGCGTTTTTGTTTTCGTAAGGTGCTATATAAATCACTTAGATTTTCCAGAAAGCACGTGGATTTAGAGAACGATTAAAACTTCGTTGATAACATACATATTAGTAAGGGTACTGAAAAAGTCACAAAGTGTATAAACACAAACTAAATACCGTGAAGCTCCGTGGGGAGCATAAATTATATCTAGTAAAGGAAAAACTTCAGAAATTTAGAGCGCCATCTGTTGTCATAATGTCATGCTTATCTCTAATATACCATTATGACAACAGATGGCGACACGAGTTGGACAACAAAGACGATACTGATACAACTTGGTATTTACAATGTTGCAAAGCCATATCTGTATGAAAACAGCAGTTGGAATGGTGTAATTGTAATATGTCAAGTTTAATAACAGGATGTACAAAACTTGTAACAACTGACATATGACAAACTGCAGAATCAGTTCAGCAGTTAGCAAATTGCAAGATGAAATGACGCAGATGGAAAGAAGATCTAAGCACTTGCAAGCAGCCATTTACAGCTTGTATCAATGAAGAACAGAAAATTCACGACTAGAATTAGGAATTTAGCATTTGCAAGCATTCATTTACAATAATACATAAGGAAAGCAGCTCCTGCAAACTGCCACATACAATTTGCATCAATGGAGAACACAATATACATGGATAGAATTATGAAAGTAGCACTTGCAAGCAGCCATTTACAATAATGCATCAAGGAAGATTAGAAAATACATATACATAATTATGGCGGTTATCCCCCTCCACAGAGAATTGCCTTTAAAAGTGTGGTGGTTTTACTTTTGTCATCCTTATCCTTGATCCCTTCATGTATCGAGTGGCACACTATACAAAACATGCAATGAATGCTATCTCATCAAGCGCTTTTACAAAGGAGCTTGATTTATTTGCAGCTGTGTTTAAAAGAAGCTAGATTGATTTGTATCTGTGTTTAAAAGAAGCTTGATTTATTTGTATCAGTGTTTAAAATAAGCTTGACTTATTTGTATCTGTGTTTATTACATCAAACAAGAATCAGACCAAAAGCCGATCATTTTGATGTCTCGTCCTGGTGATGACCCTTGTTGGTACATCAGTGAATGTCTGAATCGTCAAGGTGAGCTTACAAACGTGCTGGGCCAATATGTCGAGCAATACATGTGTGCTTTGTTGAATGCGTTCGTTAAGTACAAAGCTTTTACAAAGAGTTCGAAATTGCCGCATGCGCAGTGAGTAGGTTATAAGTGAAGAAAATGATCAGAGAACAGAAACAACGCAATTTCTGTTACTTTTAAATATTTCCCCTATTTTGGGTCTGTTCTCTTGGAAGTTTGCATAGTGTGTTATCAATTTTGGAAGAGAAATGTCTCTTCAGACAACTGAACTTGTGGTAAAAATAGGTCAAAAGTTAATATTTACAATAAACAGAAATCCCATTGCTTTTTATAAAAAAAAACTGCGTACATACATTTACATTAAATATAAGTCCTCTTTTTCTCTCTAAAAAGTATGTATGTATGTATGTATGTATGTATGTATGTATGTATGTATGTATGTATGTATGTATGTATGTATGTATGTGTGTGTGTGTGTGTGTGTGTGTGTGTGTGTATGTATGTATGTATGTATGTATGTATGTATGTATGTATGTATGTATGTATGTATGTATGTATGTATGTATGTATGTATGTATGTATGTATGTATGTGTGTGTACGCATGCATGCATGCATGGATGAATTTAATTCATGCGCGATCAACGTAGGCCAACTTTTAAACTGTCGTTGTTAAGTTAGTATCAGCTAGTGAATAAAAGTTGCAAAGGGTTTAAATATGTACACTGTTTACAGAAATAGCATGTTTGCAAATCATGAGTAAATATTTCAATAACCTGTATAAACAAAATTAGATACGAGTCCCAACTGCATCAGATAGGACCAGGATTTTGTGGGACCTAAGAACACTTCTCCAGTATGCCCAACAGCGGTGGACCCCATGACCATTGTGATCCCATTTGAAGTTTGTTCTACACTGTTTGCGGTCCTAGTTAGACATGACAAGACGTAAGATCCATTTCTAAAAGGAGAAGTGAGGGTGGACGATGTTACCATGTGGCTAGAATTGCAATTGAGGCAAATCTACATGTATTTAGTTGACTATTCAGAACCATATTCTTGATAAAACTGTAAGTTTGCAAATCTCTTGAAGTATACACTTAGTTTCACAGTGGATACGTGTTTGGGGAAAAAATTGGGTGTACAAATCATCATTAAGATTAACATAAACATATCCCAAGCACTATCCGAGAAGCCACATGAGATATGAGTTTCTTGATGGTACAGAAATAGTTGGACACGGCATCTATAAGACAGGATATGTTAACTTATCATTATTATCCATATTCAAGCAGTTATCAAAATACGACCAGTGTGTGTGTGTGTGTTTGTTTATGTGTGTGTGTGTGTGTGTGTGTGTGTGATTGTGTGATTGTGTGCATGCGCGCAGGCTATTGGGGTTCACATTCCTTCCCATGTCGTTTTTTAACTCACCGGCAAGTCTGGTCGAGGACACTGATTGTTTGATATGTGATGTACGTTTGTTTGTGTTCATTATTAGCTGCTAGTCAGTCAGGCTAACGTGTTTAATATCTTTATTCTTTATTCTTTACCGTCCAGTCAGAGGGAGAGGGAAGATTTTAAGATGAGAGTCACTGTGCAGTAACATAAAACAGTTGATCTCCATTTATTTTTAAAATAGTTGAGGAGAACATAGTTGAATTCAGATGCTCGAACGTCTGGCATACCACTGTCTACCACTGTCTACTGAACTGTCTACCACTATCTGCAGTGATCTATATTGACAGATTCTCTATTGACGTAAGACATGTAGGTCACTCGAGTTGCCCTAAGTTAAATTCATACTCGGTTATGAGATAGGTTTAGCCAGCTAAAACAGTATCAGAAAATTATATATATATATATATATATATATATATATATATATATATATATATATATATATATATATATATATATATATATATATATATATATATATATATATATATATATATATATATATATATATAAAGAATACAAATCATATGGCGAATAACAACCCTTTCAAGCGTACTGGATCCACCAAGGCATCACGTGTGTCAGGGATTGATTGCATACGTGTTTGGGGAAAAAATCGGGTGTACAAATCATCATCAAGATCAACATAAACATTTCCCAAGCACTTGGATGACAAAAAAGCTGTACAGAAGCCCGGTCGCAGAACACTTCTCCTCCCCTGGCCACACTTTCAGTGATATAATACTTACCGCTATTGCTAACAACCACAGCTGGAGTTCCGAAACCAGGAAGGAAAAGGAATCATACTGGATACGCCGCCTTAGAACATTGAAACCAAATGGTCTAAACCAAGAAGACTAGAAAATGAAAACTATGCACTAGTAGAATTTAACATTTTCTAAATCTTCTTATTATCCTTAAATTTTTACTATAAAAAGAACCGGTATAAAATCAAATATCCGGGATATAATCTGCGTTACATAAATGTACAAAAAGTAAAAATAGATGTCGCTTTGGCTTGTAGACTTTTAGGGAATTATACACCGTTTTCAGTTTCCGCAACTAGTCTATACAAGCTGGTTGTATTTATTTTTTTATACATGTGGAGACAGCCAAGTAGAGGTTTACAAACAAAAGGTGTTTGTGTTTATTTGTTTGTCGTATATATATTTTGTATTTGCCTTTGAAAAAGACTCATTAAGAGTCGAAAGCGCTTAGGCTAGTTAGTTACTAGTTTCGTACTGTTCGTCGTCAGTTTATTGCATATATATATATATATATATATATATATATATATATATATATATATATATATATATATATATATATATATATGGAGGAATATTTGAGGATGCTTCATATATAAATATCTTCTTATATTTAATTCGTAGTTAACAACACATTGGATAATGTCAATACGTATTATTTAAGATTATGATTATAGACTAGATTTTGGACACAAAGAAACTGCATGTATGTTGTTTAACCATTACGAAAGGACCACTTCGAGGTCAGTTCAAAAGGAATTATACACCCTGGCCAACGAGGTAGAGACTACTAAATTTGTTCTGCAATCCGTCAGTGATGTCACTATAGACTTGAAAGCAATTTCTGGCTTTCAAAGAAAGGAAACCAGGGTGACAAGGAAGTGGAAAATTATCAAAGCATTTTTCAAGGAGACCCGACAGTATCCAATCAAACGTGAGAGATTTAAATCTAGGCGGAATGAAAAAAAAAGCGACCGCTTATGAGATAATTGAATCCATGCACTCTTTTAAAGGCGAGAAGGAAATTCTAGTTGAAAGTATAGGTTTGCGAACAAAGGCTTCTTGCGGTATCTTCGCCCGAATTTGTCTTACTTTCATAAATAGGTGTTGTAAAATTGATACATTATTATGCAATTTTTTTTAGAATGAAATTATTCACCTATTGCAGAATTATCAGCATGTCGTATCTTAGCCCATTGCGAATTATTACCATGCAGTATTAACGTATGTAGGTTGTTAGAATGGAATCGAAGTGAATTATGGAATATACTAATATGTTGCGTCATAATGCAGAACTGAATGTATTAGAGAATTGTGTTAGAACTTGTACTTGCATTATCGGTATATGAATGTATAAATTGTGAATTATGCAGAGTTTGTCACTGATGGACCCATTCACACATAAATAGGTATTTGTATATTTCTATGTCTTTTATAATTCGTATGGAAATATGGAAATGAATATGGTTACTATTGATGACGATAGTTTACTATATAAAAAAGTTAACAATTAGGGATGCGTCATGTATACATATATTATGATTCATTAATATTATTATTAGCATAGCACAATTATTATAGAACAACGCGTGTATGGAATATTTAAATGTGCGTGAGTTGACCTGTTAATTTACTCACCATTATTTTGATGATAGGTTTATGAGAGTGTGTTGAATCGTCCTGGCATTAGAGTAACGTAGAGTAATTGTCCTGACATTAGAGTAACGTCCCTTCTAATTCTACATGAAGCGTTCCGAATGGGTGTGAGTTGGATATCCAACGATAGGAGATGAGAAAAGAGACGTGGTGTGCATGTGGTAGGTAGTGCTCGATTAAGGACAAATGAGGCCCTGTGCTAGTTAAGTTATGAGGCCCCTTACAATGAAAAATTAATCATAATTTTTTTTTGTCAAGAAGTCCTCCCTCCCGGCCAACAGGAGGCCCGCTGCTTAAGCACACCTAAGTACAATGGTAAATTCGGTACTGGTGGTAGGCGTTTATTGGCACGTCAGCAGTTTGTGTGGATGTGCGTTTACGGAAGGAGCACGTGATAGAGAGCACCGGAAGGAACCAATCAAGGAATGCCAGGAAACACGTTATCGTCGAGGCTGAGAGAGAGAGAGAGAGAGAGAGAGAGAGAGAGAGAGAGAGAGAGAGAGAGAGAGAGAGAGAGAGAGCATTCTCACTTAGGCCTAATACATTTAATTTCATGTGATGGAATAATAAATTAGCAACTGTGAATAGGTCATCGATTGTATTTGTTCGAGAGAAATTGCGATTGAGAAATTGTCGTGGAACCTATATGACACATTTGCGAGATTTTATTGAAATTTTACACTCTTCAGCTTAAGTTATTTATATACCTAGTCCATAGTCATTTCTAACTATCTCGTGGCTATTTAAGTTTTAATCGTCCACCTTTCACATTTCGTTAGAAATAATGAATTCTTGTTGAAGGCGTATCTATATGGAACTGTACCGTAATAGCTACGTCAACAACAATCAAATTCTAGCAAGTGTTGACGATTGAAGAATTTGAACCTTCCACGGTATGATCTTAATACCTGTATTGGTAAGTGTGATATGAATAGAAGTTCAGTATTCAAAGGAATGTGTTGTTTTGTTTGATATACGATGAGATACTTTCCTGAGTTCATTGTGACTTGGTCGAATCGTTATTGTCCAGCCTAGTCCAGTCTCTATTGTCCATCTACCTGTAGTTAAGATACAATTGTAACAAGCCGAAGTGAAAGTGCTGTAAGCCCAATGTTTTATTGGCAGGCTTTAAGTTTCCATGTATTTTCATCAAATGTAATCAAAGAAAGAATTCTTTATCTGCAGAAACTAACTATTAAGATGTGTTAATTGATTCTGTTAAATCAATTTATTCAATTTTCTAAACAAGTATATAAACCTGCTGTGTCTCGTTAGTTTCAAATGCATGCAGTGTTTATGCCTTCCGATTTAGTATTTACATTAGTTACTCTTCACCTGTCTCTATGTATAGAATTAATATAAGTAGTTCCCCCTGACAGTTTATACAGGGATCACGCAAAAAAGTATGTCCCTGATACTGATCAATCATTTTACCTTCCTGTTGATAATGTTTTTAGGGTAAGACGGATTTAATGATAATTCTCACGTAATACATCTTTTTCTTGAATAAACAAACTTTGTTTTAAGAATACACCTCACTACTAGAAAAGAATCCCAAATCCGCAAAAATTATTCTTTGCAATTAAATACAATGAAACAAAAATGAAATAAAAATAATTTTAAACCTTACACACAAGCAATTTAATCACATATACGTAAGAACAGCAATAAACCTAACTGGTTCTGGTCACATAGTTATGTTCTGACCAAAGAAAATCTTCCCTACATTTATCAACCTACGCAACTGCAATTATAATACATTAAAAGTAAAGAAAAGTTATCAGATTAGATCTTATTTATAAATATCCAGGATGATCAATGGAGAAAACAGGGGGATTCTTTTTGTATAAAATAAACCTTGTACATAGTACAATATTGTTAAGCGCCGCATTTCAGAATGGGTAATGTCACAGCAGTGTAGTGACATGGCATGACATCATTAATCATCGTGTCCAGAAAGCGCATACTACGTACCACCGTTGCTTCAGATCGTAGATCTTACATTAAAGTGTATCTATGAAAAATCTGTCTCACACGCTGAAGTATCTATTAGTTTCAGGTATGATCTATATCAACTAACTTATCTTCTGTGGACATTCTAAGACATCCAAAGTAACTCGAACAAAAAATTTGAACAGGGTGAGGTTTATCGTTACCGTAGTTGCCCAAGGCTTAACGTAGCCATAGTTGCCCAAGAGAGGGTTTTCAGTAAAATGTCTGATAAATTTTCACGACTTAAAATTGTGGTAGAACAGTGTTATAATGCATGATTCGAGGACTTGATTACTGCAAAATGATATCGGTATTACCTTTATGCCGTGCTTCAGTGACATACAAGTCCTTTTGTGTTTATGTGTTTAAATTTCACCTATTTTCGGTCATGTTCGAATGATATAACAACTTGAAATATTTAATGGCAAGATACTTGAATGCATCGCTATTAGTAATAAACATTAAAATCCAACAAGGTAATCGTGACCTATATTTGATGATTGATTAACATGTGTTAAGCATATATGTGTAGGTCATGACATCGTGTATTATGAAATGTCATCCTAGCCTACTTGTACAAGTCCAGGTGGAAGCATCAATAAGTGCGTTTTATCGATAGTGGATTTTCCACATTAATTAATACACACTGATCAGTGTCACTGATTACACGCACTTGTTTATTTATTTTAGTAGAATCAAATCACATGATTTTAGGGCTAAACAAGTATATATAACATGTATGTACTAGAATAACCGTTAAGTTGTCCTGGTGAATATTGATTATTTTAAACTAATATTTCCCAGTCTCACTGTGTGAGCGACTATAAATTGTCAAATTAGCGTTTTTAGATCTACACGAAAATGATTTTATAGTGGACGTCAATAGTAGTCTAGCAGCTTGTTAAGTTTTTGTCAAATGCTAGCGTGCGACTTATTCCAGTAATTTTAAAGTAGCTCATATTTTACGAGAAATGGTATTTGAATGTCTTGAGATTTTCGATGTATTTATTTATTCAAGTAAACAAATGTAAATTTTAAAATAGAGGAGCTTATGAAAAATCGAAAATGAATTTGGTAATTTGTAAATATGTGTGAAATGTTGAACAATTTTATACCAAACCGGTTTATTACATCCGAAACAGAAGATCAACATCAGGGAGAGGATTTGTAAAGGTAGTCACTTTTATAGGAATTACTTTCACATCGAGTCAGTAAAAGCATCAATTTAATTAAGCGCAAATATTAAGAAAAGATTCTTTACTGTTAATGTGTTCTAGAAGTGCGTTCATATTCTTTTGAATGTTCTAAAAGTTTGTTTAGGTTCGTTTGTGAATCATTGTGGAAGGACGTTTAGATTCGCTGTCAATATATTCTAGAAGTACGCTCAGATTGTTAAAGAATGTGTTCTGGAAGTGCATTATTTTTCATATGTTCGCTCGTTTGTGTGTGTGTCTGTGTGTGTATGTTTGTGTGAGTGATTTGGATTTTTAGAGCTTTAAAACGTGATGTATTCCTCCACCAGAAGTTTCAAAATGACCAACTGAGTAATCAGTCTGACTTGTACATCTATGGTTTCCTCTGGCTCTGACATTCGACTGTACACTTCTCGCTATCTACTGCGACATACTTTCGGTGCTGATCGGATGACACAAGCTAATCCTGTACAGAGACAGTAACGGTAATAGCAAGCGGCCTATTATCCTGGCTTGCCCGTTTTGATCTGTTAGTAACGACAATACCGGATATACTAAATTGATCTGTTAGCAGCAATAATACCGAATATATCAAATTGATCTATTAGTAGCAACAATACCGAATATACCAAATTGATCTGTTAGTAGCAACGATACCAGATATAACAAATTGATATGTTTGTAGGAACAATACCGGATATAACAAATTGATATGTTTTAAGGAACAATACCGGATATACCAAATTGATCTGTTAGTAGCAACAATACTGGATATAGAAAATTGATATGTTTGTAGGAACAATACCGGATATAACAAATTGATATGTTTTAAGGAACAATACCGGATATACCAAATTGATCTATTAGTAGCAACAATACCGGATATACCAAATTGATCTGTTAGTAGCAACAATACCGGATATAACAAATTGATCTGTTAGTAGCAACGATAACGGATATAACAAATTAATCTGTTAGTAGCAACAATGCCGAATATACCAAATTGATCTGTTAGTAGCAACGATAACGGATATACCAAATTGATCTATTAGTAGCAACAAAACCGAATATACCAAATTGATCTGTTAGTAGCAACAATACCGAATATAAGAAATTGATCTGTTAGTAACACCGATGACGGATACACCAAATTGATATGTTAGTAGCAACGATACCGGATATAACAAATTGATATGTTTTTAGGAACAATACCGGATATACCAAATTGATCTGTTAGTAGCAACAATACCGGATATACCAAATTGATCTGTTAGTAGCAACGATAACGGATATACCAAATTGATATGTTAGTAGCAACGATAACGGATATACCAAATTGATATGTTAGTGGCAACAATACCGGATAAACCAAATTGATCTGTTAGCAGCAACAATACCGGATAAACCAAATTGAGAAACATGACTGAGAAGCATGATCACGAATATGAATGTTGTGCTGAGAGTCGAATGCATTCCTCTCACATCAGAAGAAGACGAGGTTAATCCAAAATGAAGTATTACATAACGGTGGTTGTGATGGAGTTGTTGTCTACATTAGGATTGTAAACTCATATTTCTCGTCTGTTATGTACATTATTAGTCATGATCTCTTAATATGATACGGGAGTACGTGTGTGTATATCTTCCTCCTAATTCCTGTTTATTTTTTTTTCTTCTTTTTATTGTTTCTTTCCTTAATTGTTCTAAAACGATTTTATTGCCACCTTTCTGAGAGGAAGGAACTTGTAAAGATACTTTCAGCTTACACGTTTGGCAAGGGTTAGTCCTACATGTAAGTACTAAAGTAAGTATTTTGCTGTACATTACGGAGATTCTCTGATTACTCGCAATTGACCGCAGAGTACGTGCCAAAGAGTGGCACCTTCATTTAATGTAATATAACACATATTGACAAGTACAAAGTTCACCGTGTCTTACCACATATTAGCAGATGATCTATTATGACAGACTTTTACCATAATATATACGGTACTAAAGTGGGCTCTTTACGTCAGTATCGGTGGCAAAGAACCCGGTCAGGTGGGATCTGGGTCGGGTTGTGGATCTATGCGGCGATAATATAAATTGAGAAAGAAGTGGGCATGAACCCATTCTTGTTTAACATGTACGGTTTGCACGGATTGTTCACAAATATTGTGTTGAGATTCAGACGATGCCTATAAGTGTACTAATGATCTTACATGCACGTATATTTCGGAGATATATCTATCCACGATAAAAGCTATTGGAACTTATTTATTTTTCATCTTTTTTAATCCGAACATCGCACAAATTTCTTATCATGAATTCTTTCTGATACACGTTAATAAGAATTCAAATAAGTTTACGACTTCAATGCCGAAATTGACATTTATGCAAAAACTATGAATTTTGGAATAAATCTCTAAAACTGGACAAAAAGCAGGTAAAATGGACTCAAAAATTCGACTACTGTTCAGTGTGCTGTGTATTTCGTTTGTGATTATTTTTGGACAAAATATCACCGATATCGAAAATGCAAAAGATTTTCTGGAGGAATACAATCGGCAAGCCGAAATAATTTTAGTGAAGGCATCTGAAGCTGCATGGAAATATAATACCAACATAACCGATCATAATCTAAATATGTCTGTAAGTAAGAATTATTTCTCTTTCTCTTATCATCATCGTCATCGTTATCATCATCATATCTACCATCTTCTCATGCTACTTCATCTCTTGCCTCTCAACAACAATGGAGATCTATCAAGTATAGAGTGGACTAATAATTTCACTATAAATTGCTTTGTCGAAAGCACTATAAATAAAATTCAAAGACAGAGACTGAGCTATAAAAGTGTTTATTATGCCTTTTCATATTGCTGGGTGCATAAGTTATTTTTTCCCCAGTATTTGTCCAACATGAGTCGAGATCTTTGCCATTTCGTGTAACAGTCTGCGCATTACCTGAAACAATATAATATCCAGTATAACATTCATTAAGTGCCCTGCACAAACATAAATAAATAAATTACTTCACAGCCGTACGAGCTCCTGAAAGAGAAAACTTAACACGAATAAGCAGTTTAGATATCGGTAATGAGTGGCGTCGTCATTTCCATGATTTGTTTAGTTTTCAAGGCGATAGAGGCAAGAATTACAATACTGAATTAACTCAACTGGAACTAAATTTGAGACTGTTCAACATTGTATTGTAGTCTCTGTCAAATTGTGTGTGAATATATATATATATATATATATATATATATATATATATATATATATATATATATATATATATATATATATATATATATATATTCAAAGGCTATTTAAACTATCACATCTTCATCAATTATTACCAGCGGCCTAGTTTAGATTTTAGAAAAGATCTCCCTGCCCTAACCCCCACCCCCCAAAAAACCACACCAACAACAACAAACCTGGATAGCAGTATGCACTTCATGTTAGTACCTGTATTCATTTATTTCAGATTTACTAAAGGCATTTCATTGCATTAGTAACAGGAAACTCCTTTTGGAAGTTTTGATAAAGGGTATCGATTCATGTTTTATTCGTCTTTCATGTCACTGGTAATGAGTTAATTAAGATGATGGAAATGTAAGTGAGATGCGTTTCGGGTAACAAATGAATTAAGACTCGGAGGAGTTGCGTCCCCTTTTGTGCAATATATTGCTGTCCTGAATCAGATTGTGTAACAATAATATAGATCCTTAAATATATGGGGTCTGTTTTAATCATTTAGACTGTGCTGATGATTGTCCGTAATTTCCTCTATTCCATGAGCATATCAGACGGTGTTACAGTCACAATATCCTGACACCTGGCCGACCAGTCTTAATATTAATGTCTTAATGCTGATAGCAAAGCGAGGCTGCTGCAAGTATCGTTTTTACAAGACTTTGGTATGACTTAGCCAGGGTTCAAACACGCGACCGCCATCATCCAAAGAAAAACGCTCAAACCATTTAGACCACCAGAGTGGTCACCTCTATTTTCATGATATCATGTAATGTTTGCACGATATCACATAACTACGGAAAGTTGACCTAAATTGGCTCATGTTAATAGGTTAAATCTATTCGAACAAATGTATTTTCACGACTTGCATTTCCGGTTATTCATAATTGGCCAAGCTAGAGTTTGCGTGTGAAAGTTCCGGCCATGAAATGGTATACGTTTTGTGGCAATAGCGCAATCAACCATGGATATATAGGAGAACAGTGAAAGTCAAACGATAAAGGTACTCTTGGACATTTTGGCGGAGTTAAGGAGTCTAAAACAAATGTGTCAGACTTCTTTATTACGACTCAAAATAAAAAGACCTTTCCGAGCCAAATAGAACAACCCTTTCAGTACGACTGACATACCAGCTCTAGTGATTTCTACCATATCATCGACAGGAGCAGGTCTAGACGTTGGCTTTGGTCATAGCAAAGAATTAAGGCAGTTAAAGCTGATTGTTTTTCGTTCCTGAGTTTGTTTCCTTTTGAAAAACAAACACCCAACGTTCCTTTTTAGGACCACCCATTTCTTTCGAAAAGAGTTGGAATTCATTTTGCCTCAATCAATTAAAACTCAAAATGCCTTTTTTAAACCTTTGTTGTATATGTATGAATACGTGAGTGTAGGTCCTTATTCTAAAAATTAAAAGCAGAAGACACGTTTTTCTATCTGATCTATTCTAGCACAAATTTTACAATTCAATTCACAACACAACACTTTAAAAAAAATTCACATACTTCTTTGGTATTTTTGTTTTTTTTTCTGATTTTCATCACTTTAACAAGTTTTCCTCCTCTTCTTCCTCACTTTTTCTTTTCTTCTTATATTCACTTTCTGAACGTGTCTGGGTTATTTCTTCCTCTTTTTCCTCTTGTTCCTGTTGTTTCTTAGGGCAGTCTGAAGATCAATGTCCTCTGTCTTGGCAATGATAACAGGTATCTTGGCATTTTGACACCTGTCTTGCTTTTCGACGGTCTGGACATTCTATATCCCAATGCCCTTTCCTATGACAGATATAACAAGTATCTTGACTTTTATATCCATATGATGGGGAGTAGTCAGTCGGCTTGACTGAATAAAACTTTCGTATGACACCTCGCAAAACTCTGGTCAGAATTTCGATCTGTGTTGGCTCTTCCGTCTTGCTGGTCAGCATGAGAGTAAGCTGACTACTGATTGGGAATGCACTATTTTATATATATATATATATATATATATATATATATATATATATATATATATATATATATATATATATATATAAAGAGAGAGAGAGAGATATTCATGTCAGGATCAGTGCATGTATGTATGTATGTATGTATGTATGTATGTATGTATGTATGTATGTATGTATGTATGTATGTATGTATGTATGTATATATATATATATATATATATATATATATATATATATATATATATATATATATATATATATATATATATATACTGATTCTGACATGTATATAAAAGGTGTCCATGGTATGCCAAATCTAGACATTTGTCCTTTTGCAGTCAAAATCAAACGATAATATTATTTTGTGAAGAAAGGAGAAGTTTGCCTTCAACACCGGTACACCCTGAAAAGTACTTTCACATATCAGTAACGGACAAACGTTCCCCTAGAAAAGTTAGATCCAGAGCCTACACGTGCACGGTGAAATTTAAAGATTTCAAGTCCGACGTACTACTGGAGAAAGCAATGGGGTTTATCACCAATTTGAAAAAACAATGTCAAGACAACCGCTTGAGACTTTTCATGCATCACAACAGTCTGAAGTCCCCGTTTGGGTCGAGTTTAGCAGCCCAGCAGAATTGACTGCACTATTCCTGGAGGACATGAAAAAAGCTTTTGAAGACCGTACACGCTTACTGATTTCGAAAAATGTATATTTTACCCCATAGACGAGGCGTGGAGCCAAGAGTACATCGGAGGTTATCATCACTATGCCACGGTGATCGATCACAATTTCTCGGGAGACAATGAACAATTTCTTGTAAGATACTATATAGAACAAGGCATCGATCGTCCTTAAGTGACTTTAAAGGGGGCCAAACTGATCTACATGTAAGTGGGACACGTGCAGTTCAAAGATTCGATGAGTTATTTGGCCATGCCTTTGAGCCGAATGAATAAAACGTTCGGAATTACAGAAATGGTCAAAGGATATTTTCAATACCGAAGCCAATCTACACGCCGTTCTACCCCATTTGTACGAGGCTTACTACTACGACCTCGGCAACATGCACACCGAAGAACGAGCATATTTCTACGCTTAGTAGCAGACTTACGCCTCCGACTCTTTCGACTTTCAGGAACAAATGTTAAAGTATTATCATTTCGACGTGGAAATTTTACGGCGTTGCTGTGGAACATTTCAAGAACTGTTCATGGAGTATGGAGGGATCGATCGTTTGAAAGAAGTTTGCACCATTGCCAATGCGTGTTCCTTAGTGTACCGGCAATAAATCATGTACAAAAACACCATAGCTGTCATAGTCCTCAAACGACGAATTTATCAAACGTCAATACTCGGTCAAAACCATGTTTGTTCAGATACTTGCATGACAAGAAAGACAGATGGATCTAACATGTATTCAATGTATGACTGGGACTTAGAAAACCCAGAGATCGTGTACGAGTTTAACGGGTGCTTAATTCACGAATGGTGAGGAAAAATAGCACCAGGACCGAGTTTATCCAAGATGGAGTATTTGAAAGAACCTTTACGTTACTTCCAGATGATTCACGACAGAACCAAATACACGAAACACGTGGATATCCTTCGTGAGGACTTTATCTTAATCAATCATGAAGAAGAACTGGACCTTGTAGAAGCAAGCGAATTTGGAAATGTCATTGTGGGTTACGTGACAACCCATGCTCGTTTAAAATTGCACGAAGTGTTACACCTGTTAGGAGATCGTGTCATGTACTTTGACACGGACAGTTGCATCTACATCGATCGCTTAGGTCACCGGCACCGTAACATCGAAGGAAACAGTGAAGAAGCCTGGACGGACGAGTACACAGACGAAAAAATTCTACGTTTTTCTAGTGACGATCTTAAATATTATGGTTACGAATACCGGGACCCCCAAGAAGAAATGCACACTGAATGTAATGTGAAAGGAGTGACACTCTATTATCGCACAAGTTGAGTGGTGATCTCTGGCGTGCTAAAATTAGCTTTACAGTTTGGACAGTATCGAAATTTTAGATTGTACGTATATTCAGACACCAAATCGTCAGTCGACCCTTGGAAAAAGTCTATCAAATCGTGTACCAGAAGCGAGTTTGGTTTCTAAATCACTTCACTTTACCGTACGGTCACGTTGCCAGTGGCCATCATATAAAAAGCGACAACGTCCAAGACCAAACGTTCATTGCTGCTACCAATATCAAGCGATAAATATGAATCCTTTCACATAACAAGTATCAAGCAAGAGCAAACTCAAGTGTGATGATGTGACTTGCGATTAAAGGGATGCCGTACGGTATGACTTTAGTAATTCAGTACCACATCATCATGAGAAATTTGCTATAATTACTATCATACCTACCATGGAAAGTTATGCTGTACGTGTAAAAGCTGACAAATGCGAACGCGATGCCACTCGTTATCGTACACCTTTTCACTTTACTGGTTTTCGTGGTAAATGTCATACGTCTAGCACCCTACGGATGTTATCAGCCATAAGTAAAGTCCTAAGGATTTCACAGTACCCTCATCGAAATGAACCTGCGAAAGACGAATATTTGTTCCCTGTGCAAATTTCGAAGTCGATTCCAAACCTTCCATGGAAAATGGCCTAAATATCCAGGAGGACTTCCCCCTGAAGAATTAGTAAAGAGCCCTAATGTTCTACTTGGGTGATGGGGATAAAATCAAGTGCTTCAGTTGTGGCGTGTCACTTCATGAGTGAGAACTGAAAGATTCCGCTTACCTGGAATATGCTTGATGGTATCTTGATTGTCTACCTCTAGTGGGACCTTAGTCATTAAAGTGGCATACCGTATCGTTTAAGAAACCAGCTTGGTTAGGAGTCTAACTTTGAACATATACTAATATTCAATTATTATCAATCGAATTGCAAGAGAAGATCTACAAGGAAATTTGGCAGGGACTTGCCAGAGAAAAATCTAATTGCTGACTGAAGAACTTTGGCATATTCCGCTTTAGACCGTTTACATTAGAAGATTTCATTACCATTCTTGACCATTAACCTGAATGGCAGTGGCCAGAAATTACTCACTACGTCCGTCACTTTTGCTCTCGGTCATGTATACTTTACAAAAGATCATTCGCGTCTTTTTCCTGTCGAGTTGATAGAAAGCATTTACATAGAGCTGGTCAAAATACAAGTGATATACAAAGAACAATTTCATCTGTTATGTCACCAGTATTGAAACCACTGGTAATTGAATGTTATTAGAGTAATGATTTATGTGAAGCTTTCTAGTAGTCACACATTGTTCTGCTGAATGAGAACCAGAAGACTTTTATTGCTACTCCTTCTACTATTATCAAGGTGATCCTAATACACCGAATTCCAGAGGAAAAGTTAGAGGATTACCAAAATCTTTTACGCTACGAATTTTAATTTTTTCTGTAGAGGAAAATTATTGCGGTGTGTAGGGTATGAACTAGTGACTAGACAGTTTTGGTGCGGTACTAAAATAAAACCACTTCTGTGCAAACACCACACTTATTATCTTCGACAAAAGAAGGCATAAAAACATGCTACCATGCCACGACCTTTATCCATTGTAATACAACAGATTCCGTGGAAGTAAATCAATGTCAATATTCAAACGGCGGAAGATTACTATTGCATTTTACGAAAATTGTGTCCGTTGAATTGGGGTCGACGTGTTCGTGTCTTGTTGACTTTTTTCTGGGATTTCGTTTAACAGCTGTTTCCTTGTGGACTCTTTACTAACGGTACATACCACTCAAAAAGCAAGAAATTGGTCCCTTAAAAAGAACACGCGAGACTCATTCTGTTAAAAGTTTTGTTCTTTCATTTTGATACTTCTTGACCTCTAAGGGTAAACAATATTCATCATCGTTTATTGAATGAAGATGTGTACAACGATGTGTGTGTAGCTTGTGACTTACAACATCATTGGAAAGATGTACGTGACTGGAAAAGTTGGAGCTTCGAGGCTTGGACAAACGAAGTGGCACACTGTCCCAAAGATTTGTAATCTTGACTTCCAACGTTCAGTGAAAAAAGTAATAATTTTTAAGCCTGTGTTAGTAATAGTACCAGAAGAAGGACTACTCTCTTAAGGACAGGAGAGAAACATCATGGACATCCCAAAAAGACCATTCCGGGGGACCTCTGTGTGACTGATAAATGTAAAGACTCTAAGAAAATTACACACCTTCCCTACGACACCACACCTTCGTCAACAAAATTGTTGTACAGAGACTTCTTTATATTATTCAATGATCGTTTTGATGTGTCTTTTTTCATGTACTTAACCATTTGGCTTTTATCTGTTTTTGTCTTTCGTGTTGTTCACAATTAAAGATGGCAATAAACGTGTATTAAAACAGTATAAAAACACTTGTCTTGTCTTTCTTCGTGTGAAAAGTGATATTTCATACACTTCTGTGGCTACCTCTGCTGCTGTCTCTTCTCTCTTTTCCTCCATTTTCAAAGTCATCTGCGAAAAATTAGATCGTGCTGGTTGGAAGGCCTTGTATCTTTGGCATCCCTTTAACATACTTCTTGCCTGACCAGGCTGTTCAAGCAAAACGGAATTTGTCAAATTTTTGATAGAACATAAAAATAATTTGATTCATCGTCAACCTCAACGAATCGTTAGAACGTGTGGCAATCGGCGTACATCTTTCTGCGAGAAAGTCAAGGCGAATACATTGTATTTGTGGAAGGCATTCCTGGCGAAGACGACGGGAGGAACAGAACCAGAAATGCCTACACAACACATTGTCGAGGGTACCGGAAGTATCAAAGAAAAACAAAGGGCAGATATTGAGTTACAGAGGAATAACAGAGACAACACTAAAAGGAAACATTCTCACTTAATACTTTTAATTTTATGTGATGGAAAGATAATTGACAACTATGAATAGGTCATCGATTGTATTTGTTGGAAACAAAATGCGATTAGAAATTGTCCTTCAGTATTCAAAAGCAAAGGATGTGTTGAATGGCACTTGGATTTGATATTTTCATGAGATCATTGTCACTTGATCGAATTGTCATTGTCCAGATTTATGCGTAACAAGTTTTCGTATCTTTAAATCTGTTTTCGTTTTGATTGACAGTTTAAGCTACCCTCATGGGGCTACTTACAAATGAAAGACTATCGGTAAATCGTTATAGAGATAGGGGTCCAATAGTCAAACAATGAAAGACATCGACCCTGACAGTTACGATCGGTGTGTAACGGATCTATCTTTCCCCACTCACCACCCAACTCGTAACAATCAGGGTCAGCGTCTGACGTTGTAGGACTGTGAGTCCCGTTGCCATAATGTTAGTTTTGACCCCTCCCAAACCCTATTGTCCATTTATTTATAGTTTTAATTTCAATTGTAACAAGCCTGTAGTGAAAGTGCTTTTAAGTCGAGTGTTTTCTTGGCAGAAGTTAAGTTTCTAGGTTTTGTCTTCAAATGTAGTCACAGAAAGAATTATTTACTTTCAGAAACAAACTATAAAGATGTGTTAATTGATTCTGTCAAGTCAAATTTATTCCGTTTAATAATGTATCTATTATATTGTATCTATCTTGTATGAATAATCTGCCTCACACGCCGAAGTATCTATTAGTTTCAGGTATGTTCGATATCAACTAACTTATCTTCAGTGGATATTCTAAAACATCCAAAATAAACAACAACATAAGAACAGGTTGAAGATTCTCTTTGCCATAGTTGCAAAAGGAACTGCTTTCAAGAAAACCTAAGATGAATTTTCACGACTTAAATTTGTGGTTGAACAGTGTTATAATGCATGATTTGAAGACTTGAATGGTGTTTTATTGCTATTTGCTGAGTTCTACTGGCAACGCATTTTGCTAGCACGATTAATCTCAGATTTTATTAATATGAAAAACGCCGGTATGCGATTGAAAAATTAGAAGCATGCCTTCGTCTTTATTGTAACACACTTATAAGACTTGTAGAAAAAGATGCCACGTTTTACTTATTAATGTTAAAGAGTCGTAGCATTCAGTTTCCACACTGTACATAGTGAATTTTTCTGCCATAACATTAGACGTATAACTGATCATAAATCACGTAAGGAGTTCAGATCTGTTAGAATGTGCAGAGCTCTCCCCTTTCAATGGTGTGTTATCTAACATGAAACGTTGTGTTGATTTATCTCGCATCGCTTTTCTTCGTTCTTCCAAATTATAATCATTTATTAGGATTTGACCATCGTATTGGTCTGGTGTGTTATCTAACATGAAACGTTGTGTTGATTTATCTCGCATCGCTTTTCTTCGTTCTTCCAAATTATAATCATTTATTAGGATTTGACCATCGTATTGGTCTTCATATAACAGTAATACTTTGCAAATCAATACATGTTCCTGCATTAAATCAAGCAATAAAAAAATTTTTTTTCTGAGGTTTTCTTTTCATGGCATAGGTCATTCAAAAAGCAAAACATTCACTACATTGTATGTTAGGGCTTATGGGAAATGTACACGCTGACTACTGATTGAATGTTTAAATTTGTTTGGAAAACCCATATACTTAAGGAAACAATACATGCCTGATATCGCGTACAATATTGACCTTCTTTCTACTGATGTGATCTATTCCGTGAGTCAGAGTTTATGTTCATATTATGAACATTAAAAATGGATTATTAATGCAAGTTTTGACACTTTAAAACATGGCATTATGGTGACCTCGCGGTGTAGATACTCCTTCACGACGTAAGAAAAGGGCAGTTTAAAACGAAATACCTTGGATAAAGTTCAAGCATTGTGCTAATTAACACAGTTCTGCAGCTTAGTTCTCAATAAATACAATGCATTACAATGTAGAGTGAACATATTTTTTTTTTACATTTATTGCACTAACACAAAGCGGTAAATTTCAGTACAAAAATGTATTGTTCAGACAATTGAATTGGAACTTTTGTCACTAAAACTATTGCCATTTGCTGCGATTTAGATCTTAGCCTAACTCGACACTATCGACTTGATCTCAAGTAATACAATTGGTGTCACATTCTGCACCAATTAAAGTAAATACACGTATAGTCTCGTAGCATTTACCATGTATTCTTTTCAATCATAAGCAGCAGTATGGAGTGGGTGGAGCTAATGGATGAAAATTTTACACATGAATGATATTTTATTTATGCCTTCAAAGTTTGGTGTTTCCATTTGTCTCAGGCGTTTGGATCCTGAAGTCACACTAATATACTTCAACTCATGAAATGTGGTGAATGGATGCATCTTCATGAGTCTTATGCTTTAATTACAAAAGGCTGGTCAGCGTGTCTCATATTTCACACTGATTCGAATTTGTACAGTTTTGTGTTTTAAGTTAGTTTATTTTCTCAAGCTATGTTCATGGCAGAATCATTAATTTAGATAAGCCGTTGTAACTATATTAATGCCACAGTATTGTATAAAAAAAATAATAGAACTACAATTTACATTCTATTTTCTTGGGTTAAGCTGTTGTGCCTAACTTATATATATATATATATATATATATATATATATATATATATATATATATATATATATATATATATATATATATATATATATATATATATATATATATACAGACAGACAGACGTGTGTATGTGTGTGTGTTTATGAGTATGAAACTTAATGATGGGATATTGTTGACAGCTCTACTAGTGCCGCATTTTTTCCAAGTTCACTGTAACATAAATATAATGGATAATTGGATATAATGGATAATTGGATATTTTATGTTAGAATTTAGCTCATCATTACCCATATAGTTGTTTTGTTTGACCGCTTGCATGTTTGCTTTTATAGCTGAAACTATTATACTTGATTAGGGTGTGCATATGGATGAATATGCAATACGTCATCTTAAAAGTAGTTTACTTTAATTATATTTCACTCTTTACTGACTTTGGTTTAATTGTACGCCTTAAACCGCTCGTACAATAAATGTTCATTGTATAGGTTTCTTTTCGTTCAACTCCCATTATATTACAGTTGCTGGCTTAGGCTACAGTTGGGGTTTAGCTCGGTTGGGGTTTCACAGCCACTGGATTTCCCTACGTTATGGTTTCCCTCGTGCTACTGTCATGTCTAGCACCAAATATCTCGTGGAAGGTATGCATGGTAATTAGACTGCTACCTTACTTTAGTAGTAAATCATTACGACTCCATTTTTACGCTTCAATAACTTTGGATGAACATTGTGCTTTATATTCTTTTCTAGGGAACTGTTATCGTTGTAGAATCAGGAATTTGGTGATGATATGTTTTTGCATTTAGTGCAAATTCATCTGTCTATAACGGTGTGTGTGTGTGTTTGTGTGTGTGTGTGTGTGTGTGTGTGTGTGTGTGTGATTTAGAATTTTAACGTAGCTTTGACAATTTTTCAGTCATATCACTACGATGTCTGCAGTATGGCAGTTTATAATTATGTCTACCACTGGGGCATTATGCCTCAGGCATGTAGCATGATGTCCCACCCAGTCATATTATCCTGACACCAGGCCAACCAGTCCTAACACTAACTCTTAATGCTGAGAGAGGCAGTTGTTGATACCATTTTTTAAATTATTTGGCCGGGCATCGAACCTACGACCTTGTATAGGAATGTCATTCACATCGTGTCAGTAAAAGCATTTTTTAATTAAGTGCAATTACACCAACACGTTCGTCCTTGTTGTTGCGGAATAAACATTGAAGTCTAACGGTAAGTGGAATATGTTATATTTAACAAATAACTGTAATTTCTCTCTCTTGTCTTCAGTTCTTTTGTAATGCCAAAGTCAGTAATATAGAATTTATCTAATATTGTTAGAAACGAGATTTTTAATGTCTGGAAGTTTTCCATGTATTGTTTTAGTCACGCAAACAAAACACGAGTTTTAAAATTGCAAAATATGGTTCATTGAGAGAATCGAAATGATTTTGACATATCTGTAAATATATACAAAATAGTTGAACCATTTTACTTCAAACAGTTAGAGTACCTGAAATCAAAATGAAGAAGATATTCCAAGAACATATAGTGCTCAATGTATGTACAAAATTGATTCAGTAACGTGTTGGACTGATGCAAATAATTCACTGTTGTACTGCTACGATTTATTTTTTTAATTTATTTATTATTTATACACTTATTTATTTGATTATGCATTTTTGCTTGTTTATTTCTTTACTTTGCATAACGTTTGTCAGTGTTTTAGGTAATTGTTAAATTACAAACAAACGTAGAGAAACCTGTAAAAAGCATACAGAATAATACCCATTATAACTGTACTACAATTGTACTTAATCATTATAAGTTTGCAATAAAACATTAAAGTTAGTGTCGTCTTGGCTTTTAATGTTTCGCATTATTTCTGGGTTTGAAGATACACCCATTTATTATATATTCGTAATAATGGATACGGAAATATAACTAGATGGATACGCGTTAAAATGTATCATTCAGGTGATTGCACTTATGAATCAACCAACCATATTACTAAAATCCTTCACTGAGTTACCAATTACATTGACTGTGTTTATTTAACTATACACATCTTTATCCAATTTGTCCATACATTTCTCTTGTAAAGTTCTTCATAATTAGCTACATTAGGATCGAATAATTAACACAGTAAATGCTTGACTGTTACCTGGTATTTGTCTAATAATTTACCCTGTTATTTGTCTAATAGTTTATCCTGTTATTTGTCTAATAATTTATCATGCTACCGAAACTTTCTGCGCTGTGATTTCTATTAAAGTAACGTAGTTGGTTTTAGTATTGTACATCCGGGTTCAATACAACTTTGTGTTTCCATCCAATTATTAAAATATTGTTCTCATCAATATAGCATGTGCGTGATTCTTTCACACACCGTAACGATGATGCTTTTAATCTGAATGGTACCTAAAAGTGCGTTCAGATTGTTTGTAAATGTGTTCCGGAAGTGCATTCGTTACGAATTGTGTGTGTGTGTGTGTGTGTGTGTGTGTGTGTGTGTGTGTGTGTGTGATTTTTTAAGGCAGCTTTAACATTTTCTCGGTCATATCGCTACGATATCTACAGTGTGGGAATTTACAGTGACGTCTATCGCTGGGGCATGATGCAAGAGACATGTGGTATGATGTGCCACCCAGTCACATTATCCTGACAACAGATAATCTAATCCTAACACCAACCTCTTAATGCTGAGCGCAAAGCGAGGTAGTTGCTGGTACCATTTTTATAAGTCTTTGGTATGACTCGGCCGTGGTTTGAACCCGCAACGCCCGCATCCGATCTAAGCACTTGTTTTGAAGTGTGTTCAGATTCGTTGTAAACATCTAATGAGTAAGCAAATATAAAAAGACTCCACCTTCGTAAACGTTCACAACACAAGCATGTACATAATGCACTTAAAACCCGAGCATCTTCCACCATTTTCGTGGAATCAGATGCTCGGCTGTGTCTCAGAGGAAATGGATGTCATGAGGACGAATTCATAACGTGACTAAAGTATAATGAAAAGCGTCTTTAGTTCATATTATGTGTTTAAGCTTGCACCTATTCAATCAACTTGTTATTTTAGTCCATATACCTTCAGGACACTGATACGGACGCTGGTTAATACTTTGTTGCGTAAGAATATCGAGATGTATTCCTCCATCCGAAATTCCACAATGACAAACTGAGTAATCAGTCTGACTTGTAATTCTGTGGTTTCCTCTGGCTCTGGCATTTGTAGTGTCCTCTTCTCGCCATGCAGACTTTCGCTGTCTACTTCATCCTATTTTCGGAGTTAGACACGTCATAACTATCCACCGCTGAACAATGCACAAAAATTCCGTATGTTTAACAGATCGCGTACCTTTGCCCATGCAAAACAACTAGCGACATACTCTTTATAATTCTTTTGGTTGGATAATGCCTCTGCCAACCAAACTGATGAATATTTTATAGTACGTTGCCACTTGAAGAAAACCATAGACTTAAAAATCTTAAAATCTTTTGATATTTAATATACCGATTATTGCATTTAAACTGATCTTTGTTCGTATTAACCTTAGTGCAGAATCTTAAGACAGATAGCGTTATAAGGTACCACGTGAGATGGACAGACATCATAATATATACCAATGACAGCATTATGGTAGGCTTCAGAATCGCTGCATTTAGTGTTGTGTCGATGCCATAGTACTTGATGGGATATCAATGCGTGCATAAGGCAAATTGTATCGATCAATCAATGTTGCTGTGCAGTAACCCAAGGTAACAATAAGCTTAGGTTGGATGTCCCAGGAGTCCAATGATAATTAGGGCAGAAATATATTACTAGAAGAGCACGATATAATACGTTGTACGTGTACCAAACAAACATTGCCGCTAGGAGGTATAGGGAAGAAATTATTTCAACTTGCAGTTATGGAAATGATATTAATGTTGTGCTATTTATGCCCGGAATTGCTTTAGCATATAGAAATTTGCAAATATCAATATGGGAAAATAGGTAAAAGCCGAGTCACTTCTATATGTTTAGCGGACACGCTTTGATTTCGTCACTTGAACAAGCATATGACATCGTAACGTTATAGAAAACAAATTTGGGAAATAAACACCTAAATTGAAAATTACAGCATTCTTCCTGAGTGATACATCTTTTAGTTTGGGATTTTATATTATCTTGAAGACTCAGATATATTTTTTGCATAGCATAATAATGAAAACAAATGAGGATCAGATGACAAGCTTATCCAGTTCAGACATTAACGTTACTAGCTAGCGGTCTTTCATCCTGTCTTGCCAGTTTTGATCTGCTAGAAGCTACGATACGGGATACACCAAATTGATGTATTATTAGCAACGATACGGGATATACCAAATTGATCTGTTAGTAGCAACGATAACGGATGTACCAAATTGATCTGTTAGTAGCAACGATACTGGATATACCAAATTGATCTGTTAGTAGGAACCATATGGGATATACCAAATTGATCTGTTAGTAGCAACGATATGGGATATACCAAATTGATCTGTTAGTTGCAACGATACGGGATATACCAAATTGATCTGTTACTAGCAACGATACGGGATATACCAAATTTATCTGTTAGTAGCAACGACACAGGACATACCAAATTGATCTGTTAGTTGCAACGATACAGGATATACCAAATTGATCTCTTACTAGCAACGATACGGGATATAACAAATTGATCTGTTAGTAGCAACGATACGGGATATACCAAATTGACCTGTTAGTAGCAACAATACGGGATATACCAAATTGATCGGTTACTAGCAACGATACGGGATATACCAAATTGATCTGTTACTAGCAACGATTCGGGATATACCAAATTTATCTGTTAGTAGCAGCGATACAGGATATACCAAATTGATCTGTTAGTAGCAACGATACGGGATATACCAAATTGATCTGTTAGTAGCAACGGTACAGGATATACCAAATTGATCTGTTGGTTGCAACGATGCGGGATATACCAAATTGATCTGTTAGTTGTAACGATACCGGATATACCAAATTGATCTGGTAGTAGCAACGGTACGGGATATACCAAAATGATGTGTTAGTAGCAACGATACTGGATATACCAAATTGAGAAGCCTGATTACGATCATGAATGTTGTGCTGAGAGTCAAACGTATTCAACTCGCATAAGAAAAAGACGAGTTTAATCCAAAATGAAGTATTACATAACGGTGGCTGTGACGGAGTTGTCATTTACATTAGGATTGCAGACTCTGATTTCTCGTCTGTTATATACACTATTAATTCTGATCTCTTAAGTAATATGATCCGTGTGCGTGTATGTGAGTGTATGTATCCTCCCTTCTTGTTTATTTTTTCCTTCTTTTATTCTTTCTTTCCTTAATTGTTCTACAATACTTGTATAATCACCATTTTAAGAAATGAGCCTTTCCAAGATATTTTCAGCCTATATTGTTATCAAAAATTAGACCTACATGTTACGCAAGAGTTAAAAAAAATCTGGATATGTTTGCTGTACATTGCGGAGATTCTGTGATTACTCACAACTGACCATAGAATACGTGACAAAAATTTGCATCTTCCTAAAATTGCGTATTGGCAAGTACAGAAGTCCATCGTTTCTTTCCCATGTGTCAGGCAGATAATATACTTTGATAGATATGTACCAGAGTCTATACGGTATTAAAGTGAGCTCTTTACATCAGTATCGGTGGCAAAGAACCCGGTCAGGTGGGATCTGGGTCGGGTTGTGGATCTATGCGGCGATAATATAAACTGAGAGAGAAGTGAGCATAAGCCCATTCTTTCTTACCACGTACAGTTTGCTCGGATTGTTCACAAATATTTTGGAGAGTTTCAAACGATGCCTATAAGTGTACATCAATAATCTTACATGCACATATATTTCTGAGACATATATAGACGTTAAAGGCTATATGAACTTCATTTCATTTTCATCTTACTTAATCCGAGCATCGCACAAAATTCCTTATCATGAATTCTTTCTGATTCATGTTAATAAAAAATAAAATCAGTATACGCCTTCAGAAACGAAACTGACAGTTAACATAAACTATGAGTTTTGAAATATACCTGTAAATTGGATAATAAACAGGTAAAATGGACTCAAAGTTTCGAATACAGACCAGTGTGTTGTGTATTTCGTTTGTGATTATTTTTGGACAAAATATCACCGATATCGAAAATGCAAAACATTTTCTGGAGGAATACAATCGGCAAGCCGAAATAATTTTAGTGAAGGCATCTGAAGCTGCATGGAAATATAATACCAACATAACCGATCATAATCTAAATATGTCTGTAAGTAAGAATCTCTCTCTCTCTCTCTCTCTCTCTCTCTCTCTCTCTCTCTCTCTCTCTCTCTCTCTCTCTCTCTCTCTCTCTCTCTCTCTCTCTCTCACATCATCATCATCATTATCATCATTATCATCATCATCATCATCATCTTTCACTATCGTCTTGTCCTGTTGCTACTTCTCTTTCCTCTCAGCAACAATGATGATCTATCGTGTATGGAGAGGACTAATAATTTCATCCTTACTTGCTTTTTCAAAACGTACAATAAATAAATAAATAAATAAAAAAGTAAATAAATAAATAAAAAACATAAAGAGAAAGATATTGAACTATAACGGTGTGGAGTATATGGAAATACAACTGTCATATGCGTTTTTTTATATTGTTGGGTACAAATAGGTTTTCTTCAAGTGTTTGTCCACCATGGGTCGAGATCTTTGCCATTTCAAGTAACAACCGGAGCAATACCTGTTACAATATAATAGCCAGTATCATTCATTCAGTATAATATTCATTAAATGCCCAGCATAATATTCATTAAATGTCCAGTATAATATTCATTAAATGTCCAGTATAATATTCATTAAATGTCCAGTATAATATTCATTAAATGTCCAGTATAATATTCATTAAATGTCCAGTATAATATTCATTAAATGTCCAGTATAATATTCATTAAATGTCCAGTATAATATTCATTAAATGTCCAGTATAATATTCATTAAATGCCCAGCATAATATTCATTAAATGTCCAGTAAAATATTCATTAAATGTCCAGTATAATATTCATTAAGTGCCCAGAATAATATTCATTAAGTGCCCAGTATAATATTCATTAAATGCCCAGTATAATATTCATTAAATGTCCAGTATAATATTCATTAAATGCCCAGCATAATATTCATTAAATGTCCAGTAAAATATTCATTAAATGTCCAGTATAATATTCATTAAGTGCCCAGAATAATATTCATTAAGTGCCCAGTATAATATTCATTAAATGCCCAGTATAATATTCATTAAATGCCCAGAATAATATTCATTAAATGCCCAGTATAATATTCATTAAATGCCCAGAATAATATTCATTGCGTGCCCTGCACAAACATAAATAAACAGCCGTTCGAGCTGCTGAAAAAAACAACATCACAACAGGCAGTACCTGTATGCATGTGTTTCAGATTTTCCACATACATTTTATGGCTTCTACAACAAGCAATTCCTTTTAGAAACTTTTAATGATAGCATCGGTGTGTGTGTGTGTGTGTGTGTGTGTGTGTGTGTGTGTGTGTGTGTGTGTACAGATCGTCTTTCATGTGAGTGGCAAAGAATTAATTAAGTTACACTCTGTATGATGATACAATTTTATGTGTGATGCATTTCGATTAACGAATGAAATTACACTCGGTGGAGTAGCGTCCCCTTTTGTATAATATTATACTGATGGCCTGAAGAACATTATTTAAAATAATGTAGATCCTTAAATCAATGGTCTGTCTGGATCACTTAGACGGTGCCAATGATTTGTCCTTAATTTCCTCTATCGCAAGAGCACCGTAAAAAGTGCTATCCCCGCGCGCTAACGCGCGTGTGTGTGTGTGTGTGTGTGTGTCTTTATTGATTCTAGTCCTATCGCTTCTCTACCTCAGTGTGGCAGTTTATAATGATGTCTCGCACTGGTGTATCATTTGGCAGACATGTAGCATGATGTGCCACCCAGTCCAAACACAATATGCTTAATGCTGAGCGCCATGCGAGGCAGATGCAAGTACAATTTTTGCATCTAGTATTAGGCGACCTCGTCCTAATGAAAATTTGTTTTTTTTAATTACTGGTGGAGCAAAACATTAATGCTAAGCTTTTATAGAATCGAATCATTTGACATTAGTTTTACAGAAAAGATTGTTAACTAACAGTTATTTTACACGTGTTTTCCAAATATTAACACTTTCAGCATAGATGGCAAAACAAGCACAATAATGTAACACGTGACCTTACTTTCATATCCTCCTTCCTCGCACTTTGAGCACATTGCTTTGCCCTGTTCACTTAAAGAATGTGTAATCAATTCGCTGTTCTTAATGCATGCGACAATTAAATAATCATTCTGGTAATCAAGTCTTTGAGAAGGACCTACCTTGGGACAAGGTAATACATTATACCTATCCGAAAGACTGGCTACAACAAATGTATTCGCACGACTGGTATTTCAAAATTGGCCATGCTACAGTATGTTTGTGTGTGAAAGTTTCGGAAATTAAATAAAGTACTTTTGGTACCAATAACGCAATCACACACACACACACACACACACACACACACACACACACACACACACACATATATATATATATATATATATATATATATATATATATATATATATATATATATATATATATGTGTGTGTGTGTGTGTGTGTGTGTGTGTGTGTGTGAGAGAGAGAGAGAGAGAGAGAGAGAGAGAGAGAGAGAGAGAGAGAGAGAGAGAGTATTGTCCATCATGGCCTTGTTCGACTTGTACTTATTTAAACTCATTTTCATTTTGTCTTTTTGGTTCTCACAAAAGACAGTTATATAGTTTTTAAAGATCACTGCTGTTGCCCGTCTCTTTCCATCTCTGGGGGAGATGTCGCGTTTATTTTACTCTTCCCTTCAATTCAATATTTGGATGTCAACAGGAGACTATTTCAATGGCAAGACTTTAGGTATATTTGTGTTTATGTTGATACGTCATCATCAGTCGGACTAACGATAAATCCTTCCTTTATTTGATACCACTAGAAATAATTTTTCCAACTCTCCATCCTCCAAATTTGCTCTGCTTTTACACTGAGTACACCATTATAATGCGATGTTGCCAACTATAAACATTGTGCCAATGGTGATTATTGCAACACACATGCATTCGCTTGAGAAGCAAGTTGATACAGTCATCTTATATTATTACCAAAAACCACCGGTACACGAACGAAAAATCATTTTGGCCTATATGTATACATTATCCTGCTCCAAACGTGACCTTTGGTAACATTATAAAATCTTTGCCGTTCCAGTCCAACGTGATTGGCCTTTCTGTTTAATGTTCTAGTCTACACTTATCATTTCTTAGTTATCCTAAGAATTTGAGAAATATTTCCGTTGCGTTAATACAGTTTAAAAATATAATTCTTTAAACTTATTGCACTGGTTTACCTAGAAATAGACAGTAACATTGCCAAAATCCTTGGGAAAATTCATTTCATTCAGTCGGTAATAATTTTGCATGAAATATTCAAATTGATCTGGTGTGCTTTTGTGATCAAATTGACGGTTTAGTGTTTTGGAATTGGACAACGTGTCTTGGCCAGGGAATTCTATGGTAACCAAGATACACATGCAAATGAGGGCATGCGATGAATATTCCTTATGTTGTAACAGTAGCAAAGTAAACACGGGAAATCTGAAGGTCAACGCTTTCGCCATGCTAAAAATGCTTTGATGTCACACTTGCTAATTTCACCTAGTAATGAGCAAACGTAAGGGTGGACCTGAGATTGTTTGGGTTTTTTCTGTTGACGTTGATATTGCTTGTTTGACATGAAAAACGTTTCCACATGTGCGTGCATATTATTTCAAACATTCAACAATCCATCTACCTATCTGCCTATTATAGTAGGTGTATCAGACACTCAGGTCAGTCCATTAGAGTGATGACATTGTGTATTTGATCATATAAATTTTATTTCATTATATTATTCCAAACATTATCTTTCTTTCTTTTATTTCAGTCGACTGCTTATCCCGTCCTTTTTAATTTATCAATTAATTTATCCATCCATTGATTCGTTCATTCTTCCACCCTTCATTTGGTTTATTCGTTTTCTTTCTAATCATATTGTCCTTTTCCAGTTTATCTTTCTCTTCTTTTAAAGTATACTATTCTTTTTATGCTTCTCTTTATTGGTCTTTTCTTTTTCCATTCGCATAGTGTTGCATTTGTTTCTCTTTTTAGTCTTGCTGTTTCTCTTTCCCCAATCATTCTTTCCTTTTCTTTTTAAGGTATGAGAACTTTAAATGAATACATGTTTTGATCTGTCTTAGGAGTTAAGCACTTTCACTCAAATTTCCCTCCTTTGGTTCGCAATGCATTTACCACATGACTGCAGCATCCGTTTTCTCAATGAAATAATTTAGCTCTAATCCAAATACAAAGTTCTTTTACGTAATCTGACCACCTGGAGTAGTTCAATTTTATTGCAGTATCACTCCATTTCCGCGGTTTAAACTATTATAAACAATTTACCGTGGTGACCTTTGGAAAGTTTCTTTCTTGCCAAATGCATTAGACACGAATGGGTAGCAACAGGTGGCAGAATTTAAACGTAACACAAGTGTGAATGGTGATCTTCGAAACAAATTGAATTAATATCACAATTTAATAGTGCTTTGTCTACCACCAAGCTGCTAAGATAAGAACAGGAGAAATCTGGTTTCCAATTAACGGGTAAATAAAACAAAGCCCGAGGGTTAAATTGTGAGCGAAAGAAAGAGTGAGAACTGATCTTCTTTGAGTCCATACGCTTCGCAAAACCTGCTTAGGTAGGCTGATGTATAAAGTAATGTTTGTTTGTTAAGATAGTCTGATATGGATGATGGATGGATTAATTCTCGGATGAAGGAAAGCATGAATGAATGGCTGAGTAGTTAGGTACTTAGGCATACTTCTACCTCAAACTAAATGAATATGTACAAGTATATATTTCCCCTAGCAACTCATCTACATATATGTCTTCTTATCTCACGTACGTTGCTATCTGTAAACGGATAGATTGACCTAATAACTTACCTTTACACTCTCCATCCTACCTTCTTAACTACTTAGATTCATTTGTCTAATTCATTCCACCTACCTACATAGCCATCCCCCACACCTGTACGCATACATACATACATACATACATACATACATACATACATACATACATACATACATACATACATACATACATACATACATACATACATACATACATACATACATACATACATACAAGCCTTCACACATACATACATACATACATACATACATACATACATACATACATACATACATACATACATACATACATACATACATACATACATACATACATACATACATACGGTAAATAATCATATGACGTCGGGCTTATTACCCGATGAGGTATGTTTTATGATGTTGATTGGAATGAATAATTCCCACATCGCTTCAGTCTTTGAAACACTGAAATAGATATCATCTTATCACAGAAAAGTGCTAGTAATGTGAAAATACTGTTATCTATTAACGTGAAAACTTCTAATATATTGAAGGGCCTGATATCGTGGCATCTTTGAAAAGAAATAGAAATCAAGGAATATTTGCGATATAGCGGGGCCTGAAATCGAGAGAGAGAGAGAGAGAGAGAGAGAGAGAGAGAGAGAGAGAGAGAGAGAGAGAGAGAGAGAGAGAGAGAGAGAGAGAGAGAGATATCACGACCCAGTATGAAATATGGTCTCAATGAAAGTTGGTACATATAATCAAGATTTTAACAACGATGAATTATTTAAACTTACTTCAAAAAATCTCACAATTATTCTGATTTATTTTCTCATCTACTCAAATGTTTGTCTATATACCATACTTTTTCATTGCATCTCACGTTAAATCTTTGATAATATCAATGTTTATCTATTCTCATTGTTTCACACTAGGCCAGGGTTCTCAAACTCGAAGCACTCTAAAGGGCCGCATGAAGGCATTTTCGATGGCCCAACGGCCGCACCACCTTTGTTATTTCTCACGACACCTTGTTATGTCAGGTTTTTTTCCAGCCACAGGATACGGCTTGGCGGCTGCATGCGGCCGGTGTATCGCGTGTTTGAGACTGCTCTAGGCTATATACAGGTAGTTTAAGTTTTCTCGTCCTTATGTCATGATTTCACGTTGTCTCCATGTCTAACAATGTGAATTCATATACATGTAATTTTATGTATTCTCAACGGGTCACATATTTGTCTTTTTACCAAGTTTGAAATTTATTTCACTAACAGACATGTTTGTTTACCAAGTTTAAAATTTTCTCAACGCTTGACACGTTGTTCTATTTGCCAAGTTTGAAGTTTACTCAACAGCTCACGTGTTGATCTATTAACCAAGTTTGATATTTTCTCAACGGGTCATATGCTTATCAAAATACCAAGTCTTCAACTTTCTTAACGGTTTACACGTTTATCTATACCAGAGTTGCGCGTGTCTTTAAAATCAGTTTAGTATGATCTTTTTTTATGGCAGTTTTCTGATAAATTTAATTTCGCTTAAGAAGCATACTATAAAATTCTTTGGCTTAGGCATTCCTTGACAGCTGTAGTTAAAAATTAATCAGATTCTTTATCCGTGTCGTTTAGTTTCTTAGGTAACCAACAATCAAATTAAAATTTTTTCGAAATTCGTGTTATTTGACTTATACCACGTTGGCTATTGCGAGGACCCGAGTCACAGGTTACAAAATTCAGACTATCCATCTTAACAAGCGTCTTCTACGCATTTTGGCCATCCCTCTTTTGACAGGTGCTCCTACTCTTAGCTTTCAATCTGGTGTGCATGTACTTTACAATAGTCTCAGCCGACCGCTGAATTAAATAATTTAAAATATAATTTCTTAACTGTAAATAAGATTATACATTTAATACATGTAAAAGATATCAGTAACAGCTGGATTTGATTATATTCTTAGTATCTTAGTACTAATTATTCAACTCGTATGAATTTGCAGCAATATGTATCGAGAATTAGTCATCGGTGCAGATTGAAACAAGCCATTTTATTTGAAAGCCGTTGGAATGGCTGTCAGTCGTCTCCCACTGTTGTTATACTCGAGGTCCTCTGGAGAGACATAATAGAATGGTTCTTGACTCGAACACGATGTTCTTTGTGGTTATTATCGCCCAACCTGTTTGAGTGCAGTGAAAACCTTCGTTCGATAACCCACAACAACTCTGAGGTGGGAGTTCACTATAACAAAGATCCTGGAAAATGCCAAGCGTTAATACGTTATGTCTTTCCGATATCAGAACTGGTTGTTAAGGACATCACAATATCCGAGAACGTGAGAACGTAGCCTTCGCGTTTGGTTAGGAGACATTAATCACTTAACAAAATGACCACTACGACTACGTTAGACTTTGCCTATTAGCAGGAAATCGCCGTTCGCTGTACAATAAAGTTTCTTACACAAAGGAAACTTACTTTAGTTGGCTAAGATCAATCGCTCTGGTGGATGAAACCGGACATACCGTTTGAAACCAACAGTTATAGATGAATCATTGTAACGGTTTACATATACCTAAATGCTGGCCAGAACACTGGACCGTTGAGATACAAAAGATACAAAAGCAGAAGTCGCGAGTTGTAAACGAGTTAGCTATGTCCCCAGCCCCGCAGTCCAATGTACGAATCATTAAAGCAGAGATAGCAACGTCTTATAGTAGAGATTAATTGTCAGAGTAGACACTTATTACCAGTCTTTTCGGTTCTTAATGAAACTTTCGCAGAAAATTAAAAATAAATATCAGTTGCATTAGTATGTGCACGCTATACAGTGAAAACTGTCTATGTGTCAGACCCAAAGTAACATTGTTTTTCATGCTCAGATAGGTTTAAATAAACACCCCTTTCGTTATAGAGCCCTGAGTGAAATATGCCAACGTATTGCTAGACCATTTAGAATCCCATAATATAATCACTTTTGCAAGAAAGCGTGGTTATCAACGTTGTCACCCAGAAGCATTAACGTTTCGTTTGTCAAATGTTGTAAGAAAGTTCTAAAGTTAATCAAGAAAATAGACAAATATGTCATTTTAAATTTTATCACTTGTTGCATAATTTCATCCATAGGCAAATTAAAGTAAAAAACTCGAACATTTAAGCCAAACCTGATAATGACAGCAATGTTGTTTGTGTTTATAATGACAGCAATGTTGTTCGTGTTTTACGATATTCGCCCCTTGTGGGGAAATTTTCGGTAAATTCTAATTATGACGAATCTTTTGGAGTCAAGATAAGAACTGTCAAATATATACACGTGTCTAAAATCAATTTTCGTGCTCAAATTAGACTATAAACCAAGGGTGTTTAAACGTTTCTCGTGAGGGGCCACCTAGGACATTTTTTTCACACTCATGGGGCCGTTATAAAATTGGCCTGTTTTCCACTACCAGTCTGCATATATCATGAACGTTTGGATGTGATGTGATCCGGATAAACCTGAGCCTGCTTCCATGGAGTCTAAACATGTATCGGCAGTCTGTACTTTAAAAAAAAAAATAATTTATTTCATAGATTAGTCACTGGAGGAGGAAAACTGTTTGCTAAACTTATCTTTCGTCTCTTTCCACTTTTATCGGATTATGGTAAACAAAAAATGGGAACGCCCGTAACTTCTACCGTATGGCTTCTTCCACAGCATCGCTTACTATCAACACGGTCTCTTAAAAAAATATATATATAAACGTACTCAATAATGCAACGGAAAATGTTTTGATGATATTTTTTAGAGACAACATGAGAAACAAAATCGATGCGGTTGTCAACGTTCGTCGTCGTCAGTGTCAACACATTGTTTAAATATTTTTGAAGTCTCATTTAAAGACACGGTACATCTGCAGACATATTATATCGATGCAGTGGTTGCGAGTTTGGTTCAGTCGTCCCATTTTCTTCAATCCAGTTGCCATCATTCTCATTTAACCGTTTTTATAGTATAAATTTCCTTTCTTCGTGTGATTATTTTTATTACGTTAGTTGAACATCGACACATGAAAGTTTATGTCGTGTTTCGACAATTTTGAATCTAATCCTGCACAGGAAAAGACGACAGTTACCGTACATGAGTGTTTTGAGGAAGATTGAAAGCAGCGCCTGCTTCCATTCAGTAGAAAGTCGAAATATTGTTTGTTTACTTATTTTCTAGATATGTCAATTTTAGTTCCATAATTTGAATAAAGCACAAATTCAGAAATCCAGAGAAGTCTTCCTCAATTCCCGAGTTTAGGTATCAACAAAAATGTAATTTTAGGATGAAAAAGAAATTTGATGAGAAAAAAAACACAAGAGTTAATGATATGACGTGGGCAATCCTCAAATATTGAAACTATACCTGCTGACTGGGCAAATTTGTTTGCATCGTGTTTGTAAATCTCTGTTCTATAGGTAATTCACAAACGATTTATGTATAGTTAATTATTTATTACGAAAACGATATAACATATAATATAAATTATAAATAAAATAATTAGAATCATCGAATAAAATACACGTCATGCATTCCTTATCTAGTGAACACACAATGTTCGTTCTTTTTATCACAACGTTTGCAAGCAAGGTAGAAATAAACCATGAGCCTAAGTAGCTCCAAGTTTTTATATTGTTCCAGTCAATAGATAAAAGATGAATTCTTATGGAATATTGGATTATTTAACTTATTTTAATGGGTTTGAATAATACCGTTCGTCCAATCAATCCGAAGTTACTTAAAATTTCATTGGATGGTATTCATTTCATGGAGTTATTCCTTGTTTATTTTTTATCACCATATTATGGCCATGGTAAAGAAGAGTTTAACAAATCTACTTGATCCGGGTTGTCCATAAAATAATAGTTGAACGAAAAGTTAAAACTGTGTGCTCCCGAATATGCATTGACTGTTTGTAGGGTATAATACCAAATATACATAAAATCGAGGAATAATGTGCAGACGGTCCGGTCTGCAACATATAGGTGTATAAGACATTTACTGGCATTTATCGGGTCTGTTGACCTACCGACGGATGTAGGGTTCTTTTGATTTGTGTCAAAGTCATATCCTATGATTAAAGACCTGTACATCTGAGAGAAATAAAACAGCCATAAGTACTGAGGCCATTGTGAATCTCTTATTTGCATGCGGCTGTTACCTAATTCTGGTATTTTGCAAAATTGCACGTATAAATGAACAGGTGACGCCAAATCCATAAATAATAATATCAGTATCACCACATACCTGTGGGATGATTTAGGTCATTAAAATTTCCTATCGTTTCCTACACCTTCGTTAAGTTGACCGTTTTCACAATGTATTGTGTGTGTGTGTTTGTGTGTGTGTGTGTATGTGTGTGTTGTATATATTGTATATATTATTCTCCTAAAACATTACAACAATATTTTCAGGTGCAAGCGGACCTTCAGGAGGCCGAATTCGCAAAACAAGCCGCCCTTAATGCATCCCGCTTTGCTTGGAGGAATTTTACAGATGACAATATTCGTCGGCAGTTTCAGAAAATCTTAGATATCGGTACAGATGCATTAAAAAACAAAACGAAACTAGCCCGGGTAAGTGAATCTACTTATACGCCTATTAATCCAGTTAATGGAAGAAACATTCTGTAAACGCAATAATATTCAACGCTTTCGTTTCAGTAACACACACAGTGTCATGGCATTGAAACTGGACCACACGTTTCTGTAACACACAGAGTGCCATGGCATTGAGACTGGACCACACGTTTTAGTAACACACACAGTGTCATGGCATTGAGACTGAACCACACGTTTCAGTAACTCACACAGTGTCATGGCATTGAGACTGGAACACACGTTTCAGTAACACATACAGTGTTATAGCATTGAGACTGGACCACACGTTTCAGTAACTCACACAGTGTCATGGCATTGAGACTGGACCACACGTTTCAGTAACACAAACAGTGTTATAGCATTGAGACTGGACCACACGTTTCAGTAACACACACACAGTGTTATAGCATTGAGACTGGACCACACGTTTCAGTAACACACAGTGTCATGGCATTGAGACTGGACCACACGTTTTAGTAACACACAGTGTCATGGCACTGAGACTGGACCACACGTTTCAGTAACACACACAGTGTCATGGCATTGAGACTGGACCACACGTTTCTGTAACACACACAGTGTCATTGCATTGAGACTGGACCACACGTTTTAGTAACACACGCAGTGTCGTGGCATTGAGACTGGACCACACGGTTCAGAAACACACACAGTGTCATGGCATTGAGACTGGACCACACGTTTTAGTAACACATAGTGTCATGGCATTGAGACTGGACCACACGTTTCAGTAACTCACACAGTGTCATGGCATTGAGACTGGACAACACGTTTCTGTAACACACACAGTGTCATGGCATTGAGACTGGACCACACGTTTTAGTAACACACACAGTGTCATGGCATTGAGACTGGACCACACGTTTCAGTAACTCACACAGTGTCATGGCATTGAGACTGGACCACACGTTTTAGTAACACACACAGTGTCATGGCATTGAGACTGGACCACACGTTTTAGTAACACACATAGTGTCATGGCATTGAGACTGGACCACACGTTTCAGTAACTCACACAGTGTCATGGCATTGAGACTGGACCACACGTTTCAGTAACACACACAGTGTCATGGCATTGATACTGGACCACACGTTTCTGTAACACACACAGTGTCCTGGCTTTGAGACTGGACCACACTTTTCAGTAACTCACACAGTGTCATGGCATTGAGACTGGACCACACGTTTCTTGCCGTGGATATTATCCCTTCCAATAATCATTGCTACAATTATCCAAGTGTGAATCAAAGCAGTGTCGAATATATTCGTTCTTAAAGTTACACGTAAAAGTGTAAAAGTAATACTCGCGTTATTTTAATGTACACCGATCACTGTAAACAGAGTTTGAGATTGTTCGATCTTCTATGAATGAAAAAACTACATAAAGCGATTAGAAGTCATATCAGTATGAAGCTCGAGATGAACTTGTTGCAGTCAGTAAAGTACCTTCAATCACAACCTATCATCTGAATAGAGTACATGTTGATTCCTTGACTGCATTTAGAAGATCATGACTTATTTATGACATTTAGTAGATCATGACTTATCTATGGCATTTAGTAGATCATGACTTATTTATGGTATTTAGTAGATCATTACTTATTTATGATGTTTAGTAGATCATGACTTGTTTATGGTATTTAGTAAATCATGATTTATTTATGGCATTTAGTAGATCATGACTTATTTATGGCATTTAGTAGATCATAACTTATTTATGGCATTTAGTAGATCATGACTTATTTATGGCTTTTAGTAGATCATAACTTATGGTATTTAGTAGATCATGACTTATTTATGGCATTTAGTAGATCATGACTTATTTATGGCATTTAGTAAATCATGACTTATTTATGGCATTTAGTAGATCATGACTTATTTATGGCATTTAGTAGATCTATGGTATTTAGTAGATCATGACTTATTTATGGTATTTAGTAGATCAGAACTTATTTATGGCATTTAGTAGATCATGACTTATTTATGGCTTTTAGTAGATCATGGCTTATGGTATTTAGTAGATCATGACTTATTTATGACATTTAGTAGATCATGACTTATTTATGGCATTTAGTAAATCATGACTTATTTATGGCATTTAGTAGATCATGACTTATTTATGGCATTTAGTAGATCTATGGTATTTAGTTGATCATGACTTATTTATGGTATTTAGTAGATCAGAACTTATTTATGGCATTTAGTAGATCATGACTTATTTATGGCTTTTAGTAGATCATGACTTATGGTATTTAGTAGATCATGACTTATTTATGGCATTTAGTAGATCATGACTTATTTATGGCATTTAGTAGATCTATGGTATTTAGTAGATCATGACTTATTTATGGTATTTAGTAGATCAGAACTTATTTATGGCATTTAGTAGATCTATGGCATTGAGTAGATCATGACTAATATCATTTAATAGATCATGACTTATTTATGGTAATTATTAGATTACGATGTTTTAAACATTGTAATACTCTTTCGTGCAAATATCGGCACGATTTGACGACAAAAACAAACCTTTTTTTATGGAATGTACTTGTAAATGACCGTCTAAGTTTAAAATGAACGCTTCTTATAAATATTGTACCGTGAAACATTAAAGATTATGTCACCACTCTTATCTCGGTGTACAATTAGGAAAATCATAAATAGCATCGCCGAGCGAAGTCATTATGTATGATGACAACTACAAAATCAAACAACCATGATGATAAATAAATAGACAAACCAAATTACCGTGCTACTATCACGATAATTCAATAGACGCATCAAACAACGATATCTTTGTCCTGGTAATTCAATATATTGATCGAAATATTAAAAAGAATTCCGACGGACTTAAAATATTATACTTGCAGCAATAGACTTTGTCGTCAGTTTCTTTAGTGACTTTTTCATGAAGTATATCCAATGCCTGACCGAATTTTTAAATGTTCGGTCAATTTTTTTTAATCCAGCAATCTTGATTCAAAACAGATAATTCCTTAACTTGGTTCTATTGAATGAATCGACATGTAGCCGTCTTCACTGACGAGCTTCATATAAAATAGTCTTTTTATTTTGTTGTTGATTTCTTTATCCACTTAACACAACATGTTGGATAATATAAAACACTGATATCAAATTGGTTGTGCCTCGATAAGAAGCAAGATTGCACAAAGATAATTTCAACAGCTGTTAAATGTCCTTAATTCCCCCACCTACACCGATGCTACAGTTTTAAATTTAAAGTTGCAGAATTCGGATTCAACAAACTGACTTTCAGGAAATCAAGGAACACATGGTTCGTTTCGTGTCAGCCATCTTATCCAATAAAACTATCATCGTGCAACCTAATGTCAGCGCCTGTTAAGTCCTAAAACGATGTCATGCAAGCCAATGAAATAGGTAAACATGTTTCTCTGTGCCGTCTCATGAGGCAGTTATGCTTTGTCATGCAAAATTAAAATGGGGTAAGTGAGAGCAGTTAGCTATCTTAAATGCACTTCATTTACCTAGAAGGTATATGTTTTTAAAATTGAAATAAATTCATAGTAGTAGGAGAAAGTAAGAATCCGAGCTCAACAACCCCCTCCAGACCTCCAAACAAATACAAAATACCTAGGTAACGTAATAGAAAACCTATTGCAATCAATAATTGCGTTAAGAATCCGAGCTCAACAAATACAAAATACCTAGGTAACGTAATAAAACACCTGTTGCAATCAATAATTGCGTTAAGAATCCGAGCTCAACAACCCCCTCTAGACCTCCAAACAAATACAATAGAACACCTGTTGCAAAATACCTAGGTAACAGGTAAAATTTAATTACGTGATCTTCCAGAATAAGCAAAATGATGTGTCAGACTCAATTTTTCAAATCATTACGATTTAGCAGAGCGTGGCGATTGTGGACTAAATTACGCATTAGAATTCCAGTAAGGTAAGTGGTATTATATAAAATTTTATGTTATATCATACTTCTTTTGATAATCTTTCTCATATTTGCTGATCCTCATGGGAAGAATATCTGTTAACATGTTGTCAATAATACGAAATTCACGTATTAAATCGTCCATACTATATTTTACTCCTCGTAGGTAAGATCTTATTTGATCAAGTAGTTTTTTGTAAGTTATAATTGATGTTAAGCAGCCGTGCTTTTTTATCGAAATTTTAGGTTCAACTTTATTACAAGCTGCTGTAAGAGAAACACCAACACCGGATATGATTAACAAAAACGGGTTTAATGATATACCACTTGAAATTATGCCAGAACTAGTCATTAACAAGGGTAGATATGATATTACTCGAAGTATTTTGTTATAATATTTGTAACATTTTTTTACGCACCAAAGTTTTTTGTGATAATATTTGTAGTATTGTATTAGTGCGTCAACATCCTGTCCTGGAATATCTTTTGAAATATGATTGAAATCAACTATACTTTTTTTCATTATAATATTTGTTCACATAATCTCAGGCTTGATTAAGTAACTAGTTGAGGTGTTTCAGCCACAAATTCCAGACAATACCAATATGACACAGCAGTTAATTTTTTGTCATCTGCTATTAGCATAAAAGTTTCTTCAACATCTTTGTTTAACACAATAGACACGGTTCCAGAGAAATTATCAGTCGAGTGACGCCATGGAAATAAAGTAAATATATTAAACTTTGCACTGCTCAACACGGACAATCTATACACACCAGTGACCTCTGCAGTATGTTTGAGAGTGTTATTTTGCGGCGACCAAGTAGACATTCCAGAAGCAACAGTATAAACAATATTTTTAATCTGCTTGTGAGGAATTTTAATCATACTCGTTTTCTCAACAATACTAGGAATTCCACTAATAATATCGTTGAGTTTTGTGTTAATATTATCGAGTGTAATATCAACAGATGGCGGACTTCCAAAAAATTCGTTATTGGTTTTGTTTATGTTTCTGCGAAAATTTAAAAACGTGGTGATGTGATTAGTAAAATCAGTTTTGAACTTGGTGATTTCATTGTTGATATCATCAACATATTTCTTTGTTACAGCATCAAAATCAGATTCTGGTGTTCTAAGATTATTGATGCCATTATTGTTCATGTTGAGAAATGCACGCATTATACCGCCATGCGCCGACACGTACTTTGATTCCTGATCATCAACATATTTCTTAGTAGCAGCGTCATTATCCTCAGTTGGGTTTCCAAGGTATGTGATCTTGTTCTGGTTCATAGCAATGTTTCCCGTAAATAAATCACCTGCTTTTCTAACATAATCGTTAACTGACCTACCCGAATCTTCTATCTTACCTTGATTGTTAAAAGTAACAATATTATTAGCAACTGCAGTAGGATTTCGTACTAGTACATCTGATAGTTGTACATTACTCGTCTTTAATCGTCCTTGTTTGTCCTGGAAAACTACAACTTCATTTGGATCTACACTTGCAACGTTTAACAAATTGTTGATTTCATTTTTGAGCTTATCAAGAGTCGCATACTTGGATAAGTCACCCTGGTAACCTTCTGTTAATAAATCTACTGCTAATGTTCCAAATTTTGTATAGTAGCTCATTATACATACCGTTCTACACAAAATTGTTGGTTTAATATAACATAAAATTATACGATGGCGAAGATAATAAACTTTGACACCGAGCGATTGGTGAAGCATAAACATAACAATGAACTTCCAGACTGTCATTATCTTATTGTTGGGCGAACTGGATCTGGTAAAACAAATTTGTTATTAAATCTTTTACTCAATAATAACTTTAACTATGATAAGGTGTATATTTACACCATCAACCCCCAACAAGACAAATACAAATTATTAAACGAGTATAATGATAAACTTCGTGATGAACTTGGCATTGGTGATGATATATTTTTGATAAAACAACCAGAAGAACTCGTTCCAGTGAATGAACTCGATTCGTCAGAGCAGAAGATAATCGTCTTTGATGATATTCCGCTAAACAATGAGGAAATGAACAAGATTAGATCATATTTTTCACTATCACGTAATAAAAGATGTAATTCTGTTTATCTTGCCCAAGGTTTTTATAATGTTGATAGGTTTATTAGGCGAAATACGGGTTGTTTCATATTATTTCCCGGACTAGATAATGTGGATGTGAGAAATATTGCAAACGAACAATGTGGTGATGTTACAAAAGATAAATTTATCGAATTATATCATCGAGCAACTAAAGATAGATATAGTTTCTTTTTATTTGACAAGCTAGCGCGTGATCCAACCAAGATGTTTCGTTGTTGCCTTGAGACGTTTCTATGATATAATTTTGTAAAGCGTATAAAAATAATGGACAAACATCAACAGAAAATCGAATTACTAAAAAAGTTTCTCGAAACTCGAGCGGCTTTTAAGAAAAAGGTGGAAGAAGCTCGACGTGGACAAGTTCAAGCAGAAGAAGAAAGAACCAAATTTTTCAAACCTGTTACTGAGGCGATGCTTGGCAAGCAGCCAGAAATACAAACATTATCTCCAGAAGAACTAGCAAAAATGAAAGAAAAGGGTTTGTTTGGTTTACTTGGAGAAAGATCAAAAGAAGAAACTGTAAAAATTGTAAACGAACTTGTAAGAAACATTGCTGATCCTGCTGCACGACAAGCTGAGTTTGACAGGCTAATGAACAATCCTCTTGAACTTCAACACGCAATAACAAGATTGACGGTTAATCCAGATGAGATAAGAAGTATGATGGAAAAATTGTCAGAACAAACTGAGGAATTAGCTGAGAAACAAAAAACGTTACAAGAAAGTATGATAAAAATAATGCCTCTTGAGGATACTATCATATTTTACAGAAGACAAGCTAGGTCTAAAATAGAATATGTTGAGTATGAAGAGTTTATGGAAAATAATAATATCACTAATATTAATAGTATTCGAGATTGGTCAAAAGAAAACTATGATAATTTGATGGAAAAATTAAGAGAAATTATAAAAAAATGGTTTACATGCTGATGAAGAAATTAAAGATCAAAAAGATGAAGAAAATATTCCAACATTACTCAATTATATTAGAGATGGAATTATGGCTGAAATTTTACTAAAAACATCAATACAATATCGAAATAAACCAGGAGGTTATAGTAAAGGATGGGATTTTAAAAGACTACTCAAACAATATGAAAACATGCGAGATAAAAAATTACCAGAGGAAAAGACTGGATCTGGAGTTAAAGTTTTTACATCAAACGCAGACATAGTCGATCGGCTAATGCTGTTGATATCCTCTAAAGAAGCTGGTAATGAAAGTGTAGAGATTGATAACGAAATTATTGATATACTTGATCATCTAAGATCGAGTGGATTACTAACATCATCCGAGTACGAAATTTTACACCGCGATCTTATCTAAAATATTAGTATAATGCAAACAACATTATTGCTTGATTCATCACAAATAACAGGAAACAGCGCGAATTTTACAGTAAATTACAACCCACCAATAGAACTAGATCCTGCAAAACAGTATGAGATTGGATTAATTTCTTGTACTTGTTGGAACGCCATGCCGAATATTAAAACTGGGATTAATGATGAAATTTTAATCGTTAATGTTAAACAATCTCCAACATCACAAAAAGAGTTTATTGATATACAATACAAACTACAGATTCCACAAGGAGCTTATAACATTACTGATCTAAACAGAACAATAAAAGAGCTTCTAACAAAAGCTGGTGGGAATGCTGATAATTTCGAATTAGCGGCGAATTATAACACCTTACGAGCTAGGATAACAGTGAAAAGAAATATGAAAGTCATCTTTGAAGAAAGAAGTTTTGGAAAGATGTTAGGTTTTACTAGAGTTTTATACTATACCACCGGTGAAGATAAATCTTTGACATTTGATGGAGAACTACCAGTAGATATCACAGAAGTAAATACAATACTCATCAATTGCTCTATCGCATCTGGATCTTATACGTCAAAAGGCAACCGCGGGCAAACGATCTTCAGTTTCTCACCAGAAGTCCCACCAGGTTCTCTCATGCAAATCAATCCGCGACAGATTATCTACTATCCAATAACACCGGAGAATCAAATTACAAGCATTACAATGCAACTCACAGACCAATCTGGACGACAAATAGACGTGAACAACGAGATAGTCACGTATTACTTACACCTACGCACTGCTTAGGCATGTGATTTTGTGTACATAATTTTATAAAATGAGACGAAGAAAAGTTTATCGAAGAAAAATTGTAGGTGGATTTTTTGGAAATATATTTACAACAATTGCAGAGAATATTCCAGGAATCGCGCGTAAAGTAGCGCCCATTGCACTTGACGCCGGTAAAGCTTTCGCTACAGGGGCGGCATCTTCAGCAGGCACTGCAGTAGGGCAAAAGATTGCTGATAAGATTAAAGGACCTTCCCCATCAGAAATAAAACGAGTAATATCAGATATTGCGCCAACAGAAGAAACAAAACGAGCTATGATAGCTACAACAAAAAAATTATTGTCGCCGAGTGGTGAAGAAATAGTACGTAAACTTGTAAAGAAAACAGCGCCGATGACCCCGGCTGCCTTTTAATTTTGTGTAACGATTATAAAATAAATGTCAGCTAAAAACTATCTCGACTTTGCAGAAGAAATTGATACTGACGATGCTGTAACAGAATTAGAGTATGTCGAGTATCTCGATGAGAACTCGAACGAACCGAATAAAACCGGAGTTAGAACTTTTAACACAAGAGACGAGGACGTGTTTCTACTACCCCATAAGGCAATGCTAGAAGTGCGTGGTCAAATATTAACTGTGATAGGTGGTGATATTGCAGCTGATGCAGAAATCGCTCTCGTCAATAATGGTTGGAGCTTGTTTAAGAGTGCACGATACCAACTGGCCAATCAAACCGTAGAAGATATTTCGATGCACTTACCCATAGCGAGTACAATACTAAACATCGTTTCGTTTAGCGATGACTATTCCAGATCAATAGCCACAAATATGATGTGGTTCAAAGATACTGGACTAGGGACAACTACCTCTGGCGAGTTTATTTCAAGTGGTGCTTTTGCACACGGAGCTAATGCCGATGCAGATGTTGTAATTGTAAGAAATTTTCTTATTGCTAATGCTAACAATTTTGGTATAGCCGCACCAGGTGCAGCTGCTGATGCAAACGCCACAAGAGTTTCACTTATTGCCGCTTGTCGTAATCTTGGTATAACTCCACCAGCGGCAGACGCAGATGGTGTTGCGATGTTAAATTTTATAAACGGTGTTATTAGTGCACGTAACATAAGATATAACGAGGGATTTGCTAAACGAAAAGCATTTGCCGCAGAATCTCGCCAAATAACGATGATGCTTCCGTTAAGTACAATCTTTGGATTTTGCCGTGATTATAACAAAGTGTTTCGAGGAATAAAACATACGCTTATATTAGATCGAGCTGATCAAAACGATTGTATAATACACGCCGGTGGAGTGGCTGAGGGACAGTTTTCTATTACAAGATTAGCACTGTGGATGCCTCGGGTTGTCCCTTCATTAGCTAAAATGATGGAGCTCGAATCTTTACTAGCCACCTTTACAAAAAAGATACACTTCCAACAGAACAGGATTTATCAAACAGCCATTCCCAACGCGACTGATTACACGTGGCGTGTAACGACCACGCCAAGCGAACAACTACTGCGACACTTGTTCGTCGTATTTCAACGACAAGCACGTCGTAACAATCAGGAAATAAACAACTCCATATTCGATAACCCAGACGTTAGACGAATATTTGTGAGAGTAAATTCCAAACAGTATCCCGAACGTGCAATCGAATGTAACTTTGCCGCAGACGCCACCAGAAACATCTCTCGGCCGTACATGTATCTTATGGAAGCAATGCAAAAATATCAGAACGCGGACAGTGGATCTCAAATATCAATAGAAGATTTTCGAACGCTCTATCCCATCTTTTACTTCGACGTATCAAAACATTTGGAGCGTGTTGTGGGATCGACTGCAGATATTGAGGTCACGTGGACACTGGGCAATGTGCCAGGTGAACAGTATAACGTATACGCGCTATTGGTTAGTGATCGATTTCTGACCATCGATTCAATCAAAGGAAGAATGACAGTACAAGTTTAATCTAACAACTTGGATATAACATTATGAAAACCAAATTCACAACTCGAGAAATACACCTAACATCTGGTCAAGTTGAAAAATTATCAGCAGCTGTTGCTAAACGCAGCTCTGTTTCTTTGATGATCTCTCCGGAAACTTCAAATAAAATTGCAGTAAAAGTCATGCTAACGCAACAACAAATCAATAAACTCGACAAAGGAAAACCATTTGTGCTGAAATTATCTGTTTCTCAGGTAACTGCAATGTCAAAAGAAGGTGGATTTTTTGGACCAGCGTTATCAATAATAGCTAGCAAAGTTTTACCAGTACTTGGTACACTTGGACTTGCGGCTGCGTCAGGAGCAGTCTCTGGCGCAACAAAGAAAGCAGTCGAAGGTCGTGGTATCAAACAAATCTATCGGCAGTGACATAGTCACTCAGTTTTATGTAATAGTATAAAATAAAATGCCAACGAAAAAGTCGCCGAAAAAAACAAAATCATCGAAAAAAAAGAAAACAACAAAACGCAAACAAACAAAACAAGGAGGAATTATTCCTTTCGCTCCACTTTTGGCGGGACTAGCGGGAAGTCTGCTGCCAAACTTACTAGGAATCGGACGCGGATTAACTCTACCAGGGACCAGACGTTATTGAGCAATTTTGACATCATTGAAAAATTGAAGGACGTTGTTGGATTTCGAGGAGTATTTTCCAAGGATGAACTCGATGACGTACCAACAGGCGGTTCTTGTGTTGTAAATATTGAAAACTTCAATGATGGCTCTGGCACCCACTGGGTTGCTGTCCACGATAACAATTATTTTGATTCGTTCGGACTTCCTCCAAGCGATCTCATAAAAAAATATATTTTTAAAAAATTTGATAAAATAAATTATTCGTCTAATCAACTACAGCCGATTGGAACATCAGCTTGTGGTTATTATTGTATCATGTTTGTCAGACAAATGCACCAGAGTAAAAACTCTGGAAGTAAAAACTTTTTAAAGTTTATTTTACAATTTGATGAGCTTCCTTCTCATGCGAATGATATTATTGCAATCAATTTTATCTAAACTCCTTGATATAATAATGTCAACATACTGTCTCAAATGCAAAACTAAAACAGAGAACAAGGATGAGATGACGGAAAAAACGAAAAATAATAGAACGATGTTAAAAAGTATTTGTGCAATCTGTGGTAGAAAGAAAAGTATGTTTTTGAAAAAAACAAGTAGGATCTAGCGTTGATAGAGTTATCTTGATCGACGATTAATCTTATGAAACAAAATAAAATAAAATGAAATGCAATTGTGATTGTGACAAAGATCTTTGCATAGAACAAGATAAAATCATTACGTACTGTCAACGTTGTAACAACAGAGAAATAATAGGGTTAGGTATAGATATACATAAAATTATTGGAAAATTACCAAAACCAAAAGGCGGTTGGACTTTACCAGGTCATCGTTATACAGGTCCTTACAATCCGCTAGATCAACAACTAGATGAAAACGACAATCCATTGCCAGGACAAGAGCCTTATAATCAAGTGGATGCAATAGCAATGCGTCACGATATCTGTTATCGTGATCATGAAAACTCGAAAGCAGATTGTGATAAAGTAATGTTAGACGAATTACATGATATGGAGCCAACAAATCTACGAGAACGTTTTGATAGAAGATTTGTTCAAGGAATGATAGGAGCAAAATATAAACTCGGACTCGGAAAAGAATTATACGATGATCTTGCAGTCGAACTACACAGACCTAAAAAAAAAAGTTTTCGAGACGCAAAGTTGTTGCAAACGCTGTAGATGATATCTGGGCAATAGATTTGGTAGATGTATCCAATCTGGCTCAGTTTAACGTTGGCGCTGATGGCGCTCCAAAGAAGTATTTGTTTAACGTTATAGATGTTTTCAGTAAATACGCTTTTAGTGTGCCAGTTTCAGATAAAACAGGAACGTCAATCACTGATGCGCTAAAACAAATAATAACGAGTACTGAAAGAAAACCAAACAAAATCTGGACTGATCATGGAGCCGAGTTTTTTAACAAAAAGTTTGAGCAGTTTCTAGAACAAAATAATATTAAAAAATACGTTACAGGAAACGAAGGCAAAAGCGTTGTTGTCGAGAGATTTAATCGCACGCTAAACGAAAAATTACACAAACATATGACAGCTAAAAACACCAACAGGTACATCGATGACCTTTCTCAAATCGTAGGCGAATATAATAACACGAAACATCGAACCATCAAAATGTCACCCAATGACGCTATCAAAAATCCAATATTAGCAAATGAAAACATGTACCGCAGACATAAATTTAAGGTCGGTGATAAAGTTAGAATCTCTTTGACTAAAAAGATATTTGAAAAAGGATTTACTCCAAACTGGAGCGAAGAAGTATTTGTTGTTGATAAAGTACTCTTAACAGTACCTGTAACGTACGCGTTAAAAGATCTTGCAGGTGAACCTATAGTAGGTAGTTTTTACGAACAAGAACTACAAAAAACTGAACAAGATGTTTTCGTTATCGAAAAAGTGATCAGGAAAAAAGGAGATAAAAGTTTAGTCAAATGGCGTGGGTATAGTGATAAATTTAACAGTTGGATTCCAACCCGGTCGATTTTATCGACTGTGAAATAATGCTATTATAAATTTCCTCATACTTTCGTTTGATAGATTTGCATTTTACTGGTTTACATAATGATATTAGATATTGTCTGCGATCGTCAGAGATCGTCATAAGATTAAAAATCTTAACAAAGATGAAATCAAATTTTATATTTTTCTGTCGGTCTGGAATTTTGATGTTTAAAAAAGGTCTGATTAACTGCAAAAATACCTGCTGTTCAGTAACGGTAAAATTAAATTTTATAATTTTTTTAGCAATGTGATACTTGACATTATATTTTCCAGTGGTTGGTCTGCTATAATTATATCTGTTAACGACGGTGACTATTTCATCATCATCAGACTCGTTGTTATATAAAATATCATCTTCGTTATAACCAATGGATTTGTCTATCATATCATTAGAGATTGTGGAGACCTTATCGCTAGCAAGTCGTTTCATCATATCCATATTATAATATACTTTTTATCTAATTTGTTGTTATAAGATGACTGACAAGGTCAAATATCACCAAAAAGTTAATATAATAAACTACCACGAACTGACCGAAGCGGTAAGAAAATGCTTGTCAGGTTATAGTTCATATTCCGTTGACGTTATTGTAATGCAAGGTGATTCTCATAAAATATTACTAACAGAAGCAGAAAAAAATAAAATTAATGAAAGTGCAGTAACGACGCTAAAATTTGATTGCGATGATATTATAGCATTTGCTCATCATTGCTTGACTAAAACCGAATTACAAAATATTATTAATCATTATATCTAAAAATAATACTAGCATCATATTTGTTTGAAAAAGCTGATTTTGTTGCTCCATCAGCTACAAATTTTACTGCTCTGGGATTTATATTATAATATTTCGCCGCAGCTGTAATTGATTTGAATTTGATCTCCTCATCCGTTTCAAGGTTTAACGAAATAACAGGTTTTATTGGGCATCTAAAATTAATACCACCACCTCGTCCTTTTCTCACATTTTCCTGTTGGGTCACTAGCTCCAGATTTTCCAATCGATTGTCTGTCTTTACATTATTGATATGATTAATAACCAGACCATTGGGTATAGATCCGTTGAACACCTCGTAAACAAACCTATGACCAGTATAACAAACTCGATCTGTCGATGTTCCTCTAACAGTCACACTGATATATCCCATATTGCTCATATTATTAAGAACTTTTTTAGTTTTTCTGTTTCTTATAATACCACGATCGTTAGCCTCGTATAAATCAAAGACCGGATGCGGCTGAAACTCATCTTGTAAGGATAAATTTTCAATATTATCATCAGTGACTTTACCGTTATAATGATATACTCGTTTCCCCTCTGGAATGTCATCGCAAAATAACGTGTAAATAAAATCTTTTCTAAACATCGTAATTCTTTCAGTATTATCTCCCTTTACACTAATCGTATAACCCGCTGGCGTTGCTTTACCAACAGATATTCCAGTAATGATATTAATAACCGAACCAAGTGCATTTCCAGCGTACAGGTTGTACTTTTGGTAAACGTAATATTCCTCTTGCTCACGTGCGCTTGTCAGATTTACTGTCATTATATTATAGGTGATATTTTTATCTCTAATTGTTGTTTAGCGGAGTAAATTATCAATTAGATATTAGACTATAGTATAATAATGTTGAAATTGCGTGATATAGCCAAGAGAAGTCTTATGGGAGAACCTGATAAAATAGCGACTGCTTTTACAGGTTTTGACAATAGTTATCAGTTTGATAATCAAAACGTTTTAGTAAATTTTACTACAATAAATCTCTTTCATCTGCTACAGACGACTGTAAAACGTGAGCTTGAAAAACATAAGGGTCTAAGATTGTTAGTGCAATATCACGTTATATTTTCAAAACTACTTGTGACGGAAGAATCTACTAACAAGGAAATTGCAGACCCTTACATCAACGCAAAATCTAGACGTGTTTTACTTGGTAGTGATCTTTTGTCACTATCTAATGAAATACACCAAGAAATTTGGAAAAAAATAGAAGAATTTACCGAATTAGGTTCGGGTTGGAAGTTTGAAATGATCAAGGAAATTTTGTTTCATACGATGAAATATGACGCATTACGCGGTAGTTCGTATATCGACCTGCCACCAAAAATAAAAAATAAACAGTGCTGTATAAACATAAAAAACGTTGATAGCAAATGTTTCCAATGGGCTGTTCTTTCCGCGCTATTTCCAGCAGAAAAAAATGCTGATCGTGTTGAGAAGTATATCAGTCACGTGTCAAGATTAAATTGTGCTGGTATTGACTTTCCAGTGGCAGAAAATCAAATACCAAAGTTTGAAAAGCAAAATAATGTTTCGATTAACGTTTTCGGATTAGATGAAAAAGAAAATGTCTATCCGAGGTATATTTCAGAAAAGGCTTCACAATCGACTATCAATTTACTGTTTTATAAAAATCATTACATTTGGATCAAAAACTTTAACAGACTAGTTGGAAGACAGTATAATAAAAATAACAACAAAAAGTTCTTTTGTTATCGCTGCTTGCACGGTTGTAGAGACAATGAAACATTACAAAAGCATTTGCAGTACTGTAGTGACGTACAAAGAATAACAATGCCATCTAAAAAAGATAGCGTGTTACAGTTTGTCCATCATAATCATAAACTAAAAATTCCTTTCGTCATATACGTCGATTTCGAATGCTTACTTCAACCTGTACTTGGCGTAGAAAATGATCCTAACCAATCGAGTACAAGAAAAATTCAAAATCATGTTCCGTGCGGAGTAGCGTACAAGGTAGTTTGTTGCGCTGATTCGAGATTATCTAAACCAATCCAACTCTATCGAGGTAAAAATCCAGCTGTTTGGCTTCTCAAGCAGTTGATCAGCGAAGTTGATCATATAACTTATCGTTTGAAAAGAGTAACTCCAATGTTAAAATTAACACCTCAACAAGAATCCGCTCACGAGCAAGCGAAAATTTGTTATATTTGTGAAAAAGCTTTTGATGATGACAAAAAAGTACATGACCATTGTCATTTGTCTGGACAGTACCGTGGAGCGGCTCATAATCAGTGTAATTTAAAATTTCATGCTCCAGATTTTATTCCAGTTATTCTTCACAATTTTCGAGGATATGATAGCCATATTATAGTAGAAGCTTTTGGTGATCCTGATATAAAATCTCGTCTAAAACTCGATAGCGTCATCAAATGCATCCCAAATAATTTTGAAAAGTACATGTCTGTTACGCTAGGTAAATTGCGTTTTATTGACAGCCTGCAGTTTATGGCAGCATCGTTAGATGAGCTAGTAAAAGGTTGTAGTAAATTTGATAACTTAAGAGACTGTTTTGGAGATAAATTTAATCTATTAGCTAAAAAAGGAGTTTTTCCATACGAATATCTCGACGATTGGAGTAAATTTGATGAAACATCTTTACCTGGCAAAGACAAATTTTACTCGCAACTTAAAAATGAAAATATAACTGATGACGAGTACAAGTATGCACAAGATATTTGGAAAGAGTTTGATTGTGAGACTTTTGGTGATTATCACGATTTGTATTTGAAAACTGACGTGTTATTATTAGCAGATGTTTTTGAAAGTTTTCGAGAAGTGAGTTATAATAATTACGGACTAGATCCTTGCTGGTATTATTCTGCCCCCGGACTGTCATGGGATGCTTTGCTAAAGTTTAGTAAGGTAAGGTTAGAATTACTGACTGATGTTGATATGTTCAATTTTATCGAAAAAGGTATCCGAGGTGGTATTAGCGTGATAACAAAAAAATATGCTGAAGCAAACAACAAATATTTGAAAGAGTATAATCCTGACCTTCCTTCGAAGTATATAGTTTATCTAGATTGCAATAACTTGTACGGGTATTCGATGGCAGAGTCAATGCCGTTTGGTGGATTTCATTGGATCACGGCTGATCAATTTCTATCAGAGACAGAAAAAAAGATACCCGACGATGTTTCGTATTTCGTTGAAGTTGATCTCGATTATCCAACTTCGCTACACAAATTACATAACGATTACCCTTTCTGCGCGGAATCGATGGTCATAGATTATAGTTTGTTATCAAAAGAACAACAAGCGTTAGCATCACCAAGGCAACATTCTATGGTAAAGAAACTAGTACCAAATTTGCTTCATAAACGTAATTATGTTTTGCATTACAAAGCTTTAAAACAAGCAGTCGATGCTGGTCTCGTGTTGAGAAAAGTTCATCGCGTACTAAAATTTAATCAGTCACCGTGGATGAGAGGTTATATTAACTCGAACACTACAAGAAGAGCTGCGGCAAAAACTGATTTTGAGAAAAACTTTTTCAAACTGATGAACAATTCTGTTTTTGGCAAGACGATGGAGAATATTAGGAAACGCGTAAATATCGAACTAGTCAATGATGTCAATCGCAGAAACAAACTTGTGTCAGACGATGATTTTGTGAGCATGAAAATATTTAATGAGAATCTTGTCGCGGTACAGCGACGAAAGACAAATCTAAAACTAAACAAGCCAATCTATGTTGGAGCTTCAGTGTTAGATTTATCAAAGTGGCTGATGTACGATTTTCATTATAATTTTGTTAAAAATCAATGGCCGGCTAGTAGATTATTATTTACTGATACTGATTCGCTCGTATATGAAATCGAATGCGAGGACATCTATCAGGACATGCATGATAATAGATATCTGTTTGATCTTTCTGATTACCCACGTGACAGTAAATTTCATGACGACACAAATAAAAAGGTTATTGGTAAGTTCAAAGATGAAATGAACTCGAGCGCTATCAAATACTTTATCGGATTACGTAGTAAAATGTATGCCGTATTGTTAGACAATAATAAAATAACAAAAAAAGCAAAAGGTCTGCCTCGTGATTTTGTTAAAAAGTTTATAAAATTTGATGACTACAAGTACGCGCTTGATGGTGGTGTTAGTTTTATAAGAGCTATGTCAATTCGGACAAATCATCATAAGCTCGAAACAGATGTCCTTATCAAACGCGGTTTGAGCAATTTTGATGATAAACGTTATTGCGAAAATGGGGTAGATACATTTGCACTTGGGTATTGTCATGATGATAGAGATATATTTGACATTATCTTTGCAAACTAAAATTTTATCTAAACTTTAAAAATAATGTTTGAAAATTTGACAGTAACAAATAGCTACAGTAGCAAAATCAAATACCTAATGATGGACGGCAAACCATTGACAGTTGAAATTAATAATGAAACATCAGGCATATGCTTTAGTGGTACCCGTGACAAGTTAAAACTTTCGCTCATCAGATCTGATGACAGCGAGTATTTTAATTATCTCGAACAATTGTATCAAAAGTTGCTAGCGGAATTTAACAACTTTCACTGTCCGATTAGTCAGCAAAAATATACCAAATTTACATTTGATCTTGATCGGTCAAAGGTGTATTTTATCGACAAAAAATACCCTCTTAACAAATCACAAATAAAAGATTTGTTTGAGTCCCGTCGTTATGTGAGCGGTAAAGTAAAGTTTAGCCTCTATTACCATGATAATGAAATATTTTTGATATCTACAGTTGAGACATTAACAGTTGGTAATGAGGTATAATACCACTTACCTTACTGGAATTCTAATGCGTAATTTAGTCCACAATCGCCACGCTCTGCTAAATCGTAATGATTTGAAAAATTGAGTCTGACACATCATTTTGCTTATTCTGGAAGATCACGTAATTAAATTTTACCTGTTACCTAGGTATTTTGCAACAGGTGTTCTATTGTATTTGTTTGGAGGTCTAGAGGGGGTTGTTGAGCTCGGATTCTTAACGCAATTATTGATTGCAACAGGTGTTTTATTACGTTACCTAGGTATTTTGTATTTGTTGAGCTCGGATTCTTAACGCAATTATTGATTGCAATAGGTTTTCTATTACGTTACCTAGGTATTTTGTATTTGTTTGGAGGTCTGGAGGGGGTTGTTGAGCTCGGATTCTTACTTTCTCCTACTACTAGCATAAAGACATAAAAGTATATATTTAAAAGCTATAGAGGAAGGCGTTACAATACATTTCACTGATAGAGTCTAGAGGCATTTAATCTCACAATTAGTTTTGTTCACAAAAGGCTGAAATAATTAACAGTTTAAGGGATATAACATTAAATTAGAACACATGTATTAGGTTAAATTCAATTGAAATCCGTAATGACTATGTGGGTATTGCAAAACTGGCTACTGTGTTGACATGCGAGTGTATCTACTACGTACAAAGAGTGCATTTACTACCAACTTTTACGAGTCACATGGTGACGTATGCTTAATCGTGATAGTATATGGATTAGTGCGTGCTGGCAAGGCAATAGGTGCAGTTCATCCGCGAACCTGGGTTTGAATCCCCGTAGAGTAGGAATTAAAAGATCTGTAACCTTTAATTCTATTAAAAACTAATTTTGTCTTGTATTATCAAGCAATCTCCCAAAAAATCACGAGATAGAACTTAAACGATCTGTTTGCAGTAATTCTTTCTCAGAGAGAGAGAGAGAGAGAGAGAGAGAGAGAGAGAGAGAGAGAGAGAGAGAGAGAGAGAGAGAGAGAGAGAGAGAGAGAGAGAGAGAGAGAGAGATTCCTTGTGACTGTAAGCAAATAATTTGTTACCGCTGCTACAGATGTTTGATAAAGACTTTAGTTACTATAGGAATATGATGCATACATTATGGACTCCCTAAAATTTATTCATCCTATTCGCTCATAAATGGTAGGAAGAATTGACGTTATGCACATTTATTTTGAGGTCTATGTAACCAGAAAGGAAAACAGTATGATTCGCTATTAATCCTAAACGGTTTGGCCGATAATATAGCACATATGACTTGGGGCTTGGATATAACAAATTGAAAAAGGTGACATTTGGAATTCACTATGACAAGCATGGATTTAGCCTAAAAAGTATTGTTATATAAGCTACCTCTAAGCGTCATTAAAACTTGATGTGTACATTTGTTCTAATATTTACTCGTTTATACATTAAAATTTTGCCACTCTGATGTCCACGTGACTCTCACAGAGGCCATTTGGAAAAAGTGTTTGATGTTTCTCCTACCCGCCAACAAAACAGTCGTGAAACATAATCTTCAGAGTGTCTTTATTTATTCGATATTTTCCATTAATGCCCGAGTCGTAGTTTCACCTTAATAAAAACTATGTCCCTCTTTATTTCTTATGGCTACACCTGCGTGATCATGGCTTGAAATTTCATTGTTTTACCCATTTCAAAGATCTCAAATCAACATGCGTTTTTCAGCTGGAGGGTTCTTAAACGCGCAAATGCTGCAGATTTCTCAAGTCACATAATGACCATAAGTCACTCTAATTTTCCACTTTGATCTCGCCAGATATTTCCAATAACTTGAATGCTATGTATAAGTCACCTGCTTCACGTAAAGACCAACGGCTCACGAAGAGTAACTGGATAATGGCTTTCTGTCTTTTCCAGGCACCGACTAGCGTAAGCCACCGCTCGTTCTTTTCCACCAATTTGCTGGAAAAGGATCGATCCTATTGCTTGACCACTTATATCGGTATCTGCCGTGAAGGAAAATTGAATTCGAGTAGGGGCAAGACTGAGGCAGCTCTTTACGTAACTCTTCAGATATCGCATGCTGTATCCCTCTAGGGGAAAACGGCATACCTTTTCGTGAGCTGGTGCAAAGGAACTACAATTTCAGCAATGTGACCTACGAACCACCGATAATGACTACAAAACCCAAGGAATCTCAGTACCGCATTAACTTATTTTAGAGTAGGACATATCATAAAATTATCTGCTTTTCAGAATCTTTGGCAGCTAATGTATTTTAAATGGTATGACCAAGATACCGTATCTCGGGCACACAGCAGGCATTTGCTGTGTTTCAGCTTTTGACCGGCGTTTTGAAGAAATTAAGAGACCTGTGTTTATTTTTCATAACCTTTTCCATCAAACTTCCGAATGCTATCAAGACGTGGAAATAGACCATACAAATTTCAAATTGTAGCCTGGCTAGGACGATTAGTTCAGACGGTTAGATGTTTGGGACTTAAATAAACAATGTCACTTTCAGCTGGAACAGATATCGTCGTGTTGCGACGCCGTCTATGGTTGGTCAGCTTTCCAGATTTGTATTTGCACAAAACCTGTGTAGAATTCATTCAACTGGATGCTGAGGACAGTTGCTTGATCGGGGTCAAATGACTGCATATTTATTAGTAGACTAGTGGAATAGATACATTTTTAAGTCGATAATGCTGAAGTTGCCTGATCTCTCCAAAAAAGAAACTTGCAAATTTACCACCTCTTTGGTCAGAGTCAATAACTGTATTGGTATTCGTCTGTTATTTGTCCAACATATATATTCGCTTCTTGAGGAAACAGAAGCTCTAGTAACGACTCCCAGACAGCCTCCCACAACCAGCAATCTTTAATCCATCGTCGAGTGACAATTTCCCTTTCTGTGACCATGATGTTCGGGATTGAAATAATACGACGACAATCCGAGAATCCAGCAAACTAACAAAGGAGCGTCAGTTCCGGAATCCTTAGTCTTCATTCATTAATACCAATTTTATCTATTCAGTCTGAACAATCTATCCCTAATTTTTCATCAGTCCTAATGTATGCTATGACAAAAACATGCCGTATGTTGATGCTTCTCCAAGCAATCAAGAATTTGGTATGACCATAAGTTTCAATCTTGTCACTGGGGACATTGTTTGGCTATTAACAGATTTGAGCTTTGGCATTCTTCGACCTAATGTTTTATACAACCTTGCTGCTGATAGAAACATCAGCGCCTCAGTCCACTAAAATGAGAGAGAGAGAGAGAGAGAGAGAGAGAGAGAGAGAGAGAGAGAGAGAGAGAGAGAGAGAGAGAGAGAGAGAGAGAGAGAGAGAGAGAGAGAGAGAGAGAGAGTAATCATATTAACCAAAATAGTGCACGTTCAATCACGTTTCTTAATTTAGAAATCTTACAAGCCTGAATTTTCCTACATGTGTTGCTTTCTCAGAACCTTCTTTCCTCTGATCTTTCTTCCGCCACCGACCCCTATCTTTGTTTAAAGGATTTTTCAAGTTCGTGGCTAATATTAAGTGTGCAACCCGTGTATGCCAGAGAAACAAATCTTTGTATGGATTGCCCTAATTTAGGAAGCGTTTCGCCCCTTGTTCTAAACAGGAGTAAAAATTTCCCTTTAACTATTCATTTTGGTTGTGAGGCCCAAAGATAGATAACTCACGAGAAAGCTTTAAACTTCCAAAACTCATTTTCACCGAGCTGGTGTTGAATATCTGCCAAGACTTGGAAAGAACATTTTCTGAAGCATGTTGAAAAGAACAACCCCTTCTCGTTTTCTTTCCAAGTATTGATCGTTGCAAAGTGCGTGCTCATAAATGGTTATATCGCCAACAAATGACCTCGAACCATCGTAAGTATTTGTCATAAGAAAATCCTTTTCGAACTGGAGAAGAATCATACTTTGTTTTCAAGTGCTAACTTTCATTGGTCAAACGGGAACATGGCGTCTTTTTCTATCTTTGACTTTGTTGGAGCTCTCTACCGAATTTGCAAATAAAATGACATCCACGATTGAGCTTCAGTTTCCAAATTTCTATTTGACAAAAGTGCCTCTAGTTTAGTCTTCGAACTATTCAATAGGAACATGTTTAGAACATAACTATCAGACGTTTTTTCCGTCACGTGATCCGTACCTATTAACCATGAACCTGAATCTTCATATCTGGCAACGAATGGATGTACGTTTTTGTCAAAAAATATCTAGCTCTCATACTGGCTAGAAAAATAACTCTCATGTCGATAAACTTCTTACATGTTGCGTCAAAGGGTCGCCTCAGTATAGATACGTGCGCTTTCTACGCTTCTACTTTAGGCCATTATAGTAACAAGAAGACAGATTTAAAATAAACCACATTTCATTATTTCCTTTTTTTCTGTCGGGACGTAAAATGATGAATATTGTTATAACTATTATTACTCGTAATTGACCAGTTTTGCCTTTAATTATTATTTATGAAGAATATGTAAACATATGTATATTTTGTGTTTAAGATTCCAGAGTTATGAAAGGTTAAGAGAAATGATATTAAGTTTTCATAGCAGTGAAAACAGACCCGGGGTTGGGGTAATC
>JAEAOA010001198.1:2162500-2215000 GCA_016746295.1 Potamilus streckersoni
GGTAGTTGAGTGAACGTGGAATTTTATAACATGTCATCAATCTGATGCCTGTTTCAACATTTTGATTTTAAATGAACTTTGCGTATGATTTATTTATAGCAACGCAGTGGGTAACCATGAGTGATGAATTTATGAAAACTACGCAGATCGTAAATGACACATAAGTAGACGATACTGGCATGCAGCTTCAGTTATCAACATCTGTAAATTATCCTGCTAAATCTCGACTGATTAAATCGCTATATTTCCCAGCTGCAAATACTGCTATAAAATATAACTCCTCCCGGCTGTTATAAATAACTAAATATCTAGGTAAAAGGACCTTAAAACATCTTGAGCAAATAAATCGTACTTTAACTATGTCTATATTACCTATCAGAAGTGTAAACAATTTTCTTTAATTGACATCAACCGAAATATTTATGCACACAGGATTAAATCATAACAGGCAATTAGGGTTTGGCTCGAAGTGCTGTACCAAAGGACAGAGGGGGTGATCACATTGCCACATGCATTCATTCGCTTTTAAAAAAATAAACATATATATATATATATATATATATATATATATATATATATATATATATATATATATATATATATATATATATATATATATATATATGATTTAACATGTGTCTGAAGGAAGATATTCATTCTGATATAGGCTGATATTTTTATATTTTATGTGAAATTACTGTAACGTTTATATATCATAATGGTAGCAATTTGGTAGGCGTCTGCGTAGAATTATATGGCATTTATCAATCTGTCTGTCTGTCTGTCTCATCTTGTGTATATTAGATCCTTTGTTCAATAAATAAAAAAAACCTTCAAAGACGAATGACATGCGTTTTCACGGCGTATCAACATAAAATGGAAAAAAAATCAACTAATTTTTCTCAAGAATAGAAACGACCCTGTTGCTAACGTCAGAAATTGTTACCCTGATGTATTCAGTTAAGAACGTAAAATCTACCCTCTTTATGCAATGTCGACACTCACTTTCTGAGGTCATCACTCTTATTTCCAATGTCGTTATTCTCAGCGTGCGATCAGTTAGAAGCGTTTTTACGGTATTATTGTTAATCTGAAATAATTATTTTCTTGATGCATCTAATTCTTTCATAATTCAAATTTTTACATTAAATTTTGTATAATCATTTGATATCCGATGTTCACGTTCGAATTAAAAAAAGCTAGTTTCTGATGTATGCGTCTTTGGAATTATATTGCATGAGGGCTTTATATTACATCACTAGGAATGTGTCCTCACTAACCATCTGTACAACGGTTGTTGTTTTGTCCATGTATTGTTCTCATTATAATCAATTTTGTAGGGAGTAATAGTATTAATAATAATAATAATAATAATAATAATAATAATAACAATAATAATAATAATAATAATAATAATAATAATTAATAATAATAAATAATAATGATGATGATGATGATAATGATGATGATGATAATAATAATAATAATAATAATAATAATAATAATAATAATAATAATAATAATAAAAATCATGATAATAATAATAGTATTGATGATGATGATGATGATGATGATGATGATGATGATGATGATGATGATGATGATGATGATGATGATGGTGGTGGTGGTTGTGTTGGTGGTGGTAGCAATAGTTCGAATTCGCTTTCCTTAGGTTCGAAAGAAAAATAACACTGAACAATGTGAAACTCGAACGAACACTTGAGTGTGTCTGCAATGAGCATATTTTGAAAGATTAATAAGTTTACAGATGCATTGTTCCTTAGATTTTGTTTGGAAAGAAAATTTTTCAGCGTGGGTCCTGTAAATAAGATGTTTTAAGAAATTCCTGAGTTGATGTCAATGGCATCGAGCGATAATGAATGCTAACAATGATGAAGGCAGAGACTGTCTGGACCATTTTTATTACATTATTCATAAATTTAATCTGACTATAAGAAAAGCATATTTATGCTTTTTTTAAATTTTTTTCATCGTCTTTTCTATTCCAACATTATTATTCTTCATTTTATCTCATTGTCAATTAAATGAAGTATCGGTCTCTTAAAGGTCTAACAAGACTATTGTCGACGAATAGGGACTACAATATACTAGCACTGGCCTGGAAGAAATGGAGGGATGAATCGGGGCGGAAGATGAAGAAGTTGTACACTGAGTTTGTGTCCCTGATGAACGAAGGAATACGGGATCTTGGTAAGGATGCAAGGTTGTAAATACAGTTTATACACGGACTCAGATAATATACATCAGTACCATTCTTTATTTATATTTGTTGCATCTTACGAAATAAAGCTGTTAACCGAAAGCCACAATAATTGCATTATTGGGGGCCGAGTATAATAATTATGTGTGTGAGTGTATGTGTGTGTGTGCATTTTAACGTAGCTGTCAGTTTTAGTTATATGGCTACACTGTCTGTAGTGTGACAGTCTATAGTGAAGTCTAGCATTGGCGGATCATTCATGCCACTGACATGTAGCATCATGTCTCACCCGGTCACATTATCTTGACATCAGGCCGACCAGTCTTAACGTTAACCCCTTAATGGTGAGCGCCAAGCTTGTTGCATTTTTTAAGCCTTCGGTATGACTCCAAAGGAGTTCGAAACCGAGATCTCCCGCATCCGAGGCAGATGATCTAACCACTTAGTCGACCGGAGCGGTCTGAAAAATGTTACTATCGGATTACCAGACATTTCCCTACACTGGCCGTGTTCCTTGGCATTGAAAAGAATATCTAACTGAGCCAAACGTGTCATAATGACAGCAAAGTAGCTAACGATAAATTATTGTCCACCTTCTCTTCGTAAAGCAGTTCTCACAAACAACATGCATGTATAAGATTTGTCCATATTTTCATTGAAAGAAGCTACAGTCTGCTAGATCCTCTTTCTTAGGTGCTCTTACATCATCTTCATTTTCTCCCCAGCCTCCTTCCCATCTCCTTCTGACTTTCTTTCCATCTTTCTTCACATATTATATACAAGGTCAAAACAATGTTATGAACGATTGTTTATGGGCTTTCCTGTACCTATATAAATGCTTGGTTTTGTTTCTTGTCAGGCATTGGGTTTCGAGATGCCGGAGAGTATTACAGGTCCTGGTACGAGAGTAAAGACTTTGAAAAAGACCTTCAAGATCTTCTGGAACAGGTGAAGCCATTGTACAACCAGCTTCACTATTACGTACGGAAGAAACTAGGAAAGGTTTACGGCAGTAATAAATTCCCGTCTACCGGCCACATTCCCGCTCACCTGCTAGGTAATCATTTACAAAACTTATAAATCATATTTTTTTTTTGAAAAGCAGTTGTTTTTAATAGTTTTCTTTTAATTGCATTTCATAACTTTATTAACGCACCTGTTGGTTCAGCATCTTCATTTAAATAGTTATGTATGATAAAGTTGAATGTTTTTCTTCGAAAACAAACACTTCACAGAAAACAGATCTTAAAAGTCATGGCGCCAAATCGCACCTAGTTTAAAACATTGCGGAGAGTTACCCATACTTAGTATTATTTTCTCCATGAACGCTGGTCGTTGCCTTAAAAAGGACATAAGTAGACGATAAAACGAGGCAACCTCTCAGACAGTGTTAAGCAATAATTTCATTGAGACATATTGAGCTCCAGACTTCCATATGAATGGTTTCGTGCAAATGAAAAGAATGCATTTCCGTTTAAACATAAAACATAACATTGCCCCAGCAGGCAAGGTTTGATCATAGGACTAATTATTTTTCTATAACTAACTGGAAGTTATAAGTTACATTTAGTGTTGCCTATTGTGTTTTTACTCATGTCAGTCGAATGCCATCATTTTACTTATTTCAATCAAATGCCATCATAAAAGAGATATTGTTTCACGATAATGTTTTTTTTAGTAACAACAGCTTATATGCATCAATTTAGATTCCTTGGTCATCTGTGAATTCATTTTTTTTTTCATGAGTGTCCGTTTTAGTGTTTTTGCGAAATATAACATTTTTTAGGTACTTAAAATTCGTGGAATGAGGAAGGGGTCCAATTGTTTCCACAGATCATTGTTCGTTGGGTCATAAATTCGTTGTTTGCAAAAACCACCAGCTCCACAAAACTTGATTCCTCGTGAAAAAAAGTAAACTTATAGTTTGTGCTCGTAATTGGATGTGATCAGTCATCAATGAGAATATTTCTGCATATTAAAGATTCTGTTCTCAGCAGGTGTACGTAGAGATCCACCTAACTATGAATTCTCGAAACAGTTTGAACACAAAACTCAAGAACAGATTTCTAAACTTTTACACTGTATTACATGCACTGGAATGAAGGATACTTTCAAATCCTCTAAGATTTTCTTTATATGAGTTTCTCTTCTAGATTACTAAAATTAACTGTCCTAGATTTAATCCCAAGTCTCATTCCAGATTTTGATTTTTTTAAGTTAACGCTTAAGTTTAGTGCTGAAAATGTTTGGAAGATACGACACCAGGAGCTTGTCAGTTTCATTTTTACAGTGGCAGCTTCTGCTAGTTTTCATCGGAAATTGTAGTATTTCACCAAAAGATCCACTGAATTACTTATTTGCCGTTTTAATAATTTACTTGAAAGCACTTTATTTTATAAGAAAATATCCAGTTTTAAAAATTGATATTAAAACAAAACTAATTTTACAAGTGATATGAATTATATGCAGATGAATAAAATATATTTAATTCTTCCAGAAAAGGTTCGAAGTATCCAGTTTTCAATTAACTGACATAGAGTGAGTCTAATTTGAGTTTATTATCACAAATGTTGTTGTTGGTCTTAATGCCATTTTTCAGCACACGATAGGCTATTCATGGCGGCCAGTATTAATGGTGGAGGAAGAAACCGGGAAACCACCTGAAAGAACCACCGACCCACGAGAAGCTACTGGCAAGCTTTCTCACATATCCACATTCGCTGAATCCTAGACTCGAACGCACGAAGACAGAGGTGAGATGGCAGTGATCCGTAACGGAGAGCGCTTTAGACCACTCAGCCACTCAGGGCCCCAATTTCACAAATGAGTCACCTTACTAATTGTATTGACAAACTCTTAATTTATTACATCCCGTCTATGTACAGATAGTGAGGAATATATGTTGGAAAAGCATGTTATTATCACTATCAGTCAATATATTTGTTAAAATCTGCGCGAATTTGATCACATTATGGCAATTTAAGCGGGTGTCTTTTATAACTAAACCATTTAATTAGCTTGCGTTTGAATTTATTGCAGGTAATATGTGGAGCCAAACATGGAATAACGTCTATGAGCTTGTCAAACCTTACAAAAGCAATATCAGCGTTGACGTCACGCCGACACTAAAGGCAAAGGTAGGCATTTAAACTGTTATGTTGTACCTTGAGCTTTTGATTTTACTCTGTACTTTGCATAACTATCCATTGCTAGTTCTTCTTTTCGTCAGCTTTACACTAATCTCTCTCTCTCTCTGTATATATGTGTGCGTGTATGTGTGTGTGCGTTGGATAATTATTTCGAATAAGAAAACTTGTAATCTCTAAATATTTAGATAAATATTTAGATACTTTCACAAGGTGTTAATTTTCTTTTGATAATTATATGCATGCTTTTCGAAGAAACACTTTCATTTTTAATTATTTAGAGTTTCATCATCATCATCATCATCATCGTCGTCGTCGTCATCGTCATCCCATCTTCAGATAATCGAGGGTTTCTGTTTTTCCTGTATGCCGCTTTTTTGTTCTGTTCATACATTTTATACGCCAGCCTTAAAGCGGAACGTAACATTTTATGATGTTTTATTTCTGTCATTTCTTTTGTCCATCCGTTACCAATTCAGTTTACAGACAGTGAAAATAATAAGTTAAAGGTTTCTGTGACAAAGGATTTTCTCGTGTCACTCAAGTTGTCCACCATCTATGGCTTGTTTGCCTGTGAAAGAAGAAATAACTTGTTGATTCTGAAGTAAAACGTCAATGATCATGTTCACTGTGACTGAAAGGCAAAAAATGGCTTCTACACAATCACGTATTCATCACAGTCTAATGACAACAAACTCTCTGTATTTCTTGCACTTGGGTATGAGGGTCAAAAGTTCAAGTGTCAAGGTTATTGTGACTCCAAGTAAATGGATTTTGAGGAATAACATTTCTTCTAGGGTGAATTTCTTCACAGTATGAACGCATGGTAGTCAGGAAACCTAGATATTATGGGATATAGTTAACTCTTAATTACCTGCATAACATATTCTTGAACATATATCTAGTCCATAATATGTCATCGACAGTACTATAGTTTTTAATTTAAAATTCAAAGAAATGTTATTCAGACTTTTTCTATACATGCTTATCTTCCTTTAGAAATTTATCATTTCTTGTAGAATTATACAGTGAACCAAATGTTCAAAACAGCCGAGGATTTTTTCCTATCACTAAACTTATCTCGGATGCCCGATAGCTTCTGGAAGAACTCGATGTTGGAAAAGCCTGACGACCGACAAGTCGTCTGCCACGCGTCCGCTTGGGATTTTGGAAACCAACGTGACTTTCGGTAAGAAATGTTAAGTTAATTAAATTGGAAAAATTAAAATTGTATATACTTGATTTCGTCCTTTAAGGCATCTAAATGATTCATTCTTTAAATATCTTTTTAGTTATTGTTGCTAGCAGCAAAATTATATTTTTAAATTAAGATCAAATTATAATTAATTAAATATTACTATTTTGAAAATTCGCTAACTGTTTCAGAAGCAGACGTATAAATGAATTCAGAAATATTGTTAAAGTTTCAACTTGGAAATTATAATTTATTTTAGAGATTTATACAGATTTGAGTTAAACATGATAATCTTGCCGTATTAGTTTATTGGCTTAAGGTGTCTGATATTTGCCTTTCTATAATTGAGGTATATATTATAATCCTTACTTTGCTTTCTATTTTTTTCTGGTCATTGTGAAGCTGTTTGGCTGGTGTTCGTGTTTTAATAAGTGCAATTTGTAATTGCCAATACTTATTTACTGGTATCTTTTATCGAATAAATCGCATTTCGAAACTGCTCATTTAAGAAATATTTGGACCGAATTGGAACCTTTTTCAATATTTGTTAAAAACAATTCTGTATAAAATCAGCTGTATTCGAAGCAAGCATCGTACATGCATTGTGCAATAAAACAAAAAGTTCTGTAACGTATTTTCCTTTACTAGACATGATAGGGAAGGCAAACTTTGTGGCAAGAAAACGGATGGAAAGGAGACAAAGATGAGACAGTATGATTAGAAGAAATGTTTAAAACGGTACACAAGTGTACAAATACGTAATACAAGATGCAAATTTTGTTTAATGTCGCTGGTCTCATCAAAGTACAAAAGACAATAGTTATGTACGAGCTATCTGTGACTAAAATAAAAACAATAAAAAAGGCTTTGGAACCCTGTTTCAAGCATTTATGAATGATAAAGTAGATAGCAACACAGTTTTTTCGTATAGGGCTCCGAGCTTCAGTGTGTTGATGCTGAATAGGCAGAAGACGATTGAAAACTTTATAGTTAACGTTAATGAATTATAATGTTTCAATCGAAAACACATTTATGTCATAATTTAAAAGTAAAAGCAGACAAAATATAATTTTCTTCATTTCTTCTAAAATACATGCAATAAAATTAACTATATTGGTTAGCGGCGGCTAATAGTGACGTTCAGCAAATCCTTCCAGAAATTTTCCATAATAAATTTAAGACAGCCATTGTAAAAATAGAAAAGAATGTGGGATTACCACAACATTAAGCACAATCACATATCATCAAATTCCATGAATTGTATCCATTGGTGACATCACCTAATATAGTCATGAAATCTAACCGATACATTTGTATCGGTAATTTGTTGTTACTGATGAATCATGGTAAGTAAACAGCTCAAGGTTTTGTTGGAAGAACGTTAGAGTAAAAGAGCAGAAACGTGAAAAATTGACCAAAGAAATCGATCTGAAAGATATAACATTGACTGTGTACCATAGCGTGCGTATCGAATTAAGCAGCATACATCGTCTAATGGTTTATCAATGTACCTCAAACAAGTTTTAAGATATTAAGCAAATAAGAGCAACCAACCTTGAAAACATCGACTCCTGTGCTTCACGCGGATACAATAAACAAAAGATGGAATGTAACATATATTCTAGTGAAATATCTAAATTTACTATTTTTAATTTATTTATACCTTAGAAAATGTTGGGACTTCAAATTTACAAGGGACAGACACCTGCAGTTCTGACCTATGACCTTGAAAAGAAGTACTCTTATTTTAATGCTGTCCTATAAACTATACCAAGTTTTATCTCCTAATCACTAATTGCTTGAACGTTAGGAGCGGAAAGGAATATACAATTAAAAGTTGAAATATTAATTTAACCTTGAGTATGGAAATAAATTATTTGATGGTGTTTGTGACACACCTAGCGAGGATGCAAAAGTATACAGATTTTCGACCCTTATGGAAATCTGATGGAAAACTTTAAATATTGCCCTTTCAACTTGTAGATGTATCCCATAATATGATCAGCGAAGCGCTTTCTAATGCTCACAATGCATAAGTATAACTGATTACGTTCCTTAACCTAAGTGATGGTAACAAGAATGTTACGTTCAACGCATTTTTCGCCTAGACGAGCACGAATATGTCCTAATAGGACATATATGGGAAGGAGAATGCACTCTATCACCTCTCGTATTTTATCGCATTGTCTATTGCTCGTACGTGAAATTACCTGTACAAGCGCGGTACAATGCTTCTTACACAAGTTACAAAAGAGATGACGTAGATGACGTATTTGGCATATACTATGTGATATGAATTCTGCAAGTCAAATCCTTCTCTGACTTTCCTCAGTTCAAGATGCAGTAACAAAACGTTCTTATGCGAAGAAAATTATCATATTTAATCAAAGACAAGCTTTAATAATTTTGGGCATCTTAAGTGTAACCAGTTTAAACCAAAATTAAAAATGTCCTTTACAAAGGAGCCACAGAGATAATCCCTTGCAAAGTACAAAGTGCACAGATTTTGCATCTCGAAATGCAGACATCCGGCTCGTTGGTTTTCGATCGAAGTCCAAATATGTATATGCGAGGGAGAATAATGTACCACCTATCTGGTCACGTACATGAAAACAACGAAAGTATGTATTTAATTTGTCGACGTATTGTATTTGAATTGGATAGCTTCAATCAAAAATATTAAGGATGTCAATAGCCATGTTGTAGAATGTTTCCTCCGAATTAATGATGAGCAAGTATGCAGAACTGGAACATGAAAAAAAGCTAGAATGAGTAGAAATAAGCACACCAACACTGATAATTGTGAAAACTTTATGGAAAAGTTCACAAAAGAAAAGAACCAAAATAAGAACGTTGGAGCAACTATTGAACGATTAGATCAATGGCCATTTGAAAACACCAAATATAACTACTTTAAAAGGCAGAATTCAATGTACCAGTCATCTTACGTAAAATATACTAAGATAAGAAAATATATTGTGAGATATAAAGCATCGAGATGATAACTATATAATAAATGCATGCGATTGTTAAATGCTCAAAAACATTCTGATTTAAAAGACATTTTAAAGTATAAAGGATTAAAAACTCTGGATACATAGCTCATGGCATCTTTTAATGGCCTATTATCCCTGTTCTATAAACATGTATTTACAGTGGTCTTGACGAAGCATAACTAAACTCAGTGAAAAGCGGAAAATCTTGAAGATGAATTAATTTTATTTAGGCAACATATTGAAAACAGAATCGAGATAGTTATTACAGCAGGAAAGCCTGTTGAATCAATTAATGAGATGCACTACAAATAGGATACGTAAAACAATACAAACAGCAACTCAGGTGGCGCTCTACAGTTTCGTATTTAGCATTGGGTTAGAATTTTAAAGAAAAGGAATTCCCCCGAGTTTCCTCACTAGTTATACTGGCTATTTTAAAGAGACTTTGTATATCATAGGTATTCAAATAACCTTTAATTCACTTTATTTTGGTGTATGATTGATGGGTGTAATGTGGATTATAGAGTATACTACTTAATCGGTCTTACTACATATGTGCATCTTTCAAAAAGGTGCTAGCTCCACTTGTTCATTTTCACTTCCGGTAATTCAAAGGTAAGTTGTAAATTAAGAGCCGATAACATTTTTGTGCATTTTATGTATTTGGTAATTCATCCATTGCACTTTCAGTACCTGGTATTGTCTGGTCTAGCAAAATTCATTTTCCCTATTTTAATAGCTGCCAAGAATAGTGTACTTTAGACTAATTCAGGTTAATTTTTGGAGCACAAGGAAGCAGTCATTTTAGTTAGCAGTATACTAAGATCATTTACAATTTTGCAAAAGTGCAATATCCAAAGAAATGTCAGACAAATTACATGAAAGTAGCATAGAGGTATGCCAACATTCTCTCCACTGTGCAAGTTTTAAATGCAAAGAACATCACCTTAAATTAATCACTTTCTCAAAAGTACATAATAACTGGTGAGCCCCTCCATAAGTCGCATAAAAAAGATCAAAGTTGCTATATGTTTATTAATCGTTCTTTTCAGTAAACATTTGTAAAAGATCTCAAAAAGTACGTGCCAATCCATTTTTATCGTTCTGTGTCATGTGAGAGAGTTCCTGGTGCATTCTAGTACATATTGTACAATAATGTATTGTTTTGTGATATCAAAGCATCGTAACAGCAAGACACATACCGGTTTTAAAACACACAAATAAGAGCGAGTTCACAGTACCCGTAATGAAACATGCAAATGACAGTGAGTTCACAGGAACCGTTCTGAAAGATGCAATAACAGTGAGTTCACAGTACTCGTTGTAAAACATGCAAATGAGAGTCATTGCACAGTACTCGTTGTAAAACATGCAAATGAGAGTCATTTCACAGTATCCTATGAAACATGGAAATGAGAGTCAGATAAGAGTACCCGTTGATAAACATGCTATTGTGAGTGAGCTCACATTATCCGTTGTGAAACGTGTAAATGTGAGTGCGTTCACAATATCAGTTCCTTACATTTACATTCTCGTCGAAAACATCATTTGGACATACTTTTCGGATTACTTATTTATTACACATATCTGTTGGGAATGGGGACTTACTTTGTGTATAACTTATTTAGTATATATGCATTTTGGGAATGGGGGCTTACTTTCGGTATATAGTTTTTAATAATTATATCGTTTGGGAGTGGGGACTAACGTTTGGTCACGTGGTGTATTTTCAGAATCAAGATGTGCACTGACATAACGATGGAGGATCTGATCACCGTTCATCACGAGATGGGCCACATACAATATTATCTTCAATACAAGGGTCAACCGGAAGTGTTCAGAGGGGGAGCTAATCCAGGTAACTTTACTTCACTTTGAGGCAGAGAAACAGACTTATTTACATATACATACATGTATACATACATGAATACATATATGAATACATACATGAATACAAATATGAATACATATATACATGCCTTCCTGTCTGCCTGCACCTACCTACCTACCTACCTACCTACCTACCTACCTACCTACGTACGTACGTACGTACGTACATACATACATACATACATACATACATACATACATACATACATACATACATACATACATACATACATACATGCATGCATGCATGCATGCATGCATGCATGCATGCATACAGTGTAATGCCTATCTCAACAAACCAGAATGCATAGGCAATTATTAAGAACTACATTCCTTTTCCGATAATAATAATAATAATAATAATAATAATAATAATAATAATAATAATAATAATAATAATAATAATAATAATAATTATTATTATTATTATTATTATTATTATTATTATTATTATTATTATTATTATTATTATTATTATTATGATGAGGAGGAGGAGGAGGAGAAGAAGTAGGAGGAGGATGATAATGAAGATATGAAAATACGAAACAAAGTCAGAAAAACATGATGCTGTTCACATTACTGTAATAACTTTACGATGTCAAATGCTGGATGTGAGATAATGTTCGACCATCATTTCTTGAACGTATGTCCCCACACAACATTGTTTAGATCGCCATCTGCTTTCTCTTATAGACATGTGCAATATATTTAATACTAAATGTGAGTATAAAACTTTGTTTTGTTCCTCATACAGTCACGCTGTTTTCATGAGTATCAATGAATTCGTTTAAAGGCATCAAATCTGCAAGCCCTCCCCCCTCTCCCCGACATTAAGTGGAAAGAAGTTAGTATGTAAAGGGTGGGGCTATTGTGCCTTATTCATCTCCATGTTGGACCATGGGTGTGCCTTGATTGAATTTGTCATGAATAGTTTAGGAAATGAATAATCTTAACTTTCTGGAATCTGGAATATCAATGCCAGAAATGGGAGATAGTTCATAAATCAGTGACTTTAACCATCTGGTAGACCAAGTAGAGTCTCGTTAACGAAACAGCGGAGACTCTGGATAGAGATTGAATCAATCTTCCCGGGCAAAGAATCACATTTTTTTTTGTCAAACTTTTGTTGAACAGTAAGCTAAAACTAATGTTACTGTTCATTATTGTAAGTTCTTGGCCGTTTAGAACTGATTAAATTTACTGTAATGTGCAAAATAGGATGCATTGGTTAGGGACTATTTCGAAAAGTATTATGACTCATTACATCGTCATTATGTTGCATTCTCTAGATTTGCATCGAAATTTACTTGTCAGTTTCTTTCGATTCTACGTAATCTTATGGAAAAATGAACAAATAATATAAAAAGTAAAAACGCACATCACGGACATTGAGAGGACAACTTAATTCTGTCTAAATTTTGTGTTCAGAGGGATTTTTCCATGCAGTTTGAACAATCGACTTGGTCATCGCAATGGCTAGCCCTGAGAGGACAAACTTTGGCTAAGTCACGTGATGTGATTAGTGAATATAAATATGAGTACAGACAGTTCAGCCGTAGGTATCATTCAGATCAGTAAAGTATGAACATCTAAGTAGAAAACAATTTCGGCAATATATTCTAAATCCAATCAAAAACCATAACTATATCTTTTACATAACCGATATTAAATATGATGCTATAAAATCCGGAAACTGAATTGAAATGTTATATAAATTTCCAAGCAAATTTATCACATGATTGCTATAGCATTTCAATACCTTATAATTATATATATATATATATATATATATTTATCTATATATTTATATATATATATATATATATATATATATATATATATATATATATATATATATATATAAAGACGCTGCTCTCTTCCACCACACTGCTCAAGAACTCAAGTACACATGCACTAAAATTATTTTTCCAATGAGATAGCGTTACTATGACAGAATGTGTTATATTCAGTTTAATAAATTTAGCTGCTAATATACCCAATACTTTAATAATATAAATAATTTCATCATAAAGTGGTGTATTACAACGTTGTCTTTTATCATTTAGACAAGCAAGTCTGCTCCATGTTATCAGAAGTTGGTAGTGCTGTAACAAACACTCTGTTTATGTAAAGTTACTACGTTAAATGGAAAGGCATTTCTAAGTCCTGAACTCTGGTAATTTCGAAATATAACAAAAGGGGTGTTTCAACACAAACACACACACACACTCACACGCATGCATGCAAAATGCATAAATACGCAAACATGCACACACATACATACATACTTGCATACATACCTTTTCGTATTCTCATTAGATACCAATGATTTGTTCTTTTAATAAAAAAAACCCCCCAAAACATTCATATCTGACTGAAATCCCAGTATTTATGTGCGTGGGGAACTTCTTTCCTATGCTAAAATCGAATTTTATACAGATAAAATTATTCGTTCTGACAATATACCTCAAAGTGACCAAATATATTATTATGTTGTGTCTTGTATGTAGGATTCGTCGTTATCTGAGCTTTCCTTTCTTCATAAGAAAGCAAATTGTGTGTATTTTGTTTTAATATTTATTTACCTGGGAACACTTTAGACAGCCATACTGTCAAATATCTGATGATACCAGAGAATATCGTAAAGCACACATGCGTATAATTTACTCTCACACAAACAAACTGTATGAAATCTAAATAGAAATAAGAGAAAACTATTTTTAGTTATATTTATAACCGGATTCTTTGCAGGTTTTCACGAGGCAATCGGTGACGTCATGGCTTTATCTGTGTCCACCCCAACTCATTTGCATAAAATTGGACTCCTGGAGCAGGAAGTCTTTGATAATGGTAAACGATGAATGGATTTTATATCAAAAATTTCGTAGACATTGCTTGAATGTATATACCATTGCATAGTTAAGAACAATATAAACACGATATATGTTTACTAAATTGCAAACTCAAAAGTATTTTCTCTTTAAAAGATAAATATGTAAACAATAATAAGAGAAAAATATAAAATCAATAGAAATAGTAAAACAAGTGACAGTAAGTATAACCACACATACACACACACACACACACACACACATACATATACATATAAACAATGACCACCTTAGCTTTGTTTTGCTAGGATCGAACATTACTACTATAGAGACTAGATAGAGGAATGTGAGCCAGGAAATCTATAGTAATATTTTTACCAGGAATTCATGCTTTAATTTTTTGTTGTTGCAGAGACAGAAATAAATTATCTGATGAATCAGGCCCTTGACAAGATTGCATTCCTTCCGTTTGGCTATTTGATCGATCAGTGGCGTTGGAGTGTGTACAAAGGGAACATTACACCGAATAATTATACCAAATCATGGTGGGAACTCAGGTACACCCCAACCCTGAGTAAATCCATATTCAAATTAAATATTATAAAATAAGTATTTTTTCACACGTGTGTGGAGAATTTATGCAACGTTAAAAATTCAAGAATAACTTCATGATAAATCAGTGCTTAGAATGAAAGACATGAAATAAATCAATCTTTATGGTATATCAGTGTTTAGAATGACAAGAAATTAATCAACGCCTTTTCTCAGAACGTAAAGGAAAACACTATATCGTGGGGAATGTGAATTGTCTAATGTCATTTTCAAATCCACAAAAGATGTGCTCTTCATTACGATATAAACATGAGTTTCCAATATTTGTAGAAGATTAACTACATCTGTATTTATCGGTAGAAACATCATCCGCGTATATCTTACTTATTAAAGTAATGGAAATTTATTTTGTGCCATTTTGTGATTTTCCACCGGGGAGCTTAATTTGTATGTCTTTTTTGGTTACCCAATACATTTTTTAATGTCTTACGGAACACTATTTTTGTCTCAGATGCAAATATCAAGGCATATCTCCACCGGTGCCAAGAACCGAAGATGATTTCGACCCGGGATCAAAGTACCATGTTCCAGCTAACACACCCTACATAAGGTAGGTCACTGACAAGACAAACAATACCTCATTCCTAAGATCTTAAGATTCGTACTCATTACCTGCATGTCTCTAACTGCAATTAGCAGAGCAATACTAGCATACACTTAGCTACAATTATCATTTCAGCCGAGTTAGACCAAAGACTTGCAAAAATGGTACTAACAGCTGCCTCGCTTGGCGCTTAGCATTAAGAGGTTAGTGCTAGGACTGGTCTGCCTCGTGTCAGGATAATGTGACTTGGAGGGACATAATGCTACATATCTGCCGCATGATGCCTGAGTGCTAGACTACATTTTAAACTGTCACACTTCCGACATATGACTGTGTGGGACATCATGCTACGTGTCTGTTGCTAGACATCACTATAAACTGCCACACTGCAGACATCGTAGCGATATGATTGAAACATTATTAAAAGCTACGTTCAAAATCTAAATCACACAAAGCACAATAAACAACAACAACAACAACAACAATAATAATAATAATAATAATAATAATAATAATAATAATAATAATAATAATAATAATAATAATAATAATAATAATAATAACAAAACGCCTTTTATAAAGAGGCCTAGTTGTTGGAGCGTCCGCTTGGGATGTGGAAGGTCGCTGGTTCGAAACACGGCCGAGTCATAACAAAAAGACTTATAAAAAACGGTACTAATACCAGACTCGCTGGAGCTGAGCATTAAGAGGTTAGTGCATGGACTGGTTGGACTGGTGTCCGGATAACGTGACTTGGAGGGATATAATGCAACATATCTGTGGCATGATGCCCCAGTGCTAGACATGACTATAAACTGTCACACTTCCGACATAGTAGCGATATGACATAAAAATTGTTAAAGCTACTTTAAAACTACAAATCACGAATACACATTCTTTAGCGAGGACAACACATTTTGATATAGACTGAAGCATCTGCCACGTGGTCCAAATTGTTTTCAATTTGTTATGTTAAACAAAACAAAATAAAACGAAACAACCCAACAACAACAAGAACAACAACAAAAAGAAAAATAAAATATAAACTTACATACATACACAGGTATCGCCGCACACTCATTCGTACATAGGTCATATGAATGAATTTGTGTGACTTTACTGTGGAAACATGTACATATATTAACACTAGTCTACACAGGTATATACAGTTCAGCATGACCTACATCGAATAAGACCTGGAAGTACTATTTAAGGGCATAATGATAAGTTTTCTATCTTGCGGCTTTAATATGTCATTCCATTTTCTTTAGTGATTTTTTAAATGAAGCAAGGAAATTTGAATTAGGTATCCTTCCATACAGTAGGTGCTGATACAGTGAATGAGCTTTTGTAATGGTTGGTTTTCGACCACGGAAACTGAAGCTCGTGATTAGTCGTCAATCGGAGATTACGCACAACATGTATATGAAATGAAAACTTGCTACAAGGAACACAATTTAGAATTAGGTAAAATTTATTTAATCTGTGAAGCCTACAAACACCCTCAAATGCAAGCAATCTTGTTCTTTACAATAAGACACGCTAAATCGCATCAAAAGCGGGTTTTGCTTTGAAGAGTTTTTTTTTCTTGTAATAGAGTTTAAAACGCCATTTTTCAGCACAAAATAGGCTACACATATCGGCCAGTATAAATGGTTGTGTAAGAACCCCCCAAAAACACCGGAAAGAACCACCGACCAACTAGAAGCTATGGGCAGGCTTTCTTACACATCCACATTGGCCGAGCCCGAGATTCGAACTCACGCAGACAGAGGTGAGATGGCTGTGATCCTTAAGGGTGAGCGCTTTAGACCTCTCGGCCAAACGGGGCCACTTGTAGATATAAATACGAAATTGAGGAAAGCACTACGTAAAAGCATGCAAACTGGTATGAAACATTAATTATAAAATATTATTTCGATTTCAAAATGTTTGTGCGTGTTAACCACGACGACGGCAATACTACTACTACTACTACTACTACTACTACTACTACTACTACTACTACTACTACTACTACTACTAATAATAATAATAATAATAATAATAATAATGCAATTATTTTTACTATTACTACCACTACAACCATTACTACTACTACTACTACTACTACTACTACTTATTATTATTATTATTATTATTATTATTATTATTATTATTATTACTATTATTATTATTATTATTATTATTATTATTGCATACGTGTTCCACGAAATGCAGTATATTGTCTGTTAGGGTAACGCATTTGAGGCGTAACGCATCTATGAATGCCTCAGTTGGTATGGTACAGATCGATAACTACGATGCCAAGACAGAACTGAAATTTCCTCTCGCTTTCCATTAACCTGTGAGAGAGACCTTCTTAATGAATCCAAAGCTTCCGATTTGGGTGTAATTCATTTGCATTAAGCTGTAAAACTTTACTGTTGAAAGCAAGTCTTATTGAATTGATTTAAAAAATCTGTAATGAGACAATCAAGACATTTGACATTGTAACATTCCTTTGATTAACTTTACTGTTATAAATTTGCTATTAATTAATGTGTTCTAATTACAGATATTTTCAAACTAGGTGATATGCATTTGTTATTATTTAATGTGTTCTAATTACAGATATTTTCAAACTAGGTGATATGCATTTGTTATTATTTAATGTGTTCTAATTACAGATATTTTCAAACTAGGTGATATGCATTTGTTATTATTTAATGTGTTCTAATTACAGATATTTTCAAATAATATGATCTAAATTTACTAATATCTTGTCTGTTCTATTTACAGATATTTTGTGAGCTTCATCATACAGTTTCAGTTTCACAAGGCACTTTGCCAGGCTGCAAACTTCACCGGGCCACTTCATCTGTGTGACATATACAATTCCACTCAAGCTGGCAACAAATTAAAGTATGCTTATATAAAATTTAATTATTTTGTGGGAAAATCGTAAACTAGCTGTCTGTACCCCATTACAATTACTTCCCAAAAGCAAACAATCTATGGTCAACGTAATGGTTATATGACTGGCAACTCTAATACAGTTTTTTTGGAATGAATGAATGAATGAATGAATGAATGAATGAATGAATGAATGAATGAATGAATGAATGAATGATAATGAATGAATGAATGAATGAATGAATGAATGAATGAATGAATGAATGAATGAATTAATTAATTAATTAATTAATTAATTAATTAATTAATTAGTTTATTAATTAATTAATTATTGAAACTAATTTCAATACATAAAATGTCTGCAATGGTACAACTCTGTCGGACTACAAACTTAGACTTCTTTTGATAAAGATTACACTGCAAATAAATTAGAGGCACTGTGTATTCTCATGGAGGAGATATTCCTCATAATGTTTGGCACTACAGGAAATCTCAGGACCAATTTCAGCATCCGAATCATCTCTGGACTTTTATTGGCCGAAAAAATATTTGGGTCTAAAATAAATATTGACTTTAACATAAAATCGGATAGCAACACCACTTTTAAGAAATGATTGATTAGTATAATTTTTAGCAACCATAATAGTATGCATGTTTACGATTCAGCATCAATATTATTCAAAACTACACCAACAGGTTGTTGTAACATGTTTCCTTTAAAAGGAAGCGTGCACGTTATTCCAATCATTTTTTTCAAATGCAAAACGATAATTACAGGACAATGGTATCCTAATTTTATAAATAATTCGAAAAGTAAACAAGGTGTATTCATGAAGTAATATAGGTGAGAAAATAGTAAATGACAATGACGAGTACTTTGGACTATCTTACTTAGAAATCTTCATGACGAGTACTTTGGACTATCTTACTTAGAAATCTTCATGACGAGTACTTTGGACTATCTTACTTAGAAATCTTCATGACGAGTACTTTGGACTATCTTACTTAGAAATCTTCATGACGAGTACTTTGGACTATCTTACTTAGAAATCTTCATGACGAGTACTTTGGACTATCTTACTTAGAAATCTTCATGACGAGTACTTTGGACTATCTTACTTAGAAGTCTTCATGACGAGTACTTTGGACTATCTTACTTAGAAATCTTTACCTGTTGCATTTATTTATAAAAGTTTTAAAGAATCGTCGATTTATTTCGCTTTATTCATTTTCTTTCTTTCTACAAACATGCCTTGGTATTATTCTTTCGAATCTAATGTTGTTATACCCACAACCGTCACTGATAACGGAACTGTCGTGTTTTGAATCCAGAGAGGTGCTTCAGATGGGAAGCTCAAAACCCTGGCCGGAAGTCATGAGGAAGATGACGGGCCAGGACAAAATGAATGCCAGTGCAATAATTGAGTACTTCAGTCCCCTTATCCAATGGCTGAAGAATCAAAATGGGAATAATGGGACACAATGGAGTGAAGAATGTCCCAAGATGGAGAATGATCCTGAAGTGGCACGCACGTGGCTAGACTTGTATGATATGGAAGCTACTTATGTCTTCCAGCGGCAAGCTGAAGCAGATTGGTCGTATGAAACCAATATCACCGACTACAATCAAGCAGTATCAGTAAGTACATGACTTCACATTGAAAGCTGTCATTTTACACAACTTTAATTTATATCTCGGTACGTCAACAATGTATACATAGAGTAATAATTAGTTCTAACATCCTTAATATCGTGCTTAAAAATAAATATAACATGACATTGAAAAGTACAGTCGCAAGTATCAAGAGAACGACTTGTAGAATATTAAATAAATCCATCATTGTTGCATGAATTCCATGGAATATTAAATAAATCCATCTGGTTGCATGCATTCCGTAGAATAATAAATAAATCTATCTGGTTGCATGTATTCCGTAGAATAATAAATAAATCCATCCGGTTGCAAGCATTCCATATCCAGACTTGTTTTTTTGCAAAACCCCGCTTATAAAGGCAAATACATAGATCACTGTTTGAGTTGATTGGTCGATAACTAATTAACACACAGATGAGAAAGTGGAGAGATAGATTTGTTGATTGGTAATTGTGCAAATAGACGCTAAGATGTATATATATATATATATATATATATATATATATATATATATATATATATATATATATATATATATATATATATATATATATATATGGATGGATGATGGATGGATCGCTACAGGCATATTATTAAATTGTCTTATCCACTTTAAGGTAAACACGAGCCTGGAGGGATCGAGATTCCAAAAGAAAATGTACAAGGAAGCCGCCACTTTCAACTGGAAAAATTTGATGGACGTGTCTATGAGAAGACGGTTTGAAAAAATAACAAATATTGGAACAAGTGCTTTAGAAGACGAGGATCAACTAAAAGCTGTAATCATTTTATAATCATGTTAAACAAATACAGCTGTACAGCTGTCAATGCCAGCAGTGATTTTTGTAGCATCGTCAAGAAAGGGTATGAAATAGAAACATTTTGATAAAGAAACAAACAACAAAACAGAAACAAGCGAGAAAAATATCCTCCAACAAAAAAAACCAAACAAAAATTGTTAAAACTGTATATTCCAGTTACCTTTGGTATATATTAGTATATAAGCCACAAAATCACTGAACTATAACAATATTTGTTTGCTTAAAAGATTTTTCGTTGAATACTGTATTATACAGGTGCATAATGTTAGTTACAATTTTACCGATATTTTATATTTACTTGCTTTTGTTCATTTACGCTATTTGTATTTTCCCTTCCTTCTTGTTTATAAAATATCCACAACAAGTTTATTTTTCTATCAGTCATCAGCAACAGTCGCATAATTTATTCTCTCCAACGAACAATTAGCTTTTCACAGGTGTATCACGTATGCACTTCATTAGCAGGTGTATCCTACAAGTACTTAAATCTCATCAAAGTACATTAAGCTTTTTTATAGGTGTGTCCGACATGTACGTAAGTAAATCTCATCAATGAACCTTTAGATTTCCTCAGGTGTATCCGACATGCACATTATTAAATCTCATCAATCTACCTTTAGCTTTCCACAGGTGTATCCAACATGACCAGCATATACGGCAAGGCCAAAGTGCGCATGTCTAACGGTGAAACACTTGAACTCGAACCAGGTGAGGCTATTAAGATTATTCTACGGGAACGTTAGATCTGTCATTTTTAATCGACGTCTTGCAAATATAGTCTCAGCATATGTAGAATTTTAAAGTACCTTCAAGTCTTTTTCGAAATCTTTTAGTATAAATTCATGTTTTTTTTTAAAAATATATTTGATAAAGAAATGTTGAATTACATCACTGGGAGAGAACATATACCTCAAGAGTGGGTATATCACTTTTGCCGCCACAGTGGCGACATCACATTCCTTTTCTATTCAGAAGTATATATTACCTTATGTATATATTCAAACCTGAATTTCAATATTTAGTTGTGTTTCATTTTTCTTCTTTTTCGCCCCCTCTCCTCCATCAGGATGAACAGATCTATGAGCAGATCTTAAAACGTGTCAAGTCTAGTGATCCCAATAGTATACATTTATGTAATCGTCGGAAAGAAATACCTACAGATGAACCCCATACAACAAAAGTTATGCTTCAAGCAGCTTTTTTTAAATAAAGCCAATTATCCACACCAGTTATGTATGAAATCACATGACCTGTTGTTTCTTTGGTCATCCATAGACTATCGAATATCTATTATATTTATCAGCACGCATTTCCAGACAACCACTTGATTAAATACAGCAATAAACTTATTTAAGCGGCGATATGATTCTTTTTCACAATCATAATAATGCCTGAATAGGAAGGAGAATTATGGCATTGATTAATTTTGATTGCGAGCCGAAATTAGATGACAATAGAAAATTGGGTATAACGTCTGTCGGTTACCAAAATAGACCATAGGTGTGTTAACTCACGAACATTCACATTTTAAATTCAGAACTAAGCAAAACTAGAAATCAAGATCCTTCAAACGAATTCGGAAATCATTAAAATATGTTGTCAAATGATGTTACTATTAGAGTTTTGACTGTTCTGTAATGTTTCCAAAGTACCCATACTTTAGCATTATCCGCTGTATCACTTCGCGCAAGATATTTTATACAAAAAGAAAATTCTCTTCCTTATCGTATGAAAAGTCATTTGTTTTAACAAAATATGCTATTTAAAGCATTATAAATACATCCACAATTTGTGAAAGTTTCTTGTCATAAAATAATTTTTAAAAGTTCGGTTCTATTTTTTTATAGATGTAGTAATGCAGACATTAGTCATTTTTACACTTAATAGAAATAGAGAACAAATCCATTCAAATAAAACATACAACATAAAGAAAATCAACGTCTGCTTTTAAATATTCTCTTATAGTTACTAAAAGAAAGATATGTCATATTTGTCTTATATTAGGAGAACATCTCCTATCACTTTTTTTTCTGGTAATTGATTCAAGGTCAATAACAAATATTTCTTGGCAATAGATTATATATCTACTTGTTAATTCGTGCAGGTTTAACGAGACTTATGAGTGATTCTCGCAATGCATCCCAGTTGGCAGAAGCTTGGAAAAAGTGGAGAGATGAAACAGGCGCCAAGATGAGGCAGATGTACGAGAAATTCGTAACCCTGAGCAACAAAGGCGTTCAGCAATTAGGTAGATGAAATCAAAAGCACATTTTTCACTTTGGCTTTTAAATCATAGTTTTACATTGCATTGCTGGAATGTCTTCGAGATGATATTCTTTTATTGAGTATATACAATTTACCTTGTACCTCGATAGCATCTGACGTTTTTATTCAAGAAATCAAGAAAAAAGAGAAATGACAAGTTAAGAGAAAAAAAATACATTTAGTCATTATATAGAATAGATCATGCATGATATGTTCTACCGATACGTTAAGGAAATAAGCTAACAAAATATACTGATTTGTACCCAATTAAAATAATTGCATCGCGCACAAACTTTGGCCATATACTAGAATTCTACAAAATATTAAAACTAAACAAATTTGGATATTTCCAAAAGTAGCACCACATTATTAGTCGTCTTTATTTCCAAATATTTACGATCTCTTTATTACTTTGCTTATATATTAATTATTACTGTGCTTATATGCGGTTCAGTTCCAGTAATATTATCGTTGTTGTTGTTGTTGATGTAGGGTTTAACGCCATTTTTCAGCACAAGATAGGCTATACATGGCGGCCAGTATTAATGGTGGAGGATGAACCCTGGAAAACCCAGGGAAGAACCACCGACCCACGAGAAGCTACTGGCAGGCTTTCTCACTTACCCACGTAAGCCGAGTCTGGACTCGAACTTACGCAGTCAGAGGTGAGATGGCAGTGATCCGTAACGGTCAGCGCTTTAGACCACTAGGCCACTCGGGGCCCCCAATATCATCGTAATGTAACCTGTAGAAAGTTTGCTGCATAGAAAATATTTCTGAAAAATAAATGGTCAATGGCTTGTTCGTAATTCTATCTATCTATCTATCTGTACGTTCGTCCGTCTCTCTCTCTCTCTCTCTCTCTCTCTCTCTCTCTCTCTCTCTCTCTCTCTCTCTCTCTCTCTCTCTCTCTCTCTCTCTCTCTCGCGCGCGCGCGCGCGCGCGCTTATCGTTCCGGATCACTGCCGTCTTACATCTGTCTGCGAGGGTTCTTGTTTCAGGTTAAGCTAACGTGGGTGCATGAGAAAGCTTGCCAGTAGCTTCTCGTGAATCTGTGGTTCTTTGCTGGTTTTCTCAGGGTTCTTTCCCCAGCAATCATACTTGCCTCCATTTGTAGCCTTTCTTGTGCTGAAAAATGGCGTTAAACCCTACAACAACAACAAGAACAAGAACAAGTAAACCCGAACATATGCACACACACACACACACATATATATATATATATATATATATATATATATATATATATATATATATATATATATATATATATATATATATATATATATATATATATATATATATATATATATATATATATATATACATAGAGAGAGAGAGAGAGAGATTAATAAATCAAAGGAAATAATTGATTGCTAATTGGATCCCTTTAGCATGCTACTAGGGAGTTGCTATGAACCATGCTCCGAAGAATTTCATGGTAAAATCTAAATTAGATACATTCAGTTTATATGCAGCAAGCCCATTATTGCAAGATATTTGCTTTGTATGATTCGTAGTAAACATTTAGACGTCAAAAAAGCATCTTAAAGTAATATAAAAAGCAATACTTTTTGCGACACATGATGGTATTTACGATGTAACCAAATTATTATTATTATTATTATTATTATTATTATTATTATTATTATTATTATTATTATTATTATTATTATTATTATAGGTTATAAAGATACAGGAGAATACTGGCGTTCTAGTTATGAACAAGGAGACTTTGAAGAGAGCATGGAGAAAGCTTACAATGGACTGAAGCCCCTTTACCAGTACTTACACGCCTACGTGCGCAAAAGACTTATTCAAGAATACGGCTCCGAACATTTTCCAAGAACCGGACACATTCCAGCTCATTTATTAGGTCGGCTATCGGACAAAACAAAAAACCCATTCAATTATTTCAAAATTCGAATGATAGAATATATTTTACTTCATTTCAATTGCACTTAAAATTTACATTCTTGTAAAAAATTTCATTCTTTTCTCATTTTCTAGAGAAATTTAGGTATGGATCTAAATCTTGTAAAAATTTGCTTTCAATTTATATGTGTGTCTATCACCTTTTCCCTTAATATATCTGGAAACCGATATATATATATATATATATATATATATATATATATATATATATATATATATATATATATGCAATAAACTGACGACGAACAGTACGAAACTAGTAACTAACTAGCCTAAGCGCTTTCGACTCTTAATGAGTCTTTTTCAAAGGCAAATACAAAACATAGTTACGACAAACAAATAAACACAAAAACGTTGCGTTTGTAAACCTCTACATTTCTATCTTCACATGTGCTAAAACTATAAATACAACCAGCTTGTATAGACTAGTTGCGGAAACTGAAAACGTTGTATAATTCCCTAAAAGTCTACAAGCCAAAGCGACATCTATTTTTACTTTGTGTACATATGTAACGCAGATTATATCCCGGATATTTGATTCTATACCGGTTATTCTTATAGTAAAAATTGAAGGATAAGAAGATTTAGAAAATGTTAAATTCTACTAGTGCATAGTTTTCATTTTCTAGTCTTCTTGGTTTAGACCGCTTGGTTTCAATGTTCTAAGGCGGCGTATCCAGTATGATTCCTTTTCCTTCCTGGTTTCGGAACTCCAGCTGTGGTTGTTGGCAATAGCGATAAGTATTATATCACTGAAAGTGTGGCCAGGGGAGGAGAAGTGTTCTGCGACCGGGCTTCTGTACAGCCTTTTGTCATCCAATCAGATCTATGAAGGTTTATCCTTATGTGTAGCTTTTCAGTTTCTCCCACGTACTGAAGGCCACAGATCTTACATGTGATGAGATAAATCACATTCTCTGTTTTGCACGTTTTGTTTGGACCATGTATGTTCAGTTTTTCTTTAGTCACTGTGCTAGTGAATGTCTTGGTCTCTATCATATGTTGACAGGTTTTGCATCTTTTATCGCCACAGGGTCCAGATTGACTAGGTTGGTTTTGACTAGCGATTGTTGTTAGCTTGGCCCTGACTAGGATGTCCTTTAGGTTTTTTGGTCTCCGGTAAGCTACTACAGGTTTGTTCGGAAGTATTAGGTTTAGTATGTCTGACTATTGCACGGTTGGCCAGTGGTTTGCGATGATTTTACCTACTTTGGGATTGTCTGGGTGATATGTCAGAATAAATGGTATCCTATCAACCTTTTCTTTCTGTCCATATCTGAGTAGGTCATCACGGTTTATTTGTTTGGCCCTTTGGATTGCCTCCGCAATCAGGTCTTTGTCGTAGCAAAACAGAGAATGTGATTTATCTCATCACATGTAAGATCCGTGGCCTTCAGTACGTGGGAGAAACTGAAAAGCTACACATAAGGATAAACCTTCATAGATCTGATTGGATGACAAAAAAGCTGTACAGAAGCCCGGTCGCAGAACACTTCTCCTCCCCTGGCCACACTTTCAGTGATATAATACTTATCGCTATTGCCAACAACCACAGCTGGAGTTACGAAACCAGGAAGGAAAAGGAATCATACTGGATACGCCGCCTTAGAACATTGAAACCAAGCGGTCTAAACCAAGAAGACTAGAAAATGAAAACTATGCACTAGTAGAATTTAACATTTTCTAAATCTTCTTATCCTTCAATTTTTACTATAAGAATAACCGGTATAGAATCAAATATCCGGGATATAATCTGCGTTACATATGTACACAAAGTAAAAATAGATGTCGCTTTGGCTTGTAGACTTTTAGGGAATTATACAACGTTTTCAGTTTCCGCAACTAGTCTATACAAGCTGGTTGTATTTATAGTTTTAGCACATGTGAAGATAGAAATGTAGAGGTTTACAAACGCAACGTTTTTGTGTTTATTTGTTTGTCGTAACTATGTTTTGTATTTGCCTTTGAAAAAGACTCATTAAGAGTCGAAAGCACTTAGGCTAGTTAGTTACTAGTTTCGTACTGTTCGTCGTCAGTTTATTGCATCTATTTTAATTAATCCCTGACACACGTGATCCCTTGGTGGATCCAGTACGCTTGAGAGGGTTGTTATTCGCCATATGATTTGTATTCTTTATATATATATATATATATATATATATATATATATATATATATATATATATATATATATATATATATATATATATATATATATATATATATATATATGAGTTCATCTCAATCAGCTTTCACACCTGTATACTATCTGTATGAAATATAGGTAAAATTACGAGTATACTAAAAGTACAGATGCATGCTAAGAATCAGGATCAAGCGAATGTAAATAGTCTCTGGTTTCTTATTATCAATCATATTCATTATTTGAATAAACGTTGACTGCTGCCATTCTGTTCTGTGGGACCGTTTGAATACGGTTGCCTACCACCATTCTGTTCTGTGGGACTGTTAGTAAGATTGCCTGCTGCCATTCTGTTCCGTGGGACTGTTTTAATAAGGTTGCCTGTTGCCATTCTATTCCGTGGGACCGTTTGAATAAGGTCGCTTGCTGCCATTCTGTTCCGTGGGACCGTTTAAATAAGGTTGCCTGCTGCCATTCTGTTCCATGGGACTGTTTTAATAAGGTTGTCTGCTGCCATTCTGTTCCGTGGGACCGTTTGAATAAGGTTGCCTGTTGCCATTCTGTTCTGTGGGACTGTGTTAATAAGGTCGCTTGCTGCCATTCTGTTCTGTGGAGCCATTTGAATAAATGTTGCCGCTGACATTGTATGGGTCCATTTTGAGCGCACGCTGTTTTTTGCCATTCTATTCTGTGGGACCATATAAATGCACATTAAATATTGCCACTCATGTCCATGGAATCATTTGAATACGTTCGTCTAGTGCCATTCTGGTGTATAATACCAGTTATTTTCATATATATATATATATATATATATATATATATATATATATATATATATATATATATATATATATATATATATATATATATATATATATATCATCATGGTTTTCAAAAGACAATTGAATTTTTGGCATAACGTATCACTCTATATATTCCTTTTATAACTGAGTTCTTTCTTTATCTGGCGGTAATTAAAATAGTCACGTGTCATTAATATTTTAACACAATTTAACATATAGAATGCCACATAAGCTTGTCTCCTTTCTCCTCGCCAAGATTCCATTATGATGATCATTGTTCTATTGCAGGTAACATGTGGGCTCAGGAATGGAATAATATTTATAAAATCACGATACCGTTCAAAAATAAACAAACTGTGGATGTGACTGAAACAATGAAGAAGCAGGTACGAATAATCCGAAAGTCTTGTGGCCTTTTGTCTCATTGGATGGCATTGAGGATACATAGTTCTTGTATCTCAATTCATTTTTAAAAAGTTGTAAAAATTTAGATGTTGATTTGTGGATATGTTTTTTAAACTAAGCTGTTTCTAACTAAAATATAGAATGGGAATGCTATTGTGACATTATGAGTTTATATAAATGGAATAACAATTTATGCATTGTTTACAAATCAGACGTTCGGTTGAATTATCCCTTATTCTCTTTTATTATATATTTTCCTGTCAACATCGCAACATCTGATGAAATTCAACGCATGGCAAAGCAATATACAATGTACGTCACCGCAGTCATGACTAAATTCAACCATCATACGTCTTCCTTGTCATAATTAGCGAAATAAATTTGTTTGTTTTGTGGACTTGGATATCTATCTATACATGTTTGCTGCTAAAACAAGCTGCATTGATTACTTATTTCAGAATTTCACGGCAAATCGAATGTTCCACGAGGCTGACGAGTTCTATATTTCGCTTGGATTAGAAAAAATGAGAGATGAATTCTGGAACAAATCAATGCTTGAAAAACCAGAAGGACGTGAAGTTGTCTGCCATGCTTCAGCATGGGATTTCTACAATAGGAAAGACTTTAGGTAGAATGAATGTAAATAGCAGGCCGCAACTGCTTGTTTGAAAAAAAAATTTCCAAAGAAAATAATTTTGTAACCTTTCAAACCAGAATCAAACTTTGGATACATTCACAATAGGATGATTTCAAGGACTTAACTGGATGATTTCACTGTCTAAAAGTTATAAGAGTAAATACAGTATCACCAGAAATCACAACGGCTGCAATTTTGTTCGTCTATTAAGGTATAATTTCCATTTGCATGCAGACAACACATTCTTTTGAAACTTTGGCATGTAAAATTAAAACTGAATGAATTTTAGATTTAAAATGAGAATATATGAACGTAACAGCCTTTATTTACTCAAGCACGTAAGAGCATATATTTACTCATGATTGTATCATCCTCTATTCGCTCATGAATACGAGAGCTTCTCTTTACTGATGCATTTAAGATCATCTATTTACTCATGCATGTAAGATCATCTATTTACTGATGCATTTAAGATCATCTATTTACTGATGCATTTACGATCATCTATTGACTGATGCATTTAAGATCATCTATTGACTGATGCATTTAAGATCATCTATTTACTGATGCATTTAAGATCATCTATTTACTGATGCATTTAAGATCATCTATTTACTGATGCATTTAAGATCATCTATTTACTGATGCATTTAAGATCATCTATTGACTGATGCATTTAAGATCATCTATTTACTCATGTATGTACCATCCTCTATTCATTAATGTAAGATGATTTATTCATCCATGTTTGTAAGATCCTCCGTTTACTCATGTTTGTAAGATCCTCCGTTTACTCATGTATGGAAGATCCACTGTTGACTCATGTATGGAATATCCTGTTGACTCATGTATGGAAGATCCTCTGTTGACTCATGTTTGCGAAGTCCTCTCCTTACTCATGTTTTGTTAGATCATCTATTTACTGATGAAAGTGAGATATATATTCTATATTCGTATGCATGTAAGACCCTACATTTTATATTTTCTAGGATAAAGATGTGTACCGATATTACTATGGAAGACCTTACCACGATTCATCACGAGATGGGACACATTCAGTATTTCATGGAATACAGAAATCAGCCAATGCCGTTTAGAGATGGAGCAAATCCAGGTCTTTTTCGGATGGTTTTAGCAGGCCAACTTAAACAGATAACCATTTTGTTACCGTTACTTAAATAATAATAATAATAATAATAATAATAATAATAATAATAATAATAATAATAGTAATAATAATTAATAATAATTTATTATTTATAATAATAATAATAATAATAATAATAATAATAATAATAATAATAGTAGTAATAATAATAATTAATAATAAATTATTATTATTATTATTATTATTATTATTATTATTATTAGTAGTAGTAGTAGTAGTAGTAGTAGGAGGAGGAGGAGGAGGAGGAGGAGTAGTAGTAGTAGTAGTAGTAGTAGTAGTAGTAGTAGTAGTAAACCCCTTACGCTAAAGAATAATTTCAAAGCTGCTTATCCTGTTTTTAACAATAAATAAATATCAATACTAGAGTAAGGTATAACTTTCAAGACAATAACAAAATCCCTTATTGTCATAGCAATTGCAAGACGTTTCGAGGTCCAAGGCGCAAACACTAAACTGCTAACACAACCGACACCGCGTGGCCCTCTACTGCTATGGCACTAAACTCATGCATCGCTTGCCTATGCCTTAAAACGGCACTGCTAATTGCTTTTCGCAATGTAGCTGGATACTTTAGGAAATTATTAATGCATGTACTGTGCGCATGATTTAAGTATGAAGTGATCCAAATAATATATTATTCTTGGAACAGAGTTTAGCTGGGTCTCTGGAAAATATCACCTTCATCGTCTTTATTCAAATATAAAGCATTTATTCAGCCCATACATAATAATAACAATTTTGTCCTTTCCTGAAAGACATATGGTCATAAAATAAAACAGCGAAAAGAAACAAGAAATTCACCCAAAACAAAACAACAAACAACAAACAACAATAAAACATAACAAAGAGACAAGCAAAACATTCAATAGATGGTGTAAATCAGCTGTAGTGGACGTGAGCAATTCCTTTTGAATATAAATGAATGAAGTTGAAATGAAGGAATACAATCAGACAAAATATGTGGTAGGAATTATTAGATGATGCAATTAATGTCAAGTAATAGTTTAATATTTTAAAATAAAAATATGAGATAACTGTTATCTATTTAGGATTCCACGAAGCAATAGGAGATGTAATGGCACTGTCAGTAGCGACTCCATCGCATCTACTCAAGATACGCCTTTTGGACAAAGTGACAGATGATCTAGGTGAGAAATTTGGCATACGATGTGTTATGTTCGTACAATGCATGCGCAACGCAATTTTTTTCGTATACAAATCATTTAGAACTGTAGAGAAATAAAGTTTCGTATGTGACTGGCGGGCCTTGCTATTTAAGATAATGAGAACATCATTATGGCTTTGTAATGTGTACAGGTCAAAGAGGATAGATTTTTGTTATATATTATTTTATACAACACCGTAACGCATTTTACGATGTAAGCGGTAATTTGCTGTATTGCATGCTGTACTATATGCCGTGATATAAGCTGTCATTTGGTGTAAAACATGTCGTCATAAAAGCGATCATTTGCAGGCTATCAAATTGGCATTCTCTTCTTTTCATAGAATATACAGCTTGGCCTTACTCAATATGTGCAACTTTCAAAAAAGTGCTAGCTCCACTTGTTCCTTTTCACGCCTCAAACTTCAGAAGTGAATTGTAACAAAAAAGAGCCGATAATTTTTTTTTTTATTATATTTGATATATTTGGTAATTCATTCATTGCACTTTCACAAGCTGGTATTGTCTAGTCTGGCAAAATTCATTTTCCCTATTTTAATAGATGCCAAGGATAGTGTACTTCAGACAAATTCAGGCTGATTTTGGAAGCATAAGGGAACAGTCATTTAAGTTAGCAGTATGTTATGATCATTTACAATTTTCAAAAGTATAATATCCAAAGAAATGCCAGCAACATTATGTGAAAGTAATATAGAGGTATGCCAACATTCCCTTAACTGTGCATGTTTCAAATGCAAACAACTTCACATTACAAACATCACTATCTCAAAAGTACATAATAACTGATAAGCGCCACCACAACCCCTTTCTCATTTTATATATGTGGTAATTCATTGACTGCACTCTGAGAAGCTGGTATTGTCTAGTCTGACAAAATTCGTTTCACTATTTTAATAACTGCCAAAGGTAATGTACTTTAGTCGAATTCAGGCTGATTTTGTTTGCATAAAGACGCAGTCATTTTATTCAGTGGTGTGCTCTGATCTTGTTGGATTTAAACAAGTTTAAGATCCAAAGAAATTTCAACCGCAGTACACGAAAAGTCATATTGAGATATGCAAACATTCTCACCATTGTACATGTTGCAAACATAAACAACTTCACATCCACCACTCTCACAGAAGTTCATTCGATCTGTGCAGCTCCACAATATTTGTTTCTCATTTATGTTACTTTTTATATATCTCAACGTTTGCATATAGAAACTGTATAATAAGAAATAATTTAGGAATTGGTTTTGATAGTACACTCACTTTATATTGTAGCAGAAAAATAAAAAAGAAGGATAAAACAAGGAAGACGTATTTATTGTTTTTACGCAAGCCATAAGGCAAAGCTTGACATGGTATATTATCTGATTCATTTTATGCTTGTAAGGTCAAAGGTCAAAATCACTGAAATGAATAAATATAAAATGATTTGCCTTAAGCTCTTGAAATTCGGATACCACACGTCTTGACATTTGGATATGAAAGACGCCCGTTGATTTGGGGATAAAGCCTTAATGATCAATAAGAAAGAACAATAGGAAGTATATTAAACCAATAAATAAATCCGATGATATCATCATACGTTGTGGATAAGGGACAATGCTTTCTGTATATTACTGATGTCCAGTAATATTACCTTGACTAAACTATATAGTTGGCTTGTGTTTGGAACCAGAGAGACACCTAACGTCTTTTAAGGTCAATATGTCAAATATAAATGTCAGAGAGACTGAACGACAAACAAAGTGACTTTCACAAAATTTTACCAGTTTTTTGTCTTTATCTTTAAAATATTTTTTAAGGATGGCTTGCATTGTTGACAAGGTTGACGTTTATTAATTTGTGAGTCCAAACTGCAAGTATCATACTAATGAAAAGGACATTTTAGTTACAAGTTCTTAAAAATGGTATTTGTCAAATGACTCACGTATAATATACCGTTTACAGAACACTTTTTTACTTTTACTTTAGACAGCGACATTAATTTCTTGTTCAATATGGCTCTCGAAAAGATAGCTTTTCTTCCTTTTGGTCTCCTCATCGACAAATGGAGATGGGACGTTTTCAGTGGAAAGACGACACCAGCAAGTTACAACGCAGATTGGTGGAAGCTTAGGTGGGTGTCCATGTATTTCTATATTTAGCTTTGAGTTGTTAATGAATACACCAAAAGTGTTTTGTCTTTTACACTTAGTTAAACAACGCAAGATGCAAACTATTCCGAAGTTATAGTTGTTGCTGATCTATAATTTCGTTGTTCCTGTTGAAACACTCCATGCATGGAACTCAGAAAGCAAACACGTTCGGTAATAGATTGTTATAAAACATTAGAAGCAGATAGTTAAGCCAATACAAAGCATGTAATTTAATATAAAAATGAAATGTTTTCAGAAAAAATGTCCAGTCCTTTACCATAGAGCAAAGCAATGCGTTCCTAAGCAGTCGTGCAATTCATTTATAAATATTGATTTTACTTGTGTATACTAAATCTTAAGTTCCTGCAAAATGATCCAGTAATCCCCAAAACGATCTAGTAATCCCCAAAGTGATCTAGTAATTCCAAAGTGATCTAGTAATCCCAAAGTGATCTAGTAATCCCAAAGTGATCTAGTAATTCCAAAGTGATCTAGTAATTCCAAAACGATCGAGTAATCCCAGAGGGATCTAGTAATCCGAAGACATAATATTTGTGTCTGTACTAATTACTCTCTTTGTACTCTTCTATTCAGATGCAAATACCAAGGTGTATCTCCTCCAGTTAGTCGATCTGAAGCCGATTTCGATCCAGGGGCAAAATTTCACGTTCCATCTAATTATCCTTATATTCGGTATGTCTGTTTTGTACCTATATTCCCTCTTCATAAAATGCTGTTATCACATTCATTCTTCGAATTGTTTACAATTTGTGTTTCGTACAAAATCGTATGTCATGTTTCACGCGTAATGTCTAACATTCAATGCAAAACATTGAGTACTATTGCACGTGAAACCTGTGCGATACTTTCTTGATGAATTACCATTTAATAAATGAATATTCTGTTGATGAGTGTGTGTGAAAATCTCTACATCCAAGGCCTCTATAACAATACATTTGCCGATAAATTAGCATGAAGTATGCTTCATATAATTTCAATAAAATCAACAGTTGCATTATAACAGTTGAAGTCTTGTACTGAGTAGGTGAGGCCAACACTTGATCATGGTTATTTTGACTAAATGGAGCAAACCTGCACGAATATAAAGCGTGCTTAATTTAAATCAGAAAATCCTATCATGTGGTTAGTGTAATATAAAACAGCATTATTAAAGAAGGATTTCCAAAACCAATTCCATGGTCGACCATATAAGATTGGTTTCTATGCAATAGCTTGAGTTCTACCATATGGACCTTGACACCTCTTTGAAGACGAGTTTTCTCCGAAACGCGACGAAGCCTATTGATACTTAAAACTAAACATCAAAGGTCAAATTCAATTTGATTTGAAAATATTTAAATAGTTTTCGCGCAGTAACATGAATTGTGATTAGCACGCCTTTACCAAAACAAATATATGATTTATTCTTGTTCGTGCCGAGAAGGATATTTATTAATTTTAAACATAATCATTAAATATCAAGGTTATTGGGATTTGGACACATCAATAGGCTTGTTTACAATAACACGAAATCTGTTGAATAAAACGTCGTAAAAGCTTTTGTTTGTTCACTGGTAATTTGTCTTGTTGAAACAGTCAGGACTGATTATTACAGGTACTGAAGGTCAAGGTAAGCATAAACTTTAAAGTAGCAGGCGTCATATTATCGTGTACTGTTTGCGTTTCTCTTGTTCGATGGTTTTACCCTCTTTCATATTTGTGGAAATTATACCTTATTTTGCTTGAAAGCAAACTTTATTAGTATAACAGGAAGATCGAACGAGACGTGTCCCTTCTCTCTGACCGTGTGGGTAAACATACCTCTGTGTAAGAACCTGATTGGTCAGTTAGATGCATGATAGTACTGATAAGAAGGACTTATAAAAAAAAGCTATTGGTCTGTTAGATGTCCGATCTTTTTGATGAAATAATAGTACATCACACATGATTGTTCTGTTATGTGTCTGTGTTGATAAGCACGGCTGGTCTGTTAGATATCTGTGAGTTGATAAGCATACCTTACCTCACACATATACAGATAAAACTTGATGCCTTTGATCCCATGACTCAAAGTAACGCAAAACTGGACTGAATATTAAGCAGTATATAGTCCGATCCGATTTACTGTATGGGTATCAAGTTCTATAGTTTTGAAGGACACAATAGATTTATTTCTATGTAATTCATTTGGTCTGTGTTCAATCGAGAGAAAATAAATATATTTGTTAAAAATCGGTAATCTAATTTGTGTTGGATCTACGAATTATTAGTTAGCAAAAGTCCAATTTGGGTCTGCCACGCTATATCTCTAATTTGTGTGTGTGTATATATATATATATATATATATATATATATATATATATATATATATATATATATATATATATATAAGTGTGTGTGTGTGTCTGTGTAAATTATGATAAATGCATCACCACCATTTGTGATGTAGGCTGGATGGAGTTATACAAATAGAATGCAATCATAATACAATTGAATTCCGATCTGTGAGAATATACAATGCGAAATGGATAGGAGCTTATGCAAGTATTGCAATCTAGGGGAAACCCCCAGCAAAACAAAACAAAACAAAACAAAACAAAAAAATTTAAAACACCCCCAAAAGAAAGAAAAACATGGCCCCTCACTACATCCCCACATCTGATACACATGCAGTTTCTTAACATAATTAGTACGCCATATTACCGAATCGCAATTAACTTCTTTGTGTCTCAGGAGTACATTTCAGGTTAAGAATTTACATAATTTAGTGTATTTGTTACAAGTAGAAAGTCTTTATAAGGAAAATTGAATCATCTAAGAATATAATCTTGACTCATGCCTCTGTCATTTAATATCCAGGAATTTACTGATCATGCTCTCTACTTGTAGATACTTTGTAGCAAGGATAGCACAGTTCCAATTCCACAAGGCCTTGTGTCAAGCGGCAGGACAAACTGGACCCCTTCATAAATGTGATATTTATAATTCTAAGGAAGCTGGACGATTACTCAGGTAAAACCCTTTGGTCATTGACAAAATTACTGTTCTTCCACCAGTAACATTCATTTAGGATAATAATAAAAATCCGTCTGTGATGGACATTCTTGGACCTTTTAGTTTAAGAAAAGTTTATGAGCTGAGTTCGAGAAATTTTTTTTTTGTTTTTTTTTTACAGAGAATACTACCATCTATTTAGTAGGGGTGATTTTATGTCTCCGTATTGGGAGTAAAATTGAAACATTACTGGAACAAAAATACTGAAAATTTTTTATTTCCTTTTATCATTCAGCACAGTTATGCTTTTACCGTACATGTTAAGCATTATATGATTATGTCCTGAATGGAATCTATGCTTTGTCAATTTGGTATGGCATTAATCGATACTGAGTCTAAAAATTTAGCTGTACCAGTATGGTGTGGCTAGGGTTAAGACTGAGTCCAGAGTATTATTTGTACCAGTTTGGTGTGGCTAGGGTTGAGAATGAGTCTAGAATTTTAGCCGTACCAGTTTGGTATGGCTGGGGTTGAGACTGAGTCTAGAGTTTTATCTGTACCAGTTTGGTGTGGCTAGGGTTGAGAATGAGTCTGGAATTTTAGCTGTACCAGTTTGGTATGGCTAGGGTTGAGACTGAGTCTGGAATTTTAGCTGTACCAGTTTGGTGTGGCTAGGGTTGAGACTGAGTCTGAAATTTTAGCTGTTCCAGTTTGATATGGCTAGGGTTGAGACTAAATCTATAATTTTACATGCACCAGTTTGGTATGGCTAGGGTTGAAACCGAGTCTAGAATTTTACCTGTACCAGTTTGGTATGACTAGGGATGAACCAAATCTAGAATTTTAGCTATATTAGTTTGGTATGGCTAGTGTTGAGACTGAACTTAGAATTTTAGCTATACCAGTTTTGGCAAGACTAGGGTTGAGACTGAGTCTAGAATTAAAGCTGTTCCAGTTTGGTATGGCTTGGGTCGATACCAGGTACAGAATTGAAATCTTGCTGTGCCAGTTAAAAATTGCATGGGTCGAAACTAAGTCCAGAATTGAATTGGTTGCTATGCCTCTTCGGAATGGTCTGGATTGAGACTGAGACCCTAATTGCTGTGCTAGTTCGGAATGGTTTGGGTCGAAATAAAGCAAGCAACTGTAGTAAGAAAGATATGTTCATGAATAATTTTTAAAAACTTAGCCCCACTCGAAAGATGTTCAAATTTATGTTAGAATATAATATTTAACAATTGTTTTTACTACAGTTTGCTAAAATATTCTATCCTAACAGTTATAGTTTCGTACATATTTGAATCAAGGCAAAATGTTGTATTATTTTACGTGTATCAGGCAACAGTAAAACGTGGTTACTTGGTTTCTCTATCTTATTAGCGGTTTTCTTACTTTGCCACACAGAATATCTGCTTGCGTACTGTCATTTTTTTGTCTTTCTTGTCCTTGACATCAATTTCGTGTTTTCCCTCAGATAAGCTATTTCATTCTAGGAGTATGCTTAGTCTGGGCTCCTCAAAGCCATGGCCTGACGCAATGGAGAAGATCACTGGTCAACGAAACCTTGATGCTTCTGCGTTGGTGGAGTACTTCAAACCTCTTCAGGATTGGTTGAAGAAGCAAATAAATGAGACAGAACTAGGATGGGAGGAAGGAAACTGCACACACGTGACACACGGAGATGAAGCACGAGCATGGCTCAGACAGTATGATCAGGAAGCGGGAGTTGCATTTAATAAGCAGGTTGAAGCCGATTGGAGATATTCGACGAACATAACCGATGAAACACAAAATAACAGGGTAAGGAGAGTACATATGTTTATGTTTATGCATGTAGCAAATATTAACTATTTAAATTCTCCAAGCAAATACATTTGACGTCAGTGGTAGTTTGGACTCTATGCTGTACAATATTGAATATGTAGTCTTGGTTGAATTAGCTGGATAAATTCAATGAGTTTAGTAAATTGTCAAACGCTGCATTTTAGGTTGAAGTAGCCAATTTTTTAATAAAAAAATAGTACTTTCTAGTAGTATTTGTTCTAATCATTCCAATTTGAATATTGAGAATAGTACTTCCTATTAGTATTTGTTCTAATCATTCCAATTTGAATATTGAGAATAGTACTTCCTATTAGTATTTGTTCTAATCATTCCAATTTGAATATTGAGAATAATACTTCGTATTAGTATTTGTTCTAATCATTCCAATTTGAATATTGAGAATAATACTTCCTATTAATATTTGTTATAATCATTCCAATTTGAATGTTAAGAATTATTCTGTTTATGTTACTGTTTGGTGGAAGTATAGGAAAGGCCACGTAACAAACGACACTGACTGCTCAATCAATCAGTAAACCAATCAATTAATGATTTAGCTAATAAATCATTTAATCATTTAATGAGTGAATTGTGGTCTTACGCAATTTATGTTAAAAAATCATAAATAAAATCATACTAGCTTTCCATTAATAAATAAAAACATAAACAATTTCTCACATTGATTCTTATTATTTAACTATATATTATGTTGCATAAGGCCACTGCGATCCGTTGCTTTTTATTTATAATAACTGTTTTAACCTTATTAAAATGTTATTTACCACGATTTTTTCCCCAAAGAAAAACTCAAGCCAACAAGGTAGGTGAAATATTGTGCTTGGGTGATTTACATCGGTAAACTACAAAGCTGTTGTCCATGACAAAGAGAGTTTATAGTAATGACATCGTATGATGTTATCTACATTGACTTGTTTTATTAAATTATATATGGAAGTTAGCTGACAGTGAAAGTTAGTTTCTTTCTAGCTCAGTGATATTAATACTAGGAAAGAAGATATGGTCTGTTTGTCTAGTAATATTTATGCGTTGAGAAGAAAGAGACCGTTTGCTCTGGTATATTAGTGCATCGAGAAGAATGGGCGATTTACTTGTGATTTTTAATAAAGTGTTATTTCGTTCTGTAATATTAATACTCATAAAAATAAATTGTCTTTTTACATAGTGTCCATTTGCCTAAAGATATTATTAATGTCGGAGGCGAGTATTATTAAATGCACATATGTTAGTAATGGTATCGGTCTTCACCTTACACCTTTCTTGGAAACACTTTAGATTGATAGTTTAAAATAGAAATATTTGTGTAATTATAACGTTGTGAAGATTGATTTAATTTATAATCAATAATTCTAAATCCTTTTTGTAGCCCCCGTCGTACTCGTTATAAAGAAATTTCCCATATGTTACATTTGTGACCTGAGTGTGACTAAAAATCCTGTACAGTTATTTTATGTTTAATCGTAATTAATCAAAAAGCTCCAAAATGAGTTTTCTTTAGTGTTTATTTTCTTTTTTTAGTAGAGGAAATTTTATCTTTACAGACAAAAGCCGATATAGAACAGTCAGCATTTCAGAAGAAGAAGGCAAACGAGGCGCAACAGTTTGATTGGAAAAATTTTAAAGATGAATATTTAAGAAGAACGTTTTTCCTAATTACAAATATTGGTGTAAGCGCTCTAAAAGACGTAAACCAGATCAAAGAGGTAGGTAGGTTCTAATGAGGCATACTTATTAATATGTATGATAAGATTTTATTTTAAGACGAAATATGACAAATGTGAAATAAAATGATCATAATGTGAATCAATTGTCAATTTCGGTTATATATGTATATTGCGGAACGGCAAGTTAAATTTCTGAATGATCCACATACATCTTCTTAGCAAATAACTTTGTTACCGTCTTTCACAAGAAATCTGCAATTTATAAAAACATCACATGACTGAAACATTTAAATTTAAATGATTTAAAATTATTAATTCATCTTTTACCAATCCCTATTGGCACAATTGCAGGATTATAGTTTCTTTAACATTTTAGTAATGCCACTATAACTGTATTTGACATCCATGTTACAGATTTGTTAAAATCAACGTGACCAAAAGTAAAATCATCGGCATTGGCGTTGCGATTGCAATCGTCATCTTTTCTTCTTCGTAACTCACCTGAAACACATAACAGTTTCTATCATGCGTACATTAATGACGGTAATTTCATTCCTTGCAGCTTTCTGACGTAAAATCAAACATGGAATCAATATATGGAAAAGGAAGAGTCTGCTTATCCAGCGCTAAATGTCTTTCTCTCGAACCAGGTATAAATGACTAAAGTGAACGATACTTGCACCCAAATACGTATGTTTATATTACAAAATGAAAATATACTTACCCAAACCAGCCCCTCTGCCTCGAGACAATACAATAATAGTTTTACTCGAAAGTTTTCCTGTCATTTTATTCAACTTAAACATAAATGTGAGAAAGGAATTAATGCTGATCATATTAACGTACTATATCTAATTTTTCCAATCCCATTTATTGGCGGTGTTCTGACTGACCTACTTTCAAAAAGATGTTTGAAAATAGAGAAGCACTTGAATTAGGCCATCATTTTTATATATTCAAATAAGTAGAACCAATTAAATCATTTTCTCTTCTGCAGGCACGTAAATGTAACTTATGTACCTAAATAAGCGATTTCCTTAAATTCACACAGAATGTTATGTTGATCGATTTTCAAAAAGTGGTTATGGCGTGTTGCTTTAAATTAATAAGCCAAATATACAATTTATAATCTAACTAAAATGGGTTTACAAGAAATTAAACTATAGGCAAAAGAAAATAACTGGATATATCCGCCTTTTAAATGAATATTTTAGTATATTATCCTGTGAATAGGCAATTATGAAATAAAATAAACTGACCAAAAGCAGCATTTAACAATTAACAATACGAAACCTATAACTTACGTCATTGTACCACTTTATTTTTCTTTACAGATGTTTACGATCTGTTGGCCCACTCTCGTAACTACACCACTTTGTCCCTGGTCTGGAAAGGATGGCGAGACCAAACGGGCAAGAAGATGAGGGAAAACTACAAACAATACGTCAAGCTTAGCAATCAGGCCGTTCGTGAGCTGGGTAACATAAATGTTGATAGTTCATGGGTGTCTAAACTAAGCTGATTACTGTGGATATGACGGGACTATATTTTGTCGCACACTTATAGCTTCCTTGACTTGCAAATGTATGCATCTTGTCAAAACATCCCTACCACAGATAAGCATCCGCACGGACAGACAGATCAGAATTTGCTCTTCAACTGTACAATCATACCCTTCAATAGGATCGACTTGGATATATGTATGGACAAGGACATCCCGTAAAGTTAATTGTTAATTAAATACTACATTCTCAGATTTAGAGTACATAAAGTGCTGTGCTAATTCAGATAGGGATTCCATGGATTTGACAACGTCTTTTCTTTAATAACCATCGACCTACTCACTCTATTCTGTTACTGCTATTTATCATATACTCTTTCGGGCTAGTCTTTAGCTAAATTATGTTTTCAATCCGCATCCCATTGGCTTGAGACGATTTTAATGGTTTCATTTCTACTACTTGAACAGAAGATATATTTTATAACGTTAAAAATACCAAATCTTTTGCTCTCTCTCTCTCTCTCTCTCTCTCTCTCTCTCTCTCTCTCTCTCTCTCTCTCTCTCTCTCTCTCTCTCTCTCTCTCTCTCTCTCTATATATATATATATATATATATATATATATATATATATATATATATATATATATATATATTCTTTGTAATAAAATATCCTACATACCTTGATTTCTTTCATAGGAATCTGGAACGACTGTGTATGCATAAGAATTATTTACCAGGTCGGCATGAGAGTTTGTCTGCTACGCACGAGCTCATATAACACCGACTAAGTGCCATCATTTTATGGTGATGCGTGCTTAGTGGTGACGGTATATGGTCTGGTGCGTGCAAGCAAGGCGATGGGTGTCATTTACTGGCGGACCTGGTTTCGAAACTCCGTAGAGTTCGAATTTAATTTCCCTAACTTGTATGATAGTATTGTTTGTATAGTATTGTTTGTAAATATATATATATATATATATATATATATATATATATATATATATATATATATATATATATATATATATATATATATATATATATATATATATATAGTTACCTAACAAGGGCTCGATCTCAGTAACAGAGAAAAGAATAAAAACCAACAAGCTTTTTATATTTTAACAAAACAATTTATTTCCCTACACTTTAATAAAAAAATTGGTAAATATGACTTACAGTCTGCAAATAAAATCCAAAATTTGATCCTAAGAATGAACGCACAGGTCCTATCACTAAAATGTCCTATAAAAATCCAGGTTCGAGTCCCGAGGACGTACAAATATAGAAGGCGATAACGTCAGATATTGTCCTATGGATGAATAACAACAATTCCTCACTTGAATCACAGTCTTTGTTTCCGAATAAATACAGAATAAATTTCCTTGAATATCTTTTAAAATGTTTTATAGAAAAGTCAATTTGCTGAGTTTCACAGGGATTAAATTATTAAATCCAAAAATCAGACGTAGAAAAAACAATCCTGAAATAAAATAAAAATATAAAACACTTTGTACCTTCAATGTGTTAAATGACTCAGTCTAAAAAAATATGTAGAATCCGTATTTAAAACCCAATACTAGATTTCAAGTCCCGCGAGATTGGTCATGTGATCTCTTACTACGCTAATTTTGGTACGTATGCCAGAGTCACACAACTTAAGAACCAATCATGAAAGGTTGTTTACATACAGTGATCACGCAAAGAATGTATGCCCCTGAGATTGACCAATCATTTCAATTTCCTGTTGACACTGTTACCAAGGTAGGACAGACTAAATGATAATTCTCACATAATACATCTTCGTCTTGGATAAACAAACTTTGTTATAAAAATATATCTCATTACTGAAAATGAATTCAGATTGAGAGAAAAATATTCATTGCTATTAAATATATATATATATATATATATATATATATATATATATATATATATATATATATATATATATATATATATATATAAACAATATATATATATATATATATATATATATATATATATATATATATATATATATATATATATATATATAAGTGTGTGTGTCTGACTTCTTACAGAAGTTGAAACAATCGTTTGCTAATTTACATGTATGCACCCTTTAAATTTAATATTTATTTGCAGGCTACCAAGATACCGGGGAATACTGGCGGTCATCGTACGAATCCGAAACATTCCAAACAGACATAGAGCGTCTGCTTCAGCAGCTTCAGCCTCTCTATCAAAATTTGCACACCTATGTAAGGCGTGAGCTGATGGCAATTTATGGGAATGACAAGTTTCCAGCATCCGGACATATACCTGCACATTTGTTAGGCAAGTTGAATAAAATAAATTGCGAAAATCAAACAATCCAGTAGAATGATATATATTAACGTAATTTAAGATTTCCAAGAAAGATATTACAAATGTATATCTTGCCCGTTTTCTTCTATTTCCACACAAATGAAACTTGTTTGATAAATGAAAGTGTCCGATGAAATTATCAAATGTTTGGGTGCTCCTGTGAGATCTTACAAGGCAGCGTACGAAGTGAATTGAAGGGGATAGATAAAGTTAGAGAAAGAAAAAGAAGTCTGTATGCTCTGTTTATATTGCTGAAAAACTTAATAGATAAACTCTTACGGTGTTATGGAATAAAATTCTCGAAATGCTATACATTTGGTTAGCTGCGTTATCATTGACACGTAAGTGGTACACTGATATAGGAATTTTATCGTTGATTCTCACCAGGTGTCATTCGCTTTGATTCGTACAAATCTTTCGGCCATATTGTACATTCCTGGTGAGTTGCAGCAAGAGCACACTTTAAGTAAGCAATAGATACGTAAGAGATAAACTTTTACGTGAATTTAGTTGTTAAATTCTCTGAATGGGATCAAACAAGTAAATAACCCCCTCTTAATTTTATTAATTTGTCGAATATTTAGACTGGGAAGCGTTTACTGACAAGGTGTTTCTGGAGCCCACGTTAATAGTAAGCGAGATAAACCTGTCACTTTCCAGCAGCAGCTGATATGGCTTCAACATTTGCTTATGGGATTGGCTAAAATGTTCCGGAAATGCTTTGAAGTTCGACGTGCAGGTTCTTAGCATTCTTGCTTTAATTTCTTGCTGTTTACAAACTATCCAAGCGTTAATATTATCTCAAACTTAAGCGTTCATACACATACACTTTTCTTTTCTTTTAAACGATAATAATAGCCTTTGTTTAATATATGATACATTCATCTTTGCGTTTTAAAACGTCTTTTGAATCAATGGCTTTTAATTTCAGGCAACATGTGGGCTCAGAGCTGGAATAACATATATGATATAGTTGTTCCCTTCAAAAATAAACAAAGTATTGACATTACTGCCACCTTACAGGAGAAAGTAAGTATTTTTTAATTACATTACTTACTTGTTAACATGATCCTTTCTTCAGCACCTTGACAGGAATATTGCATAATAAAGAAAAGATTATGTTGTGCAAATAATAATATTATACAGTGGCCACCCATTTAATATCAAGTGGTCAATAAATACAATTTAGGAATCTTTATGTCCAAATCGCACACACAGATTGGATTTATTTAAGGCATTTTTTTACGTCCGCCAGTGGATACCTTTCGATACAACGAATCAAATTTGTATAAGTTTCAGTCGAGGTAAATTTTATTAACATCTTTTAGAAAATATATTCGCAACCAATAGATCACGGAATAAATACGAAGAAGTATTTGTGTTTTGCTAGTTTAAAGAAAGGATGTTGTTTGGAGCTTAATGCCATTTCTCAGCTCAAGTTCGGACATGCCTGGTGGGCTGAATGACTGGTCGAGGAAGAACACGAGAACACCCCAGCAAGAACCACCGACCGAGTGGAAGCTACTGATAGCTTTCACACATAGACTCAAGCCCAAGCGGACAGATTTAAATGAAGCAACTCCTTTGATAAGGCAAAGAAATATGCCTAAATCTAAAGATTTTATCGTGTCTGTACGCCTTTAAAACTCTACTTTACCCAAGTCCGAGGATATATTTAATCTACTTGTTTATTCATATTTGAGACGAAAATCTGTTTTTTTCCAATGGCTTTTCTTGTCAATAGATATCTGTAACAAGCGAATTCACTTTTTGTATTCTGAGGAAAATTTTTAAAAGTGCCAATAATCATGTGTTGTCCGTCCATCAAGTGAAATTCAAAAATAAAACTTCAAAAGAAACTGTTTCAGGGTTTTAATGCAAGAATGATGTTTAGAACTGCTGAGGAATTCTTTACCTCGCTTGGTTTAGAACCGATGCCACAGAACTTCTGGGATAATTCCATGATAGTGCGGCCGGAAGGGCGAGAAGTCGTATGCCATGCTTCCGCTTGGGATTTCTACAACGCTAGAGACTACAGGTAGATTAATACTGGTTTTCAAATTATCCTGTCAAAGTTTCTAAAGTTCAATCTTAATCTTAAAGTGTTACCTTTTTTTCCTTGAATCAAACTTACTAAAGACCGATCTCGGACTATGTTTGATTTTCGATCTTGGATTTAATTTGAATTTCAACTTGAACTTATGTATCAATGCACGGAGTTACGTACATTTTAAACTATATTTCTTTGTACGATCCGTACAAAAAATTTGGTGGTACTGAATTTTCAAAACACGTTTGAAAATAATTATTTAAATAAGTATGTAGCAGATGAAGTATGTTGATGCAACTGTGTCCTTAGAGAAGAGATATGCACGGTATGTTTCGTCTGCTTTGTTTCTGTCACATGCATAAAATAGTAACTACCCTGTCAAAAGGATTGCTTCATATATAACGCTTAATAGCCGATTACATAATGAGCAGAAGCTTCATCCAGGTATTGAATCCAAGACAAACCATATATATGTAACCTCTAAATTAATGAAACTGGAATGACATGTGTAAAGGCGCACTTCGACCTGCAGGCGTCAATTGATCAGACATCATGGTATTTATTTGTGGATTTTACACTTGCATACAGCTTGTATAATTATTTTATTTGTGTGATAATTCTTGTTTCAAACCTCCAAAGTTGTTGTAGTTACGTTCGATAATCTTGTTAATTTTCCCTGCATTCCATCCAACAGTTTTCAAATCTTTCTGCAACTCTCGGCACCCTGCACTCGTGCACGCACACACGTATTCACACGCTTGCAACACACATTGTTACAAACAGTTGCATTCCCTGTTTGCTATAAATTATTGAAAATGTTGTACTAAATCGATTATATTTATTATAAGATTTAATTTTGTTTATCCTGCAAACTTTTAGAATAAGAATGTGTACAGTGGTCAGCATGGAAAGTTTGATTGTAATACATCACGAGATGGGTCATATCCAATATTTTCTACAATACCGAAACCAGTCTGTTGTTCACAGAGGCGGAGCAAATCCTGGTAAAACATTTTATTTTCTTTCTTGTCTCAATGATATATGACTTCTTTTGACTTCATTTTATATGCTTATTCCATTTCAAACGATCATTATGTACAGAGTATTTTGCAAAAGGTAGTGTCAATTTTTAATATAAAACTGTGTTATCTTTTAAATAACTATTACTTACATTAAAACTACTCAAAATTGTAAATTAAAATAAAAATAAATTTTTAAATAAGTTAATCGGTAAGATATCTTTCGAATCATTATAAATAAAGAAGAAATGTTCCTTTGATAAATGGAGCCTTAGCCTAAGGGAGGTAACTATAGATGATTTCTAAAATACCTTATTCTACCATTAAACATTTGCTTCAAATACCTATACTGCAACATATGAGGAGCATTATTTCAGCGGGTACAGCACTAGACGTCAAACGGGTTCATATATATATATATATATATATATATATATATATATATATATATATATATATATATATATATATATATATATATATATATATATATATATATCATTAAAGGAAACGAAATACAACGAGTGGTAAATCATTAAACAGTGTACATGCTGTACATATATTTTCCTTGTATCACATGCAAATATATTAACCCTTTGAACAGAGTTCAGATTTATTACAGCAACCTTTTATTAACACAGTGAATGAACTCCTCATATCCCCGAATGTGTACGAAAGGTATTTCTATGCCGTTTATTGCTATCAGCAATCACCAATGAGTATTGATAAGTTGATTGTTTTCTCTTTTTTTGGTTTCTAATTTTCTTCACATTGATTAAATCAATATAACACGCACTTACGATTTAAACTTGAAAAATGGTTTTAATAATAAAAGTAGAGCGCTAGCAACACTTGGATAGCTACAACTTTCACTTACATGTGCATGTAAATTAATCTGAAATAGAAACTAAGCCAACTGATTAACCAACAAGAGGTGTTTAAAATATTTTAACATATTTACAGTTGATCTAAACCATTATGCTTTGACAACAGTACAAAATTAATTCTTTTCTTATTTGTATGGAATATAATAGCAAATATGATTTACGATATTGACTAGTAATGGCAAGCTTTTCATTTACGCGCACACACACTAACACAACTTGAAAAATTAAAACAAACTATAAAATTAACTGGTTAAAGATTAATATTTTTGCAACATTTACAAAATGCTCAACATCTCTCTCTCTCTCTCTCTCTCTCTCTCTCTCTCTCTCTCTCTCTCTCTCTCTCTCTCTCTCTCTCTCTCTCTCTCTCTCTCTCTCTCATAATTTTGACTTTAGAACTCCGTCTCTGTCTCTGACTCTCATCCTTTGTTCGGTTGGACTTAACTCTTACTGTCATTTATGTCCAGAGATATCGTGGGATGACACAAAATCAAATCCACAAAATAAAAGCCTCTACCTTCGTCAATTCATAGTTTAACACGTATCGTGCTACACTGAGAGAGAGAGAGAGAGAGAGAGAGAGAGAGAGAGAGAGAGAGAGAGAGAGAGAGAGAGAGAGAGAGAGAGAGAGAGAGAGAGAGTCTTTTTGGACATTTTCATCTTTAAAGAATAAGTATCTCTCTTGCGTTTACGCATTTATGTATTTTTTTGTGCCATTTGTACGCAAAAGTATATAGTGAAAAAAATCCCTTGATATAACATCAAAATATAGTCAGCTTTACAATATTTTGTTTCTGCTTTGAATAGGATTCCATGAAGCAGTTGGGGATGTAATCTCATTGTCTGTCTCTACACCTAAACACCTACGGAAAATAGGACTGTTAGACGAAGGTCCAGATGACGAAGGTACGAAACACCAACAAATTATATTCCACTAACAATCAAAATAAATTTTTAAAATAGCGATTTGTAAAGATTGGTTGATAAGTCTCAAACATAATCGCCAACTGAATAGCTTTGTAATATTTAGGTTTGGTAATTATTAATTAAATGTACAGTGAAGGACATTACATAAGTACATATATTGAACGAAATTTATGAAGTGAATTGAATATCTTGCATCGTGTACCTACAAGTTATAAAGCTTTTGTTGTACTTGCTTTGTTTTATATTTTGTATTTTCCCTTAAAAAATATATAGATAATTTAATAGATAAAATTTGATCTTGAGTCCCTAACTTGATGTGATTGATGATGCAGCTACGAATTATGCTGACAAGAAGCGATATATCACTTTGTAAGATATCAAAAATCTCAAGTAGTTGTCTCCTTGTGATCACTTCAAATTTTGAATACATGGTTTTACCTATCGTCTTTATCACCTTTTTCATCTTCGATTTATTACGCTCATTTATCTGTAAGGCTTGTGTTATTCAGCTATTTTCTATATGACAAGGACAGTTAAAATCAAAGAGAAAAGATTCAAGTAAGACGATAAAATTCTGGGGGGGAAAATATAGAGCTTGTACTGATTGAGAACGTACTTTTGGGAGGGTTCTTGTACCACGGAATTTCGCTCATTATGGGCCTATCTGGTATCGCTGTCTCTCTCAAGCTTGCTTCACTTACATGGTAACATGTGGTTATTCTCTTGATTTCGAAATTGACAATATCCACCGTATCCTCTGGTTTACACCGAATAACCCTCCCCAAGACCCCGTACAAAGGACCCACACCCATAAATACACTTCATCACATCAACATCTGAGCCTCAGACACTAGATAGTGAACTAGGCAATGCAAAGCAGAAGGAAATCCAGGGTCCATCGTTTAAATGATATGTCTACCGACTGGGTGCTTCGGCATAAAAAGCAGGACTACACAAAATATCAATAATAATTAAGAGTTTAAGGCAATTTCATCTGCACATTTCGTATTATTTGCCATAATAATAAGCTAATTAGTTCAAAGACTCCATGTAAGCTGTGTAATTTGGCAACTTACAGTTTACGCAAAAGCAAACGACGAAGAAATAGTATTAAACTGTTTTGTTGTTGTTGTTGTTGTTGGGCTTAACGCCATTTTCAGCACATGATAGGCTATTCATGGCGGCCAGTATTAATGGTGGAGGAAGAAACCGGGAAATCACCGGAAAGAACCATCGACCCACGAGAAGCTACTGGCAAGCTTTCTCACATATCCACATTCGCCGAATCCTAGACTCGAACACACGCAGAGGTGAGATGGCAGTGATCCGTAACGGACAGCGCTTTAGACCACTCGGCCAATCGGGGCCCCCAAACTGTTTTGTATGTAATCTTGAAAACATTTGCTAGAACAGTAACCGAATGTCTTGTTTTTATCCCTCTGTTAATCATTTTATTTTATCAGCTAGGAATACTCTCCCCTTTGAATAAGTTTTTGTCGTGAAAAAATTTTCACAGGCATTTACGCCGAATCATGCTCCATAATGAAAATTCCCAGAAAGTCTCACACTCTATATAGCAACATTTTGAACAAAGAATTAAACAAGCATATGGTAAAATTAATCTTTTCTTAAAACCAAAACAAAAACATTCACGACGCCTTGAAAGCATTTTATAAATGAATCATAGTCAGAAGATGTTGATTATTGTAGAAGGAAAAACCCAAATCAACAGACTAATAAAATAAAAAAAATTGTACCATTCCTCCCTCCCACCGAGAAAAGTAGCAGAAACTAATAAAATGAGCAATAGTGTTTTGTCTTCTGATTATTATTCTTTTTTGTCTTCAAATTTCAAGTTTTAATGGTTTCACAATTATACGCTCCCCTAGGCCTGCGCAAGTTAATTTTGTTGATGGAAAATTCAATTTCGGTTACAATATGGTCGCATCATTTCTCTTGCAGAAATCGATCGATTGTGATTTCTTATGGTTTTTATAAAGGGCGTTTTTGCAGATACTATGCGATAGTATAAGTTTCATGTCTGCCTTCTTAATGGTGATCCCATGAGTACTATATATATATATATATATATATATATATATATATATATATATATATATATATATATATATATATATATATATATATACTCATATACATATCTATATATATATATATATATATATATATATATATATATATATATATATATATATATAGATATATATATATAGACATGTATATGAGATGAGTATATATATATGTATATATATATATATATATATATATATATATATATATATATATATATATATATATATATATATATATATATATATATACATACACACACACACAAACACCGGTGTAAGATTGCTACCTTTCTTCCTGTTTGAAATTATTGATCTAAGTGACGTCATACCTTAATTGCCAACATTTTAATAAATTTATTAAGCAATAAAACATGTATCGAGCTGGATTTCAAATTATCATCTGCAATAATGTTTTTAATAATTTTTTTTATCTTTTTAGAGAATGACATCAACTTCTTGATGAAAATGGCCCTGGAGAAAATAGCATTCCTCCCCTTTGGTTATTTGATTGACCAGTGGCGTTGGAGTGTCTTCAGTGGCGAGACTTCAGACAAAGATTACAACAAGAAATGGTGGGATTTAAGGTATTCATTTTAAGGCGATATAGATTATAACATTGTCCTAACTCCATCAACAAAACATCCCCAGAAAAAGAACAGACAAACAAACAGGAACCTAACAAAATACAAAATGGTAGTCGAAAGGAACACAAACTAATAAATCATGCATGAAGTTCGACTTTAAGCATCAGTGACTTAGATTTTAAGCAACTTCTGACACTGGGTTTCTTCAGTTAGCTCGAAAGATTGAATTCATATCATCTGGATATAACATTCTTTGCTGACTGGATGGCCCCTGCATATTCGATATATAGTGTAGTGCGCAGTTGTTTTTAGCACAGAACATATTCCATTTGTAAAATCTGTCTTAATTCTTAAGTAGAGGGATACAATACTGACAGATTGTCATGGTTTTGTTTTTATCATTACGTACTATATTAGAATAATATACATATTTATGACAGATCAACACAGTCCTGTAGACAACCTCTAAAGTAAACATTTAATTTTTTGTCCGAATTTCAATGAAATTGAATCTTGAATTGCATTTGTCGAACTATACTTTAGATTGCTAGGCTACGAAGCTAAGACATGTAACATTTTAGTCAATCTACTATCAATCTGAACACAACCAATTGCCTTTTTGATATCTAAATTTTTAAAAAATGAAATATAAGACATAAAATTTAACTATATTTTGTCTTTACTTTCAATGAAAAAAATACATGTACAATTTCTAAAGGTTTTTTGAGTATTTACCATAGTTATACGTAACGATTTGAGTTGCTGGAACTACTCTAAACACATTGTGATACATGGATCTGAAGACCGAAAACAATTTACCTTGAATTAAATGAACCATTTTATCTACTGCAGATGTAAATTTTAGAGTGTAGCTCTTCCAGTAAAGAGAAGTGAATACATGTATTATATTGTCTACTGTAGATGTAAATATCAGGGTGTATCTCCGCCACTGAAAAGAACTGAGGAAGATTTCGATCCAGGAGCCAAGTACCATGTTGCCGCCGATTATCCTTATATTAGGTAAGAAATGTCCTTCGGCTCAATACGTCAAGGGAGATAGAGAATTAAAAAAGGCCGCATCAACATTTATCTCACTGTTGACAGTTACAATAATG
>JAEAOA010001198.1:2217500-2337500 GCA_016746295.1 Potamilus streckersoni
AACATGAGTAGTAGATCCTGTTTAGCCCAATACGTCCGCCTGACGGGCTTTCAAAAGGATGTTTATAATGCTTGTTTTAAGAAGAAGAAAAGAAAAGAAGGGAACGACTTAACCTATATTATTGTTCATCATACCTCTGCCGATTCAATATTAATTGCATTTGGTTAATAAAAACATTGAATACCTCAAAAAGGGTCCGGTAAATGGATCCCTAAAAACCCACCCAGCACACACACAAATATATTCTGCAATCATCATGCCTAGTTCCATACCATTAAACGGGCGCTAGGAATCATACTAGCAAATGCCCGGGTGGAAACTGATTCCTGGGTGCTTAGCACACAGGATAAGATAACCCACCATGACAAGGATATAAAGGCCAAGGCTGACAGGATTGGACAGGAACATCCCCCCTGCCCATCCAACTCCAAGGAGATGAGTAGTCAATAGCTTCGAATCACAAATCTCCCAGGAGCCAAGTAATTCGTTAGACCGAAAATCCGAGAATAATCGAACTCCCAAGAGTGGAGCAGGCAGTAAAAGAATCGAAACGATAAAATTCCTATCCCCAGGAGCGGAGTAGCGAATAAAACACCAAACCCGAGACAAGCACATCAAACTCCCAGGAGTGGATCAAACAGGCATACAGAAATCCGAATATTCCATTACCAAATAGATAAATAAAGGGCTACGGCAAATCAATACCTAAAAATCCCCTTTCCCACACTCACACAAAACCATACAGCAATCATCATACCTAGCTCCATACCATTAAACGGGCGCTAGGATACATACTAGCAAATGCCCGGGTGGATACTGATTCCTGGGTGCCTAGCACACAGGATAAGATAACCCACCATGACAAGGACATAAAGGTTAAGGCCGACAGGATCGGACAGGAACATCCCCCCTGCTGATCCAACAACCAGGAGAGGAGTAGTCAGATGCTCCGAATCACAAAAATCTCCCAGGAGCGGAGTATATCGTTAATCCGTAATTCCGAGAATAATCGAACTCCCAGGAGTAGAGCAGGCAGTAAAAGAGTCGAAAAACGTTCAAAATTCCGACTCCCAGGAGCGGAGTAGCGAATAAAACCCCAAAACCGAGACAAGCACAACAAGCTCCCAGGAGTGGAGCAATCAGGCATGCAGAAAAATCCGAACACACCGTTACCAATCGACAAATAAAGAGTTCCGGCAAATCAAACCTTAATAACCCCTCCCCGCAATCACACAAAACCATACAGCAATCATCATACCTAGCTCCATACCATTAAAAGGGCGCTAGGAAACATACCAGCAAATGCCCGGGTGGACCCTGAATCCCGTGTGCGTAGCACACAGGATAAGATAACTCACCATGACAAGGATATAAAGGTCAAGGCCGTTAGAATCCGACAGGAACATCCCATCTGTCGACCCAACGCCCAAGAGTGGAGACGTCTAGTATCTAAACTCCCAGGAGAGAAGCAGAAAGAGAGACCGATACGATCCAAACTCCCAGGAGTGGAGTAGACAGGAAAATTTAACTAAAAGCACACCGCTCTAACAAGGCACTTAGCAGCTCCAGCTAAATGCCCCTTAAAAAAATCCCCACACCCAGCACGCACACAAACAAACCTCACTACAGCACAAATCAAAGGAATATACAGAACCAACCTCCACCCCTTTGCAGTCCTAAAGACCCAAAACCCTGTCAGAATTGCAAAGCACGAGCAGTCCGGATCACGAGATCAACTGCCACAATCAAGAGATAGTCGGCACTAACTAACATCTCCTAAAAACTCCTCACCCACACACACACAATCAGACAGTTGCATACCAAACAAAACAAAGGACAAAAGCAGGCTATACCTCTTCCCCACTGCTATCCTTAATCCCCACCCTGGAACGGACAAACAATTAGCGATTAACAGTCCGGGCCGCGCGGCCAACTGTTCGAAACGAAAGTCTACAACCTACGTCTTCACTTTGGCTTTGAAGACAGAAGGCCCAAACAAGATCCTTTGGCAAGGCGGTCAAAATTACACAACCATACATCACAAAGCGGTGATAAAGAGAAAATTCCAATTAGGCGGCTAACACCTAAAGATTGATTCCATTTCGGACCTTATAGGTACGCCAAATTTAAACTATATTAATATTCCAAATTCACAACTCAGGTTCATTAGATCAATTGCATAGGTGGCTCACACACCATTGATATAAGGACCCCCGGAGGAAAAACTGGTTTACATTTGACAAAAAATCCACCTGATGAGGTGGATAAAAGACTTGGGGACATTGGTGGGTGGGAGTCGCGGCCCGGGTAGTAGAGTTAGTTGCGGTTCTGCCATTTTCGAGGGTCAACTTGCGTTTTACAGGGTCTTTTTTTGAGGTCCCTGACTCCTAGGGGTCAGGAAAAGGCCTAGCACCAAGGCCAAGCGCCCTCCCAGAGAGAACGCAGTCCATGCCTGGGACTGTAAGCAGTCGTATCAGCCTCACGGCAGCAAGCGACTTGAAACGTCTATTTGGTTTGTTTTCAGATATGTCCGCCTAATGGGCTTTGGAAAGGAAGTTTATAATGCCATTATGCTTAGGGTAGGCGAGTGGTCTAAAGCGCTCTCCGTTACGGATCACTGCAATCTCACCTCTGTCTACGTGGGTTCGAGTCTGAGATTAGGCGAATGTGGATATGTGAGAAAGCTTGCCAGTAGCTTCTCGTGGGTCGGTGGGTCTTTCCGCGGATTGCCCGGTTTCTTCCTCCACGTGGAAGCCCAGTTCAGGGCCAAGCGCCCTCTTAAATGGATTGCCGCCCAGCCTGGGGCCGAAAACAGTCGCACTATGCCAAGGAGTGCAATATGCGACTATAATACCTAGTAAGTCAATCAACCATAATGGGCCCAGAGTGTCAGAGTGGTCTAAATCGCTCTCCCTTACGGATCACTGCTCGGGGCCTCTAGCCCTCATAAAGGGACTGCCGCAAGGCCTGGGACCGCAAACAGTCGCAGATTGCTAACGAGTGCAATACGCGATTATAATACCTAGTCATTCAGTCATAATTCTCCGAAATAAAAAAAACTCCATTTATACAATATATCAGATATGATTTATTTGCATAAGGATGGGCATATAATAAATCCATAACTATATTTGTTTGGAGGTTTTTGGGGAGAGGTCAGAACGGACCTCAACTTATCCTTATCCTTTCTCATACTCTTTATCTACAAGGGCTCGGAACAAATATACCTGTAGCATGTTTATGTCTATAATTCTGTAGTAGCTATGAAAATAAACTGTTAAAGCATATCTTTTGCTGCTACTCTCGTTTGACTATGTTCCAGCTAGATATGCACTGTTTTAGCCCGTGGCATTCACTTAACAGCACTATTCATATACATGACTTTCAGATCTTTCTTGAGTCCTCAGCTAACAAACTCTACTGCCATATATAATATTTGTTATCTCCCGTTCTTCACGTATCCATGTATCTCAATACATGAACCAGATAAACATAGCTTAGATAAGTTTATGTCCATTCATTAGTACAGACTCTCTTTAAATCTAAGCAAATTTACATTCTTTGTGCAATGAACATTCTTAATAATATTACAAGTTATAAGATATCCTTGAAATCCAGAAAGTTACAACCGACTTGCTTTCTTTCCAGATATTTTGTGAGTTATGTAATTCAGTTCCAATTCCACAAAGCTCTTTGTAAAGCTGCTAATCAAACTGGACCACTGCACAAATGTGACATATACAGGTCTCGGAAAGCAGGAAAGCTGTTGAGGTAACTAGTGTGTTGATTTTTGTATTACAAAGAACTATCAAGTACTTTAAAATTTAACGTGTATATTAAACATGTACGTGTTGTTATCTCAATTAGAAAAGGTTCTTTCAAACAGAAACAAGATAAAAAATATAATGTATAACAGTTAATTTTGAGGTATCGAAAGTCTGTATACCGACGATATTAGGATGTTTTTGAGGTACTTTAGCTTAAGGCTGCTTTTCGTCACTTATTGTTATTGCTACTATCTTAAAATATAAGGAATATTCGGACAAGCTTTATCGTCGTAAAGGACATATTTTGTTGCCAATAGAACGACAGTAAGAAACGGGGAATTCAACTTGTTTCATAGTAAATTTTTATAAAATGAAAACAGAAGAATTCTCAAAACATGTATCTAATTATATAATCAATATATTAAATATCAATATTATAATCAATAGTCATATAATTAATAGAATAAGCAAATAAAAACTATAATTCTGAAAGTGAACATGAACCATATATTTATTCTTTTCTAACAAAACTCTGTATTTGCAGCAAATGGTATTCATCCATCTTAAAAGTTCTTTATAGAATAGATTTCTCCTAATGTAGAATCTGTGACATCCATTATATCTTTTATATCTGTTAGATTTGTTAAATTTATTACAACTGTTTTCAGGCGACATATTAACTGGGTTCTAATTTCAGGTAGAGAAATAATTGTTTTATATGAACTGAAGTTCATATTGCTGAGTAATGAACATTGTCTTTGTAAAATCTGTAGGAGAACTCAAATTGGTGTTGAATAATTTTGCCATTGCTGTCTTTTATTTTGAATATATTTTAATATAGCAATGTTACAATTGGGATTGGGCAAATATTCTTCATTCTGGGTACAATCTGTTCCGCTATATAAAGGCACAAGGCGTACATAGTAATATGGGGGTAGGGGAGAGAGAAGAAGGGAATGGTCTTATCAACACATGACATAGTATAACAATATTCTTCACATGAATCTTGTAATGATTCACAAATGCATTACGTAGCATGATAAGATACTTCTCAATGGGGCTTGTAGGTAATGATTCACAAATGCATTACGTAGCATGATAAGATACTTCTCAATGGGGCTTGTAGGTAATGATTCACAAATGCATTACTTAGCATGATAAGATACTTCTCAATGGGGCTTGTAGATAATGATTCACAAATGCATTACGTAGCATGATAAGATACTTCTCAATGGGGCTTGTAGGTAATGATTCACAAATGCATTACGTAGCATGATAAGATACTTCTCAATGGGGCTTGTAGGTAATGATTCACAAATGCATTACGTAGCATGGTAAGATACTTCTCAATGGGGCTTGTAGGTAATGATTCACAAATGCATTACGTAGCATGATAAGATACTTCTCAATGGGGCTTGTAGGTAATGATTCACAAATGCATTACGTAGCATGATAAGATACTTCTCAATGGGGCTTGTAGGTAATGATTCACAAATGCATTACGTAGCATGTTAATATACTTCTCAATGGGGCTTGTAGGTAATGATTCTCAAATGCATTACATAACATGATAATATACTTCTCAATGGAGCGTGTAGGTAATGATTCACAAAGGCAAGACGAAATCAGGAAATTCCTGTTTCGATAACGTCTTGATCGGCTTTAAACATATATCAGTTTTGATTACAAGTGACCTGAGATAAAATTGAAGTAGAAGATCTGTCGTCGAATGAAAAAGTAGAGGCTTAAGATTTACGAATAGTTTCTGCGTTCATCTACCTAAAGGATGCGCTCTGTCAAGTGAGTCTCAACAATTATAATTTGATTTAGGTAACTATTAAATAATATATATCAGAAAATTTGTTAGAAATGATATGCAAAGAGTAATAGTTTTTATCCTCTATGATTATGATGACGAGAGCAACAACAATCGCGATGATGATGACGATCACGACACTCTCTTCTGTATGGATTATCCCTCTGTGTTTATTATTATTCACATCCGTAGTCTTTAGAGTTCTTGATGTAAAGCAATGCTCTAGCTAAGCAAGCCCCCAAACGTTCACATTATTTAGAAAAGATGATTGGTATTTGGTCTCAGTCACTGTATATATTCAGTTTTATCATTTTACTGTTGTTATTAACTGATTTTTTAGTGATATGCTAAAGCTTGGTTCCTCCAAGAGCTGGCCTGAGGCAATGGAAATTATGACGGGACAACGGAGTATGGATGTACAACCACTACTAGAGTATTTTGATCCGTTGATAAAATGGTTAAAACAGGAAAATTACAGAGAACGGCCAGGTTGGACAGAGGCTTGTCCAGTTATAGATGATAGTCCCTGCGATCCAGATCAAACACAACCAAAGAAAATTTGCACAACGAATGGTTCACGAAGTAGATACAAGGACGTCTACCATTTCTCAGTTATATTCGTGATAGTTTTGCTTGTAATGGCATAAATGTTTGTGGCACATTGACGTGAGTGTCGGGATTTTGTTACCTTTTAATTTACATAATAGGGACATTGATTCAAGGTGAATTTACATTTTTTCCGAGAAAACAACTGGCATATTATGAACATTGACTAGATTTTTTAAACGTATGGAAATCTTCATACAACTTTCAGCATAAAGTTTAAGGTCGCTTAGATTGATTCATATTTATTGGGACATATTATTTTAGTTATGTAGTTAATGTTTCCTGCTGTATCTATATAAATATGAATCTGTCATCAAGACAAGCATTAAAAGGGCAAGATGCTGTGTACAGAACTGATTTGAAAATTTTTGTTCCAGTATTAAGAAATTTCACTTGACTGTTCAATACTTTAATGGATATGATTTGTTCTAACTAATAATGTAATGTTATTCTAAAAGTCGCAGTTTTCGCCTTTGACATGTTCTGCAGCCATATATTTATATTCTTTGATGCTCATGTAACCAGGGAGGATATACATCTTGTATGTATGTGCCTATATATATATATATATATATATATATATATATATATATATATATATATATATATATATATATATATATATATGATTCAATTATAATATTAAAATTTACATGTATATAAAATTGATTTTAAAGACGTTATAATGGCATTGATGGTATGTTGGATCATCTTTCTATGTAATAATTGCTTTTCAAATTTAATTTGTTCAACACCTGTAGATTATTAGTTGGAATACTATAGATTGAACGGGTTGGTAGTGTCAAAACTGTAATACATGAAGATGGAAAATAACATTGCTCAATATTTCTTCTTACAAAATAACGGACTTCATTTTGATTTCAAAGTTGCAGGTATCTTATTGATGGAGTAGGATTAATTGTCTTTACCAATAAACTATTTTTATATATATTTACATGATGTGACTTCAGTGATGATTGCCTTGTATTATTATTCATCAGTGTGCCCTAGGCACAAACTCTAACCTTAAAATTAACTAGAATTGTGCTTAAGTCTTCCAATCTCCGATATAGAGGTTTGCATTGCATTTCCATGCGTATGTGTGTCATTTTGTTAAATTTATTATTATAGTACTAAACTGCTAACACAACCGACACTGAAATGTAGTTTTTTGGGCCGCCGCTGGCCTCCAGGTTATGCCTATGCCTTAAAACGACACTGTTATCCATTCTGCGTCACACTTTGTTATTATATAACAGTGGTGTCTCGGATGTACTGGAATTGTATGCTGACTGTCAAGTTGTTTTCGAATTACCTTTGGCCTTAATGAGGAATCTGTCCATAATGCAAACAATGAGAAATTAGCCCTAAATTGTACATTAAGCAAACATCCATGTAGCCTGAACATCTAGTCGCGAAAAGTCTTTAGTAGCCAGCTATTGCAGAAAACATTACTCACTCAGGGTTATTTTTTGTAATTTCCTTTACGTTGAAACCCTGTCTGAGATTGGCTGAAATGTCGAAAGAAAGTTGGTTCCCGTTTTATTCAATATTTGTCCATTTGATTTAAAGTTATGCTATGATCAGCCAAGAAATGAGTAGTCTGTTTTATATATATATATATATATATATATATATATATATATATATATATATATATATATATATATATATATATATATATATATATATATATATATATATATATATAAATGTCTTAGCAAAGTATATATCACTGAGAATACTTATCCGATTATATAAACTTTAGGAAGATGTTACGCAACACCAGCAACTCAGGATGAAAAATCTTGCCTATATTCCATAAAAGGATATAGAAGAAACTATTCCCAACCCGAATTTTAACTTTTCCTCATGTCCGCCAGGTGACTAGGGTGGTATACTAGTTTTACCTTATTGAGGACTCTAGCATACATGGATAGGTGTCGAAGGGTTTAATAGTAATGTGATGGGTAAGCACTCGAGGAAAATAAAAATTTTGTAAGACAGTGTCTCACCTTTGAAAATATATTCCATAATTAGTTTAATATAGGATGATATTTATATGAGACATTGTAGAATAGTTTACCTCTACGCTAGAAGATATACATATTTGTCTTAGTCTAAGCGTATTAAGATCACCTAATATCAAGACAACATAACTGAAGGTCTTCTATGACAGTATACGCTTAATAGAAAAGTCAACAAACGAATTTTACGTACCAAGTAAATCAATGAACGAATCTAGCAACAGTTATGTATGTTCTTCATTCGTGGCAAGGCTATGCTGACTTTCACCTGATTTAAAAATGATGGCCTGGACTGCAACCACCGGTGGTATCAAGATTCAATTATGGTCTCTGCAGATGGAACCTTTTGAAATTTAACTGCGGGTTTGTCAATTGCATGTGTTATGTCTTTGATCACAAAGATCCGTTAGAAAAGTCTTGCGCATTTTGTTCTCACATTATTAGCAGAATAATTTCATGAGGCTTGTTTGACCTCTTCTGATATCCGAATACGCCCAGAATACGTTATAGTCATGATGCCATGACTTGGATGATTCCAGTCTTGACCGAGCCTCACCTGCCACCAACACTAATCTATTCGTGCTTGGCCAAAGAGTGTTGAGCTTGTGTGCTCAAACCGGATTCTGCATCACCGTCCCACTAAACTAATCTCTTTGATTGCCGATTGACGGCAGCTTGCTCTTCGTGGTGTAGCCGGGTTGCGTCATATTGACTACGAAAACGTTTGAACTGAAGAAAGTTCGGTTTCACCGATCCTGCATGCTTAGGCTTGTAGTATCAAGAAGTACATTCTCTACTTACATCAGATTCAAGAAGGCGATTGCCAAGGGTTCCAACTGATTTGACGCGAGTTAAATCATTACATGCAATAATTAATTTGGGGCCGGAGTGGCTAAGTGGTCTAAAGCGCTGACCGTTACGGATCGCTGCCATCTTACCTTTGTCTGCTTGAGTTAGATTCCAGACTCTGCATAACGTGGGTAAGTGAGAAAGCCTGCCAATAGCTTCTCGTGGGTCGGTGGTTTTTTCTGGGGTTTTCCAGGGTTCCTCCTCCACCATTAATACTGGCCGCCATGTATAACCTATCGTGTGCTGAAAAATGGCGTTAAACCCTACAACAACAACAACAACAACAATAACATGCGATAATTACACTATTACACTTGGAAAACAGGGTAAGAGATCTTTATCTAGTAAAATTCAAAAGTTGCTAACAGCTCCAATAAATCCTTATAATGAGCTATATCTTCTCTACCGGGATGTCTTTTGTGTTAGAGATTACGGAGCGCAGTCTTTGATAGTAGTGGAGGTTTGTGTGGCACTGGTCGGTTCTTGATAATGAATCCACCAGGATAAATAGTGTGCCCCGAATATATCTTGTTCGAGTCGTTCTCTTTATTTGTGTGCACAAGCGGAGAATATCCCAAACCAGTAAACGTATTTGGCAATTTTATTCTTCAGTTTTGCAGAGATGGGCCACCTCCGCATCATTGTCATAATAAGTGATACCTTTCAATATGTTTGGTTCTCCTAGAAATAAAATGTTTCAATATTGCTTTATCTCTAAAATGTTGATTCGAAGGTGTACATCTTCTGGGAAATCATTCGCCATTGACCTCTCAGAAGTTGGGTAACATATCTCCTACCTCTGTCTCTGGTCTCTGTACATATCTTAATGTCCGGTTAGGGGGATTTCCCTGACAAATTCCTGTCTTGAATCATGAAAGGATTGACCAACCGTATTTTCGCATAACTCCGAATACTAATATATGGTCTGCCAGTATACGGTACATCTAGCTCAATTAACTGATTTGGCACTGTCTATGTGGTACGTAAAGCGGGCGCCAGCCAAAATGGTTTTGCAACGCTTAACCTGATAAAAAAAATGGCTCAAACATATCCGAAACCTGCCTCATGGATCCTTATTTGTAAGCCATCTGGCTAAGCTCAATTGCGCAACCTAGAAAAACGAGGGTTAACTCCCTTAGCCTTTACTTCATCAGTAGAGGAATACGAGGGTTGGTACGCAGTTCGCTCGAATGCAACAACGGGCACCAAGAATACCCTGTTGGGCTACAGGGTCAGAGGAAAAGATGAAATCTACAACTGCAAGAAATTCATATAGATATTTAAACTATTTTACAAAACGACTTTAATCTATATTAAATACGTTATAATTCAATCCTTCACCGACTTTTACGAAATATCGAAAAATAATTTACACGATTCTGTGTGAATAATTCGATACCATGTATATTTACGAGTGAAAGAAATAAAAACAAAACACAGGAAACCTGTAAACCACCGCAGCGACATTGTATAAAGGGAAAGGTTGGAGAGTGTTTCTTCCCTTCTAAACGGAATATAGGAGAAAAAAAGGATTTCACAGTTGTGGATTTGGTATTTGCTCTCTGGTCCAACAAGGTTGTGAGGAGATATAAAATTAACAGTTCTAAACTAAATATAGGAGGGAAAAAGATATTTCAATTGCTGTGTTCGAGAATTAGGAGAATGTTGTCCTAACGTTAATGAGACGGTGAAATTCATTCCAAGGAGAAATATCTGGAAAAAATGTTATTCAAATCTGGTGATGTGGATACCCTCTGACAATTTATATTACTTCTAAGATCAATATATGAAATAATTTTGGCAAGATGTTTGAAAACGGTAGGCATATTTAAATTCCAGAGAAAGGTGCAATATAGACTTCAAAGTAACATAATTAAAAAAATGAGGAAATGTATATAGCGCGCATTTTTGCGGGAAAACATCCAGTATATAAATATTTCGTAGAAAGGAGGAGACACTTTGTAAGGTTCTATAAAATCATTGCTAGCTGAAATACCAAATTTAACCAACCTCAAATCCCAACATTTTTCGTTTTATCTGTCCGGCGTTGTTTCACCTCAATCTCCACTGGTCAACGAGGTATCCAAAGGATAGAAAAGCTGTGTTAGACAAGGCCTTCCGGAACAAAAAGTTGATATCTCTGTGTCTGTACAAGGAATAATAAAGTTTTAGACAAGGCCGTCCGAAACAAAATGCAGATATACTCTGTTCTTTACAATGAATAATAAAGTTAAGCAAGACCATCCGAAACAAAAATCTGATATCTCACTCTATGCCTGTACAAGGAATAATAAAGATTTAGACAAGGCCATACGAAACAAAAAGCTCTTATCTCCTGTGTCTGTACATGGAAAAATAAAATTGCTCAAACTACATAAGGCTGCAAGAGACAAGACCTCTCAAAATGCAGAGTTGTACTTTCTCCATCCCGAATTTTAAAATGTTGATATATCCGAGACTGTACAATAACTAACTGCTCAAAATACACAAGGATGCAAAAACAGTATATATCAAGTTATATAAATTATACTTTCGTCAAGGCTACCTGGATTAAACAGATGTAATAAAATCCTTCCTTGCTTGTAAAAGAAATACTAAATTAGTCAAAATAGGCACGGATGTAAGAGAGGGGATATATAAAATCTTTGAAATACTACTACTTGAAACATTATATCTTCTAAAAAAAGGCTGATAGCTCTTTCTGTGTCTGTACAATAAATTGTCAAAATACTCAAGGCTGCAAAGGACGGGATATAACAAATGTAAAAAAGCCTTTTCCAAGGAAATCCTAAAAAAGACTTTGTTGGATCAGTCATTGTATGAGAGATATTACGTATCGGCTCGTTCAAAGTAACATAAAAGAAAGAGTGAAGACAACAAGCTTTATAAATGTTGACATATAATTTATTTTCATAGAAAACATGAAAACATGTTAATAGGTTAAATAAGAATTACGGTTTACAGAAAAGATCCAAAAGTTTCAAAATAGAAACAAGTCCTGTAAAAAGTTCTAAACAGTCTAAAGTGTCTGAAGTTTCGGTCCAAAATGGCGGATGACCACGTCAGACGAAGGCTAACAGAAAACTCCAGAATTTACACAGTAAAGCACAGTTTGTGTTCTTCCGTTCCAATTTAGAATGTTTTCGGGAAAACGTCTTTGTCCAAATCGGTAAAGTTGTTCTCCATGAAAACAATTATTCAGAAAAAAAAGAAGTAAAATTAGCTTCTCTAACCAAACATGTTGTTCTACGTAGACATACGAACAGACAACTTCTAGCACAAAAATATCTTTTTAAAAGTAATAGATATTGTATAACTGACTTTACGACTCTACGACTGTGTATGACTCTACTACGACTGTCGCCTCTCCACTACGACTGTCTATCCGTGACTGAGTACGTCTTTAAAAATCTCAAACATATAAATGAAGCTAATACGTTATTTGAATTGCACGCGCACGATGACGCATGCAATTTGTTAATACTTCTGGTTATTTAGGAAAGCCTGACCCAGTATCAACCAATCATTTTCATGGTTATTCCTGAATGTTTACTTGTAATGAATTTGTTATCATACACAGCACGTGCTCACGTGAGTCACATCAACGACTAAAGTAAACAGTTTTTTTTCCAGAAACATGTTAGACGATATTAATATAAATATATTAATAATTACATTTAATGAAATAAAATGAAATAAAAAGATTTATAAACATTGTTTCCTTAACACACATACAATTAAACTACAGGGTCGTAACATAAATAATTAATTAAAAAACTGCATGGGGATGTACGAGAAGAATATATATGGATAAAATATTTGCATATTAGTGTTGCAAGTAATTATTTTTTTATATTTATACATAGAGATCTCAAAGAATAAAAACCATTATGCATATCAAAAGAGAAAATATAAAGAAAGAAGGCAATGGTAAGGAACTGATATATTTGAATAAGTACCTACTTGCGTTACACGTATAAATTCCCGACTGTATGTCTGTTGTCTCTCTGTCTGTCTATCTGTCTGTCTGTCTGTCTATCTCTTTCTTTCTCTCTCTTTATATATATATATATATATATATATATATATATATATATATATATATATATATATATATATATATAAAACAGTCACAGTTTTACAGTCTTTACAGTAATTGATGAATTTTCGTGAAACGCTACAATCAATGATCAATGACATATAAGACTACCATAATTCCTCATGCCAACAACTGATTTTGGGGTTATTTAGTAAGTGTTCTTTTTATAGCAAGAAAAATAATTACCGATAAACATATAATGGTTGCTGGAACACAGCTGATTACGGTACAATGTGTACAGTCACGTCTGACTTACTGACAATTACATAAGATACATTTGCTAATTTGGCATGATAAAAATAAGTTTTATAGACTTGGCGTGTTTGAGGAGAATATATTCGATTACCAGAGATGATATTCAACAGATGTCATCGATCCTTATATAAAATACGGGTCTCCATTTTTTGATCCATCACATGTTCCATTTGTAGGTCGCAGCCATTGCTATTTATATTTCACCGAGCATGCGCAAGATAGATCTAGTATATTACAAATGTACGGAGAGCGGTACGAGTTACCAAATCGTGGTTCGACTATGTATTTTGAATAAAGCTTCAATAAAGTATTTTTTCATGATGATTTCAACAAATATATCTTTTGTCTGGAAAAATTCCTTATTTTTGTATTTTGTTATTTTTGTCTCAAGACTAGTTTGGATTTTCCAACAATATTCCAATTTCTCCAACATTCAACACTTTCACACTCCAATAAATTTCCATCTATACGGTGTTTAAGTCCCGGGAAATTTTGAATCAGGAGACAAAACGCCAGAACGCCTGTGTGCAAGCAAGGAGAGAAGAGACCATCCAAAGCCCATATTCGTTGAGTATGTACAGAAGTATGAAACAGCTAGAGTCAATATAGAAAGATATGGGTGTCTGCTTTAATTTGTTTTAGTTATTTATATTATTTATTTAGTATTTATTCTGCAATTACTTTGATACTTTAACAATTTCTTTAGTTAGGGAATTTTAAGATAGGAATAATAATGCTGTAATTTCAGTACATAACGTAGAACTTAAATTTCTCTTATTTCTCTCAAATAACAATTTCTTCACTTCTAATATTTCATCTAGGATCCATTTTCATGAGTTTGAGATAATTATCTATATGACAGTTAGTTCCTGATCTTTGAGAAGATTTGTATGCAACTCCCAGTTGTATGAAAGAGTTTGCCACGACGTCAGGTTACATTTCAGTTAGAAAACTTCGTTTGGGATGTCATTGGTAACGTTTTCTCACCACATATCACCCCGTTCTAATCAATTGTGTGTGGTCATTGAATGAGTCTAAATTTCTCTTCACATAACACACTTTTGCTAATAGTATTTGTGCGTGGTTATTGAATGAGCTTCCTTCTCTTCACATACCACGCTTTTACAAGTATATATTGTGTGATTATTGAATGAAAATAATTATCTCCTCATATCACACCTATTCAATTCTATAAATGTATGTGTGATTATTGAATGTATCTATTTATCTTCAAATATCACATTTTCTTAGACTGAAACTCTCGATCGGATAAACTTATATGCGTTTGTCGGGAAAACATACCCCCATCCAACTTCATGTAGTCGTCAGTTCGGAAGCATTTAGAAGGGAAATAACTTTTCCTCTGTCGAGCAAGTCTCGGGATAAGTTGTCTCCCTTGAACAACTGCAGTACTGTACGGTTAATTCAAATCAACATTATCTACTAGAATCCGAAGTGATAATTGTAGTTTTCTGTCTATGATTGTGTATTGCATGAATAAAGACAACCTTCTCAATAGTACCCCACCCCACTTTTCATAGCCAGTAGTAGGAGTCAAGTCACACAGATACAGAAAGTTGGCGATATTTTCCCCTGTATATCAGTAATTGTAAGTAAATATAAAGGTCAACCGAGTGACAAGGATACCTGAATGCCAGACCTGACGCCAGGGTTAGCATCTTCACCATTGTGATGAGTTTCTTTGAAACTAGGTGATAGCTGAATGTTCAGTTTATTGCTGTGTAATGTATTTGATTAATCTTGCATCTTGAATAAATTTGTTTAGTATGCATACAAAAGTCTGACTCTGTCATGCTTTTAATCAAGTTTATTGCATAAGGTGTCTGGAGTTTGTGTACTGAAAAAAAATAAAGTTTCTATAGTATGTACACCTATATGCATCTGGATAGACATATTGCAATTTGCTACCAACATCACTGTGAGCTATCATGCTTCAGTACCCCTGTGAATAATGTTATCAGTTGTACAGACCCAAAATACCATTTGTTTTAAATACCATTCATTAGTCAACTTTGCTGCCTTAAATTCGTCAAACTGGATGTTATAACTTGTCTGAAAATTTATTTTTTTAAAAAAAGAAAATAAATGATTTTTAAAATTTAGATATTTATTTAAATTTTCATTAAAATTTAAAACATCAATATTTTTTAACTTCAAACATATTTTCAGACATGTCTTATCACGTATTACAATTAGGTTTTTACGGCATTGATAAATGCATGTAATTAAGGAAGACATAGCAAATTTAGGTTTGGTTTCTTAAGAACAATTGGACACCAAATTACACCATATAGAACATCATTACTACACTTTCTGCCAGCTGTCATATGTCTTGCCTGCAAGGATATTTCATAAGACTTCATGTATGAAGTTGGGATATTAGTGGCATGCAACATAAAATGCAAATATAAAAGTTTGACTAAAAGATTGACCCTTTCAGGTATCGGTACACAATTAATAGAATCCGTTTCAGTACCCACGAATGTAGTCCCAGTCTATTTTTAGATCACTTTTTCCTGTCACCGTTTGGTGGTAATACTAGAGTAGATTTTGACATTCTTGCTAGGGATTTAAAGGCAACTGTTTATTCTTTAGAATGTGAGCTTATGGTGTGGTTGTCAGTGTGTATTTCGGCGACAGTGCACATTGAGTAATAAGGCCATGGTGATAATTCGGAAGTGAAATCTGGGTTCCGTTGCATGGTGTTTTGTTTACAATTCAGCTTCTCAAAAAAATGCAGGTCAACCCTTGACAAGAACTTCACCGTAAAGTCATCTTTGAAGGTATTTTAGATTAACATACGATTTGTATTGATTGTCACACAGTGGAAAGTTCAGTACAGAGAAACAAATGTAGAGACTATATAGTAAAATTAATTGTTTTCTATGGCCTGTCATGCAACAAAATACTCTTGAGTGAAAGTAGATTCAAACAGTCGGCCATTATTTGTATTCAAGTTCATAACATTATAAGATGTTGTCTTGAACAGCTTGACATGATCGTTTGCTGGAGAACGGTATACCACGTCAAGTGATAAACAGGCTGACATAGTAGAGAAGAGAGTGACTACAGTCGTATCGGTTTCTAATTTTCTTTTCTACACATTTCCTAGCTTGTTTTATCCATTTGTCTTCACTTTCTCACATAAATGGAGTCCAAGCAATGACTTGATGGAGAACCAATACATAACCAAGTGATATGATCGAGAATGTATGAAAGAATCTTGTCGGGTATCAACCTCTTTCGATAGACTAATCTACTTTTCTACACTGGTAGAACTTTTGTAAGGCTCAACAACCACGCGATCTAGAAATAATTTTCCACAACAACCAGTTTAAATGTCTACATTGGATCCACAATATTTCAACATTTTTTTTCTTGAAAATCAAAAGGGTCTCACGAGTGATTTTAGTTCTAGGCGTAGAATGCTTCCCATTGTTCTGTGTGAATACCGTCAGAGTCGTAGCAGTGAAAGCCAAAACAAATGCGGTAAGATTACATTCTCCAAGCCATAGTTAAATAGCTCAGCAAATCTTTAAATTGCACTGGTTTCACTTTCATGAAACGACTTTGGCTTGATTCAGCGTTACTGTGTAACATTGCCCGTCGTATCCAGGAAAACTGAGAGCCTGACTGCAGCATATCGATAACAGGCCCGGTAACGCTTAGCATTCTCTTCGCTAATGTCGTCGGTATGGTCTAAAATCTTTAAGATAAGAGTTTGGAGTTTACAAAAGATGTGTTCCTCGTTCTACTGGAATCATCATGTAACATAGACAATGAAAACATATAGGTTCTTGTAAAAACTTGTCACAAGCACAATGAGCTGCTCAACAGTTAGGGACGTATATTCCATTTCTTTGTCAAATTTCTAAATCATGACGAAGATCTGTACTTTTGAATTGTTCTTATTTGAAACAATATAACACTTTTGCTTGAAGTTCATGCTTTGGTCACAAAAACGGCATACTTTTCTTCCGTATACCTTTGAATTATCCAGAGAGAGAGAGAGAGAGAGAGAGAGAGAGAGAGAGAGAGAGAGAGAGAGAGAGAGAGAGAGAGAGAGAGAGAGAGAGAGAGAGGTGTCGGCCTTTGTATATTTTCATATTTAATTAATAAAAAGATCGATCTTATGAAAATTATAATAGGTTGAAGAAACAGCAACAATAGAGCATTAAATGCATTACAGTATGTAACCGGTCCATTTACGTTATAGTATTGACCAGCTATTGCAAATTTGTATCACTGATTATATAAACACTAGATAACTCCCAAGGAATGTGCACACATGCAGTTACGACGAACCATATTCTTGTAGATTACTTGGTCTAAGTTATATTTTAAAGTTTTCATCTAAGCCAGTGGCTACCAAAGTGGATGGTGCTGAATAATGCTTTTTACAGGTTAATGTTTAGGGCACTGAGGAGAACCAAGAGGACGGGGTCCCGTATAAGAATGAGAACCACTTATCTAGGAAAAAAAGAATTTTCTCACTCACTCCATATGTCTGCCTCTTTTGTCCCGTATGCATGAAAGGGGAGGAATAACGGAAAGCAGAAAGGATTGCGATCAAATTTCGTACAATATTGAATTCATTTAGAAAATTGGGATTATTAATAATTGTTATCTTTATTTTCATACGTCACTAATGATTAAGGAATAAAAATTCGTAATTGATTTATAGGCATATCATCAACAATACATAGTTGCAAGAATGTTTATATAAGCGCATTTTTGCACCATGGCCAGATCACACTTTGACTCAACAATACTATTGGTATATCAAATTACTTGACACCAACACCATAAAGGCGTATTATATTATTTTGATACATTTTCTATCTTTTATAATAAAAGATAACTGTAAAACTAATAACTAAATAACAGTTGCTTTATATAGATTACAGCTGCGAAACACAGACTCAACGCATTGTAGTCAAAATATACTAGAGTGGGTTCTGCCCAGTGCTTGAACATGTATTTATACTCGTTGTAAATCTAGGTCTTAAATTATGTCAATGAATTGACACCAAGAATTTTAGCAAAATCAACAAATAAATTTAGAATACAATGTGAAATAAATATGAAATAAATTGCACTTATATTATTGTGAATGAAATTTCAAAAACATCTTACATGTCCTATCTCAAATCCATAATATAGAATGGTCCAAATGAATTTTGGTGGTCTTGAAAGTTCTGATGTACCACAATGATGCACTCCAGATTTTGTTTAAATGAGCCCTCAATAATCTCAAAGTAAGTTATGATAAAAGTCATGCAGGTGTTTCGATGGAATGTTTAGGAATTTTTCAATGTATGATGTTTGGAGTTCTAATTTGAATTCATATAATTTTAATAAAAGTATTGTGTTTGGAATAGTAGTTTAAATTCACATCAGAAAGAAGGTTATAGTTGTAATTTCTGTACTAACTGATTGCACAACAAAGCCATCTGTACTACAGCTATATATTGTAAAACAAGTAGATACTACCAGTCACTGTATGTAGTGGTTATACGCCAGCTGCATTAAAAGACAGCAGCTGTATCTAATAACCTATATTCATTGCAATTTATGATTTTTGGAATCCCCAGATGTAAGTTAGTCAGGCTCTGAGTGGAATTATTACGATGTAATCGTTTAGGAATTTTTAGAATATATGATATTTAGAGTTGTAGTTTGAATTCATCTAATTTTAGAAAAGTAAAATTTTTGGAATTGTAATTTAAATTCATATAATATAGAAAATGATTCTTAGAATTTGGGTATCATTTAATTCTTGTATGTAGAGATTTAAAAAATCCATCAGTACTACAGCTATGTATTTTAAGACACATATATGTTATTTTTCAGTGTATATGTTCGTTCTACGCCAGCTTTATTGTAAGACAACAAATATATCTAAAATAAAGTGACGCTAGAGATTGTAAGGCATACCCTATTATTGTAAAGCCGACTTCTTTTAGAAAATAAATCACTATATATACCCAACGGCCCCACGGCTTCGTCACGAATTGCTGCCGTACACGTTAGACCAGTACTTCCTGTTTTGCAGCTAAGATTAATGTAATGAAAAGATTTTTCAGTGAAACACGTTTAGAGATTATTTCATCCGCCTCTGGAAAGGTTACTGCATGTTATTATTATTATTATTATTATTATTATTATTATTATTATTATTATTATTATTATTATTATTATTATTATTATTATTATTATTAGTAGTAGTAGTAGTAGTAGTAGTAGTAGTAGTAGTAGTAGTATAATTATTATTATTATTATTATTATTATTATTATTATTATTATTATTATTATTATTATTATTATTATTATTATTATTATTATTATTGCTGCTGTTGTTGTTGTTGTGTATATCGTTAGAGTGACACGTCGCTTACGAAAATCAGAATGACATCTTCTTTCTCCCTCTCTTCGATTTAAGACGAAATGAACATGGTAAGAAGAATCGTTATCAGTTCCCATTAGCATTCTTTCATATAATAGGCATACTTCATGCACTGACATCTCTCAACCACAGTTATGACAAATATATCAGGTACTCGATATAAATTAAATATACACAACACTAACGCTTACCAATAACAAAAGAAGTGAACAAATGCAATAAAGTTCCGAATCAAGTTTATATATAATATTGGATTTTAAATACTCTCCAGATGGTGAATGTAATGTTTCTTCTAAGAGACTTTATATTTCTGAATTAGATAATGAAATTTATAATTAAAGCGTGACGTGAAATGAAATGAAAACGATGGATCGATAGTTTTACTCAAATCTATGTTTTTTCATGCGTTTAGATACATACTGACGGATTTGTTTTTTAAACAAATTATCTTATAAATAACATTAGATATTGTACAGCTAGTGTCATAAAGCATTTTAAAGGCTTCTACCTCTGAAATAAGAAATGAAAGCCTTATTTTTCATTACGAAAGCACACTGCCAACATCTGGGTCTATTATATTCAGTTGACGAAACATGACTTTTAAATATTTAACAACCTTGACTCATTTTGTATTGAAATATGCTAAATGTGTGAAATCTTATCTCAAATGTGATATTGCCTCCTTTTCCATTTGTATATGTCAACTAATAGATTGATTTTATGTTTTGCTTGCCTGATCGGTCGAGTGATTTTAATGTTTTGGAATGCTGATACCTAAATTATGATACAAAAGATTCAAAACGGTAAAAATCAGTTTTAATAACGTGTACATAATTAGCTGCAAGAGTCTCCGGTATATTTCAGGTTTTATAGCCGAGTATGAAGTTTGCACTAAAAAAGGAGAAACTAATAATGCTGTTCAGTATTTTACGCAAGACTTACAACATTAAACAGAACAGAACAATTATTAGAATATATTGTTTCATTTCAGAACTCTTCGTTTGAAAAAATTATTTGAGAAAAAAAATTGCAATAGCTTTTCAACAGGTTTATTACTTCTTACAGTGATAAATAATTTTTAAGAAAAGTATTCTGAAGTTCTAGGACAAAATATAGAACGTTGAATATTTAAAAATGATTGGTATCTATTTTAAAAGTAGTTACAGCCTTAATGACAAAATAAACTTTTGTCAATATCTTTGTTATGATCAAATCACACAGTACAATGACGTAAGCTTAAGTGACGCTATGCTCGTCGCAATTTGTATCATAAGGTGAGATTACAATACTTTGACAATGGCCTAGATGCGACAAAATTGTCTATACAGTGGTCTTGCACAGGAGCAAAAAAAGTATAATGTACTAGAGAAGTACGAAAGACATACAAAAAGTCATTTAATAGGTGAATAATTTCAGGATATTTTGGGTACTATTATATAAGAATTGTTATTTTCATGGACAAATAGGCGTAGATACACGATTAGGAATACATTTAAGACAACAATTGAAATTGGTGTTTTATGATATAGGTACCAACGTCGTCGTATTTAAATTTTAATGTTTCTTTCTAGTATTGGTTGCAAATACTTTAAATGTTTTAATTAGTCTTACTCTGCAGAATTGTTTTTCTCAAGTTACAAAATTCTTCACTATATTCAGTGGTTAAAAACTGAGAGAACCCGACGCCTGTGGCCTCTCTTAATTTTAGTTCGGGGTCATCCTGTATCGAAAGTAAGGTGCCCGACGAGCTTTTCGAAAACGAGAAACAAAACAAACAAAAGATATGTTTCCTGAGTAAACTTTGATTGCGGTGGTGAAATGAATTATTTCATCATGTTGAAATGTATGCAATAATCTAAATTAGATTAATACTGTCCCAGGTAAAATTGAAATGTTTTTGTAATTCCAAACCCCGTCACAGTCGTGTTTCGATGAAACAATTTTCAGTCAACTTACAAAGAAAAAAATACCTCCCCTTCCCCGGGAAAACAAACGATTTATGACCATTACGTGTTGTATGTAACAACGGTAGTCTGGTGTGACTGGAACTGATATAAAAATATTCCTTGGGCAGTTTAAATAGCGACAATTAAAGGAAAATAGTTCAGATACAATATAAGGTTCACATTAACTGGCTGACGTTAACTAATGAGATGCTTTGAAGGTTTTAGTCGGTGAACCCATTGCGTTATTTTGCATAGGAAGATGAGACAGTGGAGTAACGTATTATAGGTACATGGAAAGGGATGATTTACACGTGTACATGTACATGTACAAAAGTTAATACATATTACTATGTTTTGCATTGTTACAATTTTGTGAACTGCGGCAACGTTTCTTTGAAGTCGGACTTTGATGCATACAAAGAACACAAAGCATTGATTATTTACATTATCAGAATAGTGATCAAGTGCAGTTAATTTTTTTTATTAAATTTATATTCAAATTGTTCCTATAGGAACGTTGTGTGACAATATTAAAAATAGTAAATGTATTGGGGCATGTAGAAATTGGATTCCGTCATACCTGTCAACCTTTCATAAACTAAATAGGGAGAAGAGCAAATAATATAGTGAGATTAGAACCAAAAATGTGGGAATTTTTCAACTTTAAGTGCCGGTTTCAATAAAATTTGATTGAACTTACATGTCCATTAAGGATGAAATTCTAAAAGGTCGCGCCAGAATATGCTTTCCATTGGTGGAGGGACACGTAGTAGTTAGCCAATAGAGCATGTTTAAAGGTCAAAACGGGGTAGGCAACTATTGTTCCCACCCCCTTGCCTCCAATGTGCAAACGCCAATGGGACGCGCCATTTCTCAAATGAAACGTCATATTGTCCCCAATGACAAGCCACATTTCTCATATTCTGGTCATCTGTGGCTACACTGCATGAATAGGTAAAGGTTATACTTAAGCACACAAGCAATGAAACCCATCTGACTAATTAACAGTTAATCTTTATCCTCACATTTATCTAGTGAAAAGGACTGCCCTTCAGAAATACATAAATATAATATGTTCTACAGTATGGGTATATAAGAAACAGCCAGCAATTGATTGGCAAATACCCAATGCCGGATTTTGTTGTCATTTACGATGCTTAGGAATTCATTTTAATAGTTTAAATCTGAAATTATAAGTTATAGTACATTGTAATTTTTCCCCACGTTTTATATCCCAACTTATTTCTTTCGGTTTAACTTTTACGGCATTTATCACTGTTTACTAAATAAACTATTTACTCAGAATCACTTTTTTGGGGGCACATATATTGCTCAGTTTGTTTTGTTTTACTCCTTTTTTAATTTAATCTCTGTCATTAAAGTACATATATACGGTAGAAGATTGCATGGTGATTACTTTCTGAGTTTCTTTCGTGGAAATGGCGATATGTTTTTTGCAGATCACTATGAATTTTAAAAAGCCAGATAATTTGAAAATGTCCAGGCAATGTAGATGATAAAGTTGGACGTGGCAATTCTGCTTGGAAAATAGCACGTGTCAAAAATATTAACGGAAAGTATTTTCATGTCAAATGTACCTATATTGTTAAAAGGGGCTGATTAGGCACCATATATTCTAATGAGTACATTTTATACACGTATATAGCAATGAGAAGAAAATGTTTTGCTAGGATGCTGCAAGAAATGTAACTCAATGAAAGCATTTAAGTGCATTACACACTTAGATTCGTAAGCATTTAATTCAAACTAGTTTCTTGCAGGAATATTATGGTATAGGATAAGAGTGAATCGATCAATTAAATTTGAAGACGGTACTCTGAAGTCTTCAGTTCGAATATTCTCTTTGCATGTATTAATTCTAGGAAGAAGTTCATTCTGATTAGATGTGTTACATCACTTATTCTGTATTACAAAAATAGGAAAACATGTCCAGTTTTGTAGTAAATATAATTTTTGTGCAGGAGATTTGTGACATCTCATAAAATTTTGTTATTTGCTTCGCCTTTTTGTTTACAATAATTGCAACTCTACCACCGCCAGCACACTTGAGAAACAATGTATTGGACTGACTATTTATCAGTACCATGCTGCTCACACTATATTGTTTATAGTAATAATTTGTACACTGATCGGTACGAAAGTTACCTATTAATTTTCCCATATGAAGAACAAAGCATGATGCTGAAGAATTCCTCAGTAATTGCTTTACCATTTCGTCAGCTGCTGCTCACTTTGCACAGGAGAAAATCCATGAAAACCTACCTGTTATACCAAAAAACGATTGTGGAGATGTTATTTCAGTTGATATGGTTGAATGTTATCTTGGAAGTTTTCTTGGAATTGGAGAGTGTTCTGAGTATTTTAAGAGACATCCAACACACGAAATGACCAGAGTTGCGTTAAATGGACATTTACCAGATTTCGATTTAACTGGATTTGCATGTTTTGAATCATTTTCGTTCACTGAAAATCTCTCTCTGGTTGTTTATGTCTGGTGTGGCCGTCATGTTTAAGAACAATGATGAAGTACAACGGTTCTATTATGATTTGATGAAGGAAATTTCAAATCCTTGGCCGTGAGTGATGCATTTATATCATATCGTTCATAGAAACAAGTCTGGTTATCAAAGCCACCTACTGACAACAGATGTGTTCTCGATTAAATTTTTTGTGCGTGATCCCCATGAAATTGAATACTAAAATAAAGTTGCAATGGATGTCGGGATAAAAATATTTGGGACATTTTATCAGGGTAGTTCATGTGACTACATACGATATTGTTGTGGGCTAACCATCGACGTTGCCAAACTTGATTTATAAATACAGATACAACATAGAAAAAACACATTTTTAAGCCGCAATAACGCTCACTTGTCAAACGAAAATAAAAAAGATACAATTGTGAGCGGTACTGATGGTGACTTACCACAGTTTACTCATTTGAAATCTTCGATTTTAGCATGTTTCGATAAATTTATTACCGATGTTAAACAGATTTCATGATACCGTGCGGTTCAAGTTGCCATAAATTCATTTGATGTGAATAAAATATGCGGATTTGCCATAGATTAGTACCCGTGCATCATGGGGCGAATGGAAAATAAAGCTAGAAAAGATGCGTACATTTTCTGGATCAGCCGACGTTGAATCTAAGGATATATCCTACAACAATAGTCAAATATCAACGTTGTCATCAGCACCATCAGTTTATGATATAGTGGTTAGACATAAAACTGTTTATCTTAACAACGGTGGTGCTTCTAGTAAAACAACGCGTGCGATTGAATTATTCCTGAAAAATTGTTCACGGAATATTGTTAAGGTTTTGCTAACTCTAACTCATCGGATCGCCAGAGAAATGAGATTACGTGTAGTTAAATCTCAAACTTATCACATTGTCTTTAGATGGAAAAGATATGAATGGACTACTGAACGAATGAGTCAAAAATACATTCCCATGATCATTATTTGGGATGAATATGCACTGTGTCATTAGATATGTGATACACGTTTATTGATTGGTTATTGACTCTAAAAAAGTTATTATATGCGGAGATCTAGGTCAACATATTCCTTTCGTTTTATCTTCTCCACATGAATGGATAAAAACGTTTGTAGATTAGTATGAGGAAATAACTAATGATTAAGAAGTACTTAATATATAATTAATGCAATTTTATTTTTCTACCCAACATCATGAACGTGACATGTTTGATAATCGCATTTATTAGACTCTTAAGGTCTTGGTTGATCTCGTTCATCACGTCGGATATCAAGTCGGGTTCCAGGACCACAATAATTATATCCATAAAGGTGCTTCTCGTCAGGATACTTAGCCCATGGAGCTCCTGGTAATTTTCCCCGTGAAACATATATATATATATATATATATATATATATATATATATATATATATATATATATATATATATATATATATATATATATATATATATCCTCATGTTTTCTTCATAGATAAATTTATTTTTGTAGCACATTTCACACAGTTGTCTGTAAGTGCACGATTTGCATTCATTGTCGTTGTCAATCCAATGGTGGGTATAGGGGCTCTGCATTGAAAACAATAAAAATTCATATTGTTTGTTATATTTATATAAGATGAATTTTCAGCGAAAGGAAAGCGGGAGCCAGTCAAGCATCATGCATCGCTACCAAACTCTAACAGATCAATTATTACAGGTCCATTTGGGCCAGGCAGTTATTGCTTAACATGATAATGAAATGGCTCCAGTGGGATAAGTTGTATTTAGTAGTACCATCTGTAGATGATCAGCGATGCTACAACGTGCTTAAAGATTTTATTGAAAACGCAAAATTGTTGGACGAGGACGGTAATGATATTATTGACTATCATCGTCATTGATGATGCTCCATCTGTGGATGATATCGATGGATGTATTAGAAATTTCGTGGTTTACGATGATGCGATGCTAGACAAATAATCAAATCCAGTTAGAATATTTTCTCAAGGCAGAAATAAAATCACAGATATGATTTATGTTACTCAGCGATATAATGTGATCAGAGACAATAGTATCTTTAAGTTTTGTTTAATGGAGTCGATACTCAAACTCTGCGAAACATTCATCATACATGGTGTCCAGAGAACATGGATAGTATTAAATTCAGAAATAGATTTTTCTCGCGTGCAAGCAATTCCTGATGGATTTATCAGGATAAACTTACATAATCCTCGGTCCTGGTATCGTGTACTCATCGATAAAATTTTTGGTTAAGAGACCGTTACCTTTTATCCACCTATGACTGTCATTGACGATCCCTAGACAAACATATTTGACGCACATATTTGACGGTTGAATTTTGTTCCACCCCTAGCAGGAAGCTTTATTTCAGTCTGAAATTTTGGTCTGTCTAGCATCGCTACTTTAGCGTTATTGACAGTTGTATTCGTTGTATTGATTACCTGCCCTTTATTGATGTCGGAAAACAAAAATTAATTCCGATAATTATAAACAAGGAGACGCCGCTATATCCAGCTTCCCATTGTGTGGAAAATTATAATTTTGATTAGTCACAAGACACAAGTAAAACAGATTGATGATGATCTTATAGTCGCTATTATTACCATTATATTATGAACATGTAACAGTTATGGTAATAATGCCTTGCACAATTGAACGTCGGTTCCTTTTCATAAAGATTATTTTCTGGCATCGTTTCCGACATAGTCGTTTTCAACATTTATACATGAATGCTACAAGTAGATTGATTATTTTGAAAGTGCTCAAGTGGTGAGACATTCACCTACTACCGAATTTGACAAAGAATCAACAAAATTTGTTATCTTTAGCAATACACAACTGATTTGGTTTTGATGTGGTATGGATACATAATAGCATATAAAGGCAAAAATCGAGAAAACCAGAGCTTAAAACAAGCGATAGATTTTACATTTCCGAAAAATATCCTAAATAGCATACACATGTCTAAAACGAAAGATTGTGAAAATGACGATTTCCGTTTTGGATATGCGTAGTAAGACAACTTGTTCTTTGTAGTGAATGTAAACTTCCCCTCTTAGAAAGAGGGGTGGTTAATAAATGTTATTGCCCGGTGTGAGTGGATAGATAAAACATGGATAGAGAACTGAGCAAAGTTATTGAGAAGGAATAATACAATACCAGCCCCATTAAACAAGAAAATGAAAATTTAATTGATAAAAAGCTAATTGTGGCAACTTCAATTCAACACATTCATATCAACCAAATTTAATAATATTCTAGTTTTTGTTTATTTCATCATGATAACGAGTGCTGAAAAGAGAACATTGTCCATGCCTGATTTGCATGACTTAGCGTCGCTTTCTGTCTTCGTCTTAGTGTATCATACATCCTCCACACATCTACATGTATACATTGATCTTCCTAATCTGAACGCCTCATCTCTCTTTTCCGACCTTCGTCTTTCGGACTGCCCACTTCTGTTCCTGGGAGCTCTTTACTTAATGCTGTTCTCTTTCAGAAAATGTGCGTCCTAGTACTACAAGCGTGTCTTTCCTTACAAGACATCCACCTGGTCCCTCGGACTTGTTTAGCTAGAAAGCACTATTCTCTAACTTTCCCTGGAGCCAAATCTTATCCTCATACTGGAAATGTCGGATTCGACAAAGGACATTTCTTTTAAATTCATATAACTTGCAAGGTGTACGCTTTAATTTAACTGAGGAATCAAAATCAGCGGTTTCTAATCCGAATTTGAACAGCTTAAAATCGACGTGATACAATTCATATCAACATCCCTTTAAAAATAAATATCTGAAAAGGGTTTTGCCTCAAACGGTTATAGTTGGTAGCTCTAATGTTTGCTTCTCAGGAGAGCGTGGCAATCTAAATGAGCGGTAGAAGCTGTCTTTTCAAGTTTAACACTGATATGGAAAAAGGTCGAAGTGATCCTTTTACAAAGACTGTTCTTGCTTGACTGTAATAAAACTGTAATGCACAATGAACTCAATTTCAGGATTCCATACTTATTCATAATTCTAGACATCATAGTGAATTTATAATCGTATGAAGCTATATAATACAAGAGATAAAAACTATTTGTCGCCTAAAGGAATATTAATAAATTATTGACACAACTGTGTTCTCTGTCGGAAGTGAATATACAATTCGTTTTAAAAAACTTGATCGTTGAAAGCATTTTCAGTTTTGTAGTTAATTCAGTATATTATTCAACATTAATAAGAATATGTAAAGAGAAATAATAGATTTTGTATTTACATTCTTTAAATATTTCTAAAAAGCATCATTAAAGTACGAATAAAAACATTGCAAATATGCACAAAGCGACAAGACATAAATATGCATCGAAAAGCAACAAAACTGTTGATCCATTCTGCTGAATTACCTGCAGTTTCGAAACTCTGACCGTACGTTCATTTTCTCTGATTATTCTTTCCTCATTATCCCTCGAATTTCGAAAGGTTGTAGCTTGTATGTCACACCAAATACACCTCCTATTTCGCTTATGTCCAGAGTTCTGTCCTCAGATGGTAGCAACACTAACCTCTGGGCGAGAGCTGTGATAAAGCAAAGCTCCATTCTAGCAAGGGACTCGCCAACACAGTTCCTCCTACCTGTAAAATGGTTCGGAAAATATAGCACACATATGTACATTGTAAAACCTATAAATAACGCTTTCCTTTGCGTGATACAAAGTAGAGTCCCAAGTAATAAAAAGCAGCCTTTTAAACTAACATCAACGACGAGGGTTTAATGAAGCATCGTTGCAAACCACGGACGAATATCGTCCTTTGCTGCCTGCAATAAGATTTACTATGTATGTATGAATATGCGTACATGCGTAGCCAGTCATTGCTAGCTCGAATAAATTGTCTCAAAAATAACTTTTAATTATGGTTCGATTGAATCAGTCCAATTTTATTTTTCAAACACACTCACTATTTATATTTCTCTCTCAACAACTCGTTGGTAAGTTTCACCGTCTACTCAACGAAAGCAATACAAAGGTAAAATAGAGAATAAAAATGCATTTCCAATATTTATTATTAACGACGTAATATGTTAAATATGGGATAAGTATTTCTGATCAATTGTAAAAATTTGTCAAGCAAGTTTTGAAGTTTCATGAAAATTATAACGGCTGGAAAACAGACCTCTATAATGATACGAAATTTAAAATCATCCCCATCTATTACCAACATGGGCAATAATATTACTTCAAAATATCTGAGTCAGCTAATATCATTTTTATTGAACTTCATGGAATATATTAATAGATTTTATATATTATTTGCTGAAACAGAAAATATTTTTCGACAAAGTGATCATAAGTAATTGGTGTCTAAGAACACTCCAAAGTAATAGTGTAATCAAAGCGCAATAAAAGTGGAATTTCCACTTCAGAATTTGGAAAGTTCTTCAAAGACGTGAAATGTCCTGAACATTTAAAAGCGCGGCTTATTGCCAAATACCTAAACAGGCCAGCCCCATAAAAGGTGTGGTGTAGCGTATGGGGTTTCATTGTTAGTTTAGTTGGTTTAAACGACACTTTCTATCAATTTTTCTCTTTAACTGCTGAGGAAATTGGAGCCAAGGATACACCTAGATAACCAGCCAGATATGGCGTGGGCAGTTATCGAATCCGCGAACATTGAATACGAGCCGGACACCCTACCAACAGAGCTATCGCAGTTCACTGGAGGGAGCAACGGGATGAGGTACTTCCTGTAAGGTACTTACTTCCCGTAAGTTACTTCCTGTAAGCTACCGCAGTTCACTGGATGGAGCAACGGGATAAGGTACTTCCTGTAAGAAATATTAAAACCAAACAAATAGGAAAAGATTTGATAAAGATTTTGTTTACTTAACTTGGCCGTTCCAAACCTGTCCATTCTGATCACTGGTCAAATTTGTATCTGGAATTTTCCGGCAAGTTATATATTAACTAGGCATCCAACAACTCAAATCTTCTGCCTATCAAACTGGACGGCAAGTGGCTTTAGAAAGATTTTATCCAATATTGAAAAATATTTTTTATATGATTAAATGATCATGGTTGGGTATTTATCGATGTGTAAATTTTACCTAGTCACTCACAAAGTAAATAAAGTCCAAAGGACGTTACGTAAACTTTGTGAGTGATTTGGTAAATTATAGACATGGATAATTGCACAAAAGTGATCATTTAATCTTATAATTCCAATTTGCTTCCTTTCTAACATCATATCAGCAGATTTAATCAAGAAAACAGTCCCTTTATGTACATCGAGGTTTTCTTTCATTAGCCTCGTAACTGCGGTACAATATATAGCCCTATTTTCGCTATTCAAGATTCACCGATTCTTTATACATTGCTACAGGATAGAATATCATAGCATGTCATGCCAGTGATCTATTGTCATGATCACTGCTTTAATATATAAAATTGGTTGTTGCGGATAAAGCAGGAATATTATTTTTTGAATCACTATTGCTTTTCGCACTTGTTCTTATGGCAACGTCGTTTTTACTTTCTACGCATTTCCATCTTTCAAAAGCAAATTCTTGTCCATTTTTTATTGATATCCCTTGGTTGATAAATGACCCTGACCTTTAATAATAACTGCAACAACATATTGTCGAGGTGAAATGTAATTGATTCTGAAGACTGGCTTCTAATGTCTGCCATATGCGTTCTTCGGCAAAATTGGTGGGTGTTGGAGTGCAAGAAAGTCTCTTCAATTATATTGTTTTAATCTCTAATTGTCGATTTTGATGTGTTGCTTGCCATTTTTGATCGGAAATCACAGTAATCGGTGGGTGGGAGCATGTTTATGCTATGATTACGGTGTAAGGAGTTAATATAGATAAAACTTCACCTCAAATGATCTGGAAACAGGGAAACAAAAGTAATCCGCATCATTTTACGTTGTGTAAAAAAAATCCAGATCAGTATCAAGTGACAGTTTATATCCAATGAAAACGAAGAAAATGCAGTAAAATTCATAACAGTTGGAATAATTCAGTTGTATTGGTTTGATACAAGTAAAGATTGGGATGAAAGCGTTCATTTACTATTGTTTGCTGTTAGAGAATTAGCAATAATCTTCACGATTCGGTCCTTTTGAACTAGTTCTTAGACATACTGTGTGTGGACCATAGAAATTCTTAAAAGAAACTTCTTTCTAATGAAGATATCGAAATTAATCTTCTCATTATGTTTCCAATTTTAAATAAAATTTGTGAAAGACTTTTGAGATTGCAAAAATTAATATATACACTACTAAGTCAAAATGAAATTTTATTTAATTTAGATGTATGGACTATGCAGTCTGAAATAAAGGATTCTTATCTTATCTTAAGTATGATATAAATATAAAGGAAATGAGTTTTTAGCCTTGTGATAGAGATCTGGCTCTCTTGCCTGTACCACAAAATCCTCTTCCGGCGCGAAGTATGATGGTCTTTGTACAGTTTAAAAGAAAGTAAATGATTTAAATTATATCTTAAATGCTCATGAGAGGCAAAGACAAAAACAAATTTGCCACACAAATATGTTAAAGAAGTATGTTGACAGAAATAGACAGGTCAATCATGCAATTAATTTAGTTGTACCAGTCCTACACAGTGAGGATTTAAGTGAAGGAATGCAATCTTACTCAACAGACTATGGAATAACAAATCTTCGGATTTAGAAATTATGAATAATGTGGACTAGAAACTTTCGCATTTGTAAGAACAAGAAAGGAAAGAACTTAAACAGTTATTACTGGAATATGAGTACTTATTTTCAGATGTTCCTACAAGAACAAAAAGTTTAATATGACGTTGAAATCGTAAATTACACACCTGTGAAACAACACCCGTACAGAATGTACACTCTCTAACAGGAATTTTTTAAAATCGAAATTCATTCTTTAATGGGGAATGATTTCATATAACCGAGTAAATGTAACAGGAGTTTGCCATGCCATGCTGTTCGAACCATGACAATATTTTTCGCATGTGAATTGAAAGGAGTATATCTCTTCACATATATCTGTTAAAGGAATATGTTGGCAAAAATAGTCAAGTTAATTATGCAATTAATATAGTTGTATTTATCACATACACCGAAGATTTACACGATGGAATGTAATCAGACTATTTTGACTTTGGAGTAACAAATATTTGAAATTGAGAAATTATGAATAATCCGGACTTTCATATTTATAGCAACATGGAAAGAATGAACACAAAACAGGTATTACTTGAATAAGAGCACTTATCTCTAGATGTTAAATGAAATCTACCTTGGCGCTTAAATTGTAAATTCCATAGCTGTGAGACAAAATCTGTACAGGATGAACCCTCTCAAACAGGAATTCTTGGAAAACAATTTAGTATTTGCTGGAGAATGTCTTCCAAGAGCAGATTAAAAGTGACTGGTGTTCACCATGTATACTTGTTCAGAAACCAGATAATACTTTGCGCATGTGCACTGATTATAAAATGGCGAATAGTGTGACTCAAACAGATTCAGTTATATTACCAAGAATCGCTGACTGCCTCGACAAACATGGAAATGCTAAGTATGTCACCAAATTTGACCATGTTAAGGATTTTGACAAATTCCACTGAAGGAAAGAGCAAATGAAATTTTGTCATTCAAAATTCCAGATAGGTTTTTTAAAGCGATGACGTTTGGGATGGAAGGTTCTTCATGTACTTTTCATTGATGATGTCATCATCTTCAACGACGACTGGGAAGATCATTTAGCGACAATTCGGAAATTCTTTGACAGACTCACTGATGCAAGTTTGACAATTGACGTACCTAATGTGATCCCTTCTGTGCTTGTGTAACATTTCTAGCACATAATGTGGGACATGGACAAGTTAAACGTACATAGGATAAGGTCAAGTCGATCTCTGAAATCCCCGTACCTATATGTAAAAAACAATGGATGAAATTTTTGGGTATGGCTGGATACTATCAGAAGTTTTTTCTCCAATTGTTACCATAATTGCTGAATCACTGACAAATTTATTGAGCAAGAAAATCAAGTTTTATCGGTCTGAAAAATGTTCAGAAGCTTTTCATAAGTTAAAAGCCTTACGTAAGAGTGCAACAGTTCTTACAGCTCGAACTTTCAAATCAATTATTAAACTGTCCTCATTCCTGCAGCTGGATTGTATATGTGGTGAGCTGGATTAGAAAAGTGGTTGTACACTTTTGTTCACCTTTTCTTTAAATATTTACGTAAGAGTATTCAGATTCTGCGACGATCGGAATGAGTTTTCTTAATTACAGTACTACTTTAAGTCTTGGAAATTTAAAAGAAAATTATTTCCAGATTATTTTCAGTCTCACAGAAGCAATGTCAGAAGTTAGTGCTACACTCTGTCTTTGCCATTTCTAACAACTAAAACGTCTGGCTAGTTTTCAGTTTCCACTAAAGTCCACTGAATTTTTATGAACTTTAGCGCAATGTTCTAGGTCACGGAAATCTGAATACAGTCTTCCGGAGTTTTTTTCCAGTCTGCATTAGAGTTTCGGATATTTAGGTAATTTTAGAACTGCTTTTAGACTAAACCAATGTAATCGATGTTCTGGGTTTTGTTTGGTCTCCGTTAAACGCTGGGAGAATTTCATAATTTTAGCGTTTATTTTAGTCACATTCATTTTCGCGTTGGTCTTTTCCTTAATTATAGCTTTTACAGCATCATTATAATTATTCAAATTAAGAACAACGCAAACATAATTTTATCCCTAGGTAATGCTGTATATACAAAATCTCTGGATTGTATTACCTTATGTCTGTCTTTGTCTCTATTGTATTTGTCCCTAGAGTATCGCTTATTTAGGTCAGCCCCTTGCAACTTTGTTGCCAGTGTTTCGTACGATTGAGAAAAGCCACTTTCAACTTTGTTGTCAATGCCCAGAACCGTGAAGTTACCCCATCTTTCCATTCATACTGTCACTACACAAGCCCAACATTACCTTCTTCGTATACATCAACAATATTCCCATGCTAAATTTCAATTGTACGAAATCTAACCCAGTGGTTTTGTCAATGTTAAATTTCCTTTGATCTTTATGAACCTCATCTGTTCCATCCCTTCTGAAACTGTAAAATTTATTGTTGACATATCAGTAGTAATTGAATAATTATGGCTAGTTTCATGTTCCTGTTTTTCAGCATAACATTGGCTGCCATGTTGACAAAATGTGATGCGAATCTTTTAAATAGATCTTGAGACTCTGACACTAATAAATACGGTTTTGTGGAGGAAATACATGAGATAATTATTAAAATTAAAAATGACTGTTGTGATGCTTGCGACTTACATATGTCAGTCATACAATCAAAACTAAATCATACAATAATAATACCTATATGTTTTTAAAAGGGTGCTCGCCAGTTATTATGTTCTTTTGAGAGAGTGACGTATGTAAGGTGAATTTGTTTGCATTTAAAAGATGCACAGTGTTGGCATACCTCCAAGCTACTTTCATGTAATGTGGCTGACATTTCTTTGGATATTGTACTTTTAGAAATAGTAAATGATCATAGCACACTGCTAATTAAAATAACTGCTCCCTTGTGCTCCAAAACTAAGCCTGAATTCTTCTAAAGTACACTATCCTTAGCAGCTATTAAATACGGAAAAAATAAGTTTACCAAACTGGACTCTACCAGCTTCTGAAAGTGCAATCAATGATTTACCAAATAAATAAAATGTAAAAAATGTAATTTTCTCTTCTTTGTACAATTTACCTATGAAGTTTAGGAAGTGAAAATGACAAAGTAGAGGTTGAAGGTTTTAGAACGATGCATAAGCTGTATATTTTACAACCCATATTACACCCATCAATCATACACCAAAATAAAGAGAATTAAAGGTTCTTTGAACAATACCTAAATCTATACAAAGTCTGTTTAAATTCTCAGTATAACCAGTGAGAAAACTCGCGACATTCTGTTTCTTTACAATTCTTTATATGTTGTTGGCTCTCTGATTATTTATCTTATAAACAAAATAAACTGGTCACATCAGAAGATAGGAATGTTTTTTTCTTTTAAAAGTAGTTCCTCGCAAATTTACACCATGACTGAAATAACAGGACTGAGACAACCAGACGGAGATAACAATATTAACGTTTGCAAGTAAGGTACATTACTTTGTCGCATGGGTAAAAAATCAAATGCAAAGACAATTGACGGATATATATTTTTTTCCTTTAACGTGGGTTTATATCATCATACGTCTACAATTAACATCGTCATAGCATAATAGCAGAGTATGGGTCCTTTCTGATTCGTTGATTCATTGATAAATCTTTATCAGGAAATAAAACAGGCTCCACTTATTAGCTTTTGACAAGCAATTATAATGTACGATTGAGAAACATGTGAAATAACAGTACAGTATTACTTTCATAAAGCAAGCACTTTTAGGGTAGCATGGTTTCGTCATCTTAGAGAGATAATGCAATTTCGAATGAAGCAGTGCTAGAGAGGAGCTAATTATTAATATATAGTAAAATAATTTATGATGATACTTTGATATCAGTATACCAATAACATCTTGTAGATTCGAATCATTTACTAAAATATTTTCAAAAAAATTAGGACTGGAGTATATCTTTGTTGAGAACTGTTAGTATCTTCTTTGGCATGTTTATCAACGAAAAACTCCTCACAGCAACAGTCGTCGCAGTTAAAAGAAAACAATTATAAATACAGTCTACACTGCACCTGGACAGTAGAAATACGTTAAAACAATTTTCTGTATATCTTTAACAGTATCCATGTCTTTAAATCTTTTGTAACCTTGTATATGTCATTTTGTTTGTTTCATGCACAAAAAACGTATACCCTCCATTCAACTTCTAATTATTATACCAGTGAATCAGCTAAAAGTGGTTTTCTGACTTTAAGCTCTTCCTCGCTTAACTAAATAAATAGCTATTTTTAAACACTGCTTTGTATTTCGAAATCCTGATCATTCTGATCAGTATGGTCCTTCAATGTAACAACTGTCAAGTTACAGAACTGACTTATTCATACTTTTGTTATCTATCTTATTTAAGCCTCAGAATCAAAAGACCATACCAGCACTCACATTAATAATTCAAGTAAAATCTTAGCCATGTTCTCGCCAACACAGTTCCTCCTGCCTATAAATATGTTTATAGTTTATAGTAACCAATTTATTGTATTTTGGTTTTAGCTGCTATATGACCTTCATGAAACAACAACAACAACACATAAGAGATAAGCATACAAACAAAACAACAGTCGCAATCAACACGAAAAGCTGAAGCAAGATATGAACCTCAAATAGCACAGTTTACAGACGAATACCCAAAATGAACCACTTGCATACAGGTTGTATTTTGCCGTCATAAGCAAATGTTTCTGCTTTAACGTACATGAAGGAGAAACACTGTCTTGGTCACAGGCGAAAACATAGTAGGAACAAAGATAGTGACTTCCGACTTAACAGGCCCAATTACATTTTTAGTAGCTATCTTAACTTGGGCAATTTACAATTATTCCGCAAACTATAATCTACTGCGCAAATCATTTATGTTACCATGTTAGCCGAAAAACAATGACATGATATTCCAGCGACATTAATGAGCCATTTTTAACAGCTCGTAAAATAACGAGCGGAGCATTTACTTTATTCCATTAACTAACCGTCATGGTAAATGTAAGATATACGCATCATTTAAAATATTAATATACCTGTGAAGAATGGAATAAACTTATTTGGCTTCAATAAAGTACTATCTTCTCTAATGAATCATTCTGGTTGGAAATGATCCGGGTCGTCCCATATTATAGTTTCAAATAGTACAGAATCAGTGTCCGGAATAAGGGGGAGGTTCTTTGGGACATCAAAGTCAACGGATTTTGTGTCCACTGAGCACGACATATGAGACAGGCTTACAGTAGTAACATTACAAATGCTTGCTGCTTGCACTTCCATGACAAACGCTTCTATATAGAGCAGGTTCCGTCTGTATAGCAAAGATGGATGCCGCTCTGCCCCAACTGCCTCTTTCACTTCACGAAATACCCATCCCTGAATATCAGAATCGGCGTCAATATAAAGAATAACTCAAGTGATGTTCATGGTGGTTGTATGCATACCGGCTAAAAAACGATCCGATGACGTTTTTATGAGCTCTTTATCTGACAAACAAATGAGTGGTAGAAATTATTAAAAACGTTTTAATTTTTGAGATTCAGGATATATTCGGCCTCGAGACAACCATCATCATGTGTCTCTAAATGTGTTTTGGTTCTATAAGTGAGACTAATGATTCAAAAGTGATGTCTAAATCGTCCGTTTTAGGTGTTGCCTTGTCACCTTTTATGTGGAATACATTACAATTTATATACAACATCTAAAGTATACACAAAAATTATGTAACCTTTTAGAATCGCATTTACATACTTGTAAAAGTACAATCATGCTGATCTCGATTACACGTCATTTCCAACTGGATGGCATCAATGAAGTCTTCTATTTTGTTCTCGACAAAATTCTATGTGCTTTTGTTGATCAGCTCGCCTATAAAGCCTTCCACAAACTGTACATTTCTGAGAACCTTTTTAACACGAAACAGATCTCCAGGCAAGTGTCGCAGGAAAGGAAAGAATATAAGAACAGGACTCGGTCCACCATTTCCCGTAGATCGTCATCTTTAAATTTTACCAAAATGGGATAGCAGCAATAACATTTGATACATTGGGTTTTACACGATTCTGTATGCGAAATAGATTCAGGTTTTCTTTTAAGATTTTGGATAATATTATTGACACCTCGGTGTGGATCTTACCTTCCAAACTCGTCTTTCCAAATCCTAATCTCCTCAAATATATCAAAGAAAATTTCCGAAGTTTGGTCCACATCCGGTCTGATTAAGACACTCTACCTACATTCATGACATAAACATTACTGTTATTGTGTTCAATGTCTGCACACGTTTTATTTACAAAAGATAAGATAGTAGCTAGAGTGAATATAGAATATATTTAAGCGGCTAAGTGAAACGCTCAGTATTTTCACGTATGGAGAAGCCACGAGAGTAAATAATCACTTTCTTCATTCACGAGAAGAAATATCTCTTTTATTGGCTAATAGACCGTTAAGTTTCTTTTTATTTTATGCTCTAACATAATGGATAGAAATATGTATAGCATATCGAAGTAACCGTTTTCTTACTTGATCTGCGTAAGTGATTTATTGTTTATGCACCACCTTGTTTATGTATATTTAATTTTCTTTCTGTCTTAGTTAATTTTTAGCATTTTTCTTTACCTAATGTTATGCTGTGGTTGACGAAACAATGTGTTTATTGTTTGACCTTGTCCTAAATTAACCAGTTTTTTTTTTTCTCAGAGTGAGAATTTTTCTTAAGCTGAGTCAAGGACATTGTATTTTATAGCTAGTCTATGTGATAATTGTCATGTGTTATTGTTATTTTGGTCACGGACTTTCTTCTTAGAACTTATATCTTTCTTGAGCAATGATGTTTTGCTCCTTTTCCAGGATTTTGATTTGCAACTTGGTTTATCATACAATTAATGTTTTTGTTTTTTTCTGAAAGTCTAATCTGGTGCTTTAAACGTCTAGATAAATTTGATTATATTATTATTGTTGTTACTAGTATTATCTTTTTTTTAAAGTTCAAATTCTTTAATTTCAGCGATTTTTCTCTGGAAATATAGTGTGTTCATAAAAGAAAAATATTCTTAGTCAGATGCATTCAATTTGTTTTGATTTATAGTGAATTTGAACCAGGAATTATATTTTTGTGATCCAACAAAAGACCTTTGGCAGCAGATTTACAGCTTATGAGCCGTAGCAGGCTCATCAATACTTTCAGTGTTGAGGTTTATTTGGATTTCCACAACAGTTTATTAAGAATTTTAGATTATTAGTCTTGTGTCTGCAATTCTATGATTATTGTGAGATTTAATTCGCGGTAACATAAGTTCTTTTCTAATTTTACTTTGCATTTTAAGGAATAAGTTATTTGTTGATTTTTACAAAGCGATTTACTCTTTTGTGTTACTTATGATACAAATATAGACTTTAACTACTGTGTTTTTTGAATAATTAGTAAGACGTACAAATTTTTAAACTTTATATATAGCTTTTACAAGTAAAATCCATCGTCCAAATTTATCACCAGTACACTTTGGATACGAAGTCTTTTATTTAATTTGGCAAATAAATTTAGCCGCTATGTATGTACGTATTAGTTTTAATAATTACAATTCTTAATAAATTTTACTAATACTTTGTTAAATTTAGACGAGTTCAATGGGATTTGGCGGATATATTATTGTCAAGAAACGTGAATAACCAATTATCCTTTTTTTTTAAATCAACTTTCGTGTTCATTAGCACGTTATGTTCCTTACAGCTTCCACTGGAAAAGAAATTACGACGATTAGTAAATGGTTATAGAGACGGGGGTCCAATAGTTTAAATAAAACATCAACCTTGACTGTTGGATCTCTGTCCTTCCCACCCACACCTATTGACATATCTTAAATATCATAATTTGCATTGTACATTGTAGGACTATAGCTTCCAAGACTAACGCTAGTCATTGAACGCACTCCTCCCAATGCCTATATAATTATTCAACTTTAGTTTTCATTTCATTTCTAACAAGATGTAGTGAATGTGTTGTAGCACCAATGGAGTTATTCGTAGATTTTAAGTTTCCAAGCACAGAATAGGGGTTGACATAAGAAAACAAACTCTTTTAGAGATTTAAATCGCTTTATTTTATAGTCGTCCTTCGTTACTGCATGATTTCAGTAAATTTGTGTGTGATCATCCTGCTGTTTAATTGGCGAGTGACGAAAATTAAGATGGTTCTTTCAGAATTCTGGAGAATTCAGTTTGTTAAATATTGTTCACTTCAGAGGGCATGACATATGCTGAAGGGTTCGAATGTTCAATGTCTCCATTCATGAAATATATCCGAAGAGGGGATATTTAGTATATTTTCAGAATCCTTTCACTTCGGACACAACGGTTGCTTACAGAATAACGGTGGTACAACTGACCAAGGTCTAGCGTACATGCTACTTTTTTTCTCAGATTTAAATCAAATCTGGTCTGAGAAACAATCATTAAGTGTTATAATAAATACAAAGATTGTTTGTTTTTTATTCTGTCATAATAAATGTATCCAAATATCTTAATAAAATATAAAACAACCAACATTTTAATTTAATTTTAAAGACATGAAGTTTTTATGCCTTCTCTTTCTGGGTAAGATTAGTTGCTACGCATATAGCTCTATTTATAGAAGTTGGTAAAAATTAGTTATTCCAACACTTTATACATAAATAAACGCAGCTTGGTCTGTCCAAACGGTTACGTTCAGGCCAACTGAAATCTTTGTTATCTTTAGCCACTAATTCATGTCCAATTACTGTAGTGTAATACTGCCTTGTTTGCATTGATTTTGCACCATACTAACATCACTGATATTTGCATTTCTTTTCTCCATCTCCTGTATCATAGTTTCTGTTGCAACTGTAGCATTTAAAATATCGTACGTACACTTTGCAGAACTTGTTGACTTGACAAACCATTATTGAAGTATACAAATATAAATTTGGGGGTTACTTGGGCCAAGGACAAATCTTGAAAAATGAGAACTATACCAAGGTGAAACTGTTTAATATTTTTAACTGTTTTAACTACAGTTAAAGAAGAACAAAAGTGGACCAATCTTCAATACTACAATGCTCTAATGTTCTGCTTTCCTATCCAAACATAAATTACTAGTTCATCTCAGTGAAAGAGCAAGATTCTTGCAAATATATTTCTTTTCGAAACACCTTCAGCATCATTTTCATGAACATTTCCTATATGAATTGGACGTTGTTTATCTGCCATGTTTTCATCTACGTGCAGAAAGTCCTTTTCAGCATGATGCATAAGACATAATGTAATACACAATATGCCTTTATAATCTTTTACAGCTGTCTCAACCAAGACTGTTTCAAGGCTGTCGAGTCTTTTAAATCTAAACTTGAGCATACCAAATGATCGTTCAATCACGACACTGTTTGGTGAGAGCAAGTACTTGAAATTTCTTTGATCAGGAGTAACATCACAATAATCTCTATATGGAGTCCGTAGCCATTTGATCAATGCGTAGGCATGCGCAATGGGTAGGCACCATCAACCTTATTATTACACATCTGTAAACCAAAGATCCGAAATTCGAAGAACTCTTGCATCAATGCAACTAGCAGGGAAAAATAAAAAGTATATCTGTATTGCACACAGCTTGCAGCTGTATGTAATGCTATATCTTCCTGTTCACATATACTTGGGCATAATCTTTGGTGCTCTTATTTTAATACGGGTACCATCCACTGCACCCACTATTCCCGGAAGTCATTCATTTGCTAAAACCTGTCAACATCTTTTATAGTATTATCCTCTGGCCGAGCAATAATTCTATGTTTGAGATGATGTGAAATGGCGTTTATTATTGAGACCTGCATAATATCACAGATGACTCTAATACCTCACGGCTATCTTATTTATATGTGTCAAGGCCATTATTCTAGTAACATGTGACCTACTGGATTTGTTTGAGCAAATATGGACTTGAATTAAACTGGAATCGTTAGCAAAGTAGTACTGAAACAAATATAAAACTCCCTACAAAAGTGGAAATGGGACGTAAGTTAGTTCTTAAGAACCACGGGGTGCTACTTCTTGAGTTATTTAATTTCTATATATGGTAATCGAAACTCGTGTTGTGAAAAAGGTGATATATTTTCATTCTTACTCCAAAATAGCATCAAAAATTGTTTAACGCACATAAATGCTATCAACCGAAAGTCAAATACTTTACATTTATTTTTAGCATCATGTTCTTGAAATAAATCTAACCAGGTAAAATGTAATGGAAACAAGATTAATCCCAAATCAAGGTTGTTGTGTACTTTTATACGGGTAAATATATCGTTAAAGGGCCAAAGCAGATATTGTTAGATCATGTTTGTAGCGCTTGGAAGTCCAATGGAACAACAAAGTACAAGTTTATTCATGTATAATTATAGCCACATACTGAATACTTTGGAAAAAGAAGAAAATAAAATCGTTAATTTTACATATATATATATATATATATATATATATATATATATATATATATATATATATATATATATATATATATATATATATATATATATATATATATATATATTCTGGGATGTGTCTCATTAAAAGCTGATGACTGTTCCTTCATCATATATCGTTTCCTGATGTTTCCCTAGCCTATTAGCAAATAATATTGTCTAAGTCTTGCGATTTCACAATTACTTTATTACAATAATCTTATAAGAGCGCATTTGAGATAAGAATAAGGGTATCCTAAAACTAGTGTCGTCATTTGAATCACTTTTATAGTCTTCGTTTGTCGTTATCACAGCTGCTAGTTATGCCATGCTCAAAATTGTTTCGAAACTTTCGATTCACACAAAACGTCATAATTCCGGATAATTTCTGAAACATTATATTCACAGACGTTTTGGCATTGTTCTAGAACAAGTTCTGGACAGAAAATCGATCATACCATTAGTTGTCTCTCCCGGTCGTTCAGTCTCTTAAACTAGTCATTAATCTCATATTTCAGTCGTTGAAGCTATCTACCTGAAAAATAAAATAACTGCGGCCTTATTCTTGGTTCCTTCCTTACAAAAATCAACACACATTCCACTCTCAAGTATAATCAGAATAACACGTATCACATTTCATAAAAGAATATCCGCTGTAAATTAGCTTCAGGTCATGACCCTGCATCCAATACAAGTAATGACATATTTATCTATATACACTTGAGCTTCTCCCTTTCCTTTGGCTATTAAAATACTGTAGGAGAATTAATCTATTTCTTCAACGTAACTGGAAACCATTGCTAATTGGTCGATGCCATAGTCTGCTCTCGCTTAATGGCCATTAATCTCCTGTAGCGTGATATATTAAACACTATCTCAAGCTATATGTAGGACAGATGCACACATCAGTAAATAACTGAAAGGCCTTAATGCTGCTCAAATGACAATACAACCAATTCATATTTTAAAAACTTCACACTCTATTCAAATGAAGAAATACAACAAAATTCACTTCACATCGTAGCTTTTACCACACTATTTCTAACTAAAGAGTCTACAAACCTAATAATGGTGAATTCTTAGCAGACATCATTCCTTTATCACATAAGATACTCATCTTTAGACTCATATAGACCGCTCCGACGGCCCAAGTGGTTAGAGCATCGGTCTCGTCCTTGGATGCTGGAGGACATGAGTTCAAACCCCAACCGCTACCTCGCTTGGAACTTCGCATTAAGAGGTTAGTTTTAGGACTAGTCAGCCTGGTGTTAGGATAATGTGACTGGGTGGGACCTGATGCTGTATGTCTGCAACACGATGCAGCAGAACGAGACATTAATATAAACTTCCACATCATAGCAATATGACTTAAAAGGTTTACGTCACAAATCCATGTCACACACATACGCTTATTGCTATCTTTAGGAACCATATGAACTGGGACCCAGTTATGGACATGTTTTCAAATAATCATTGAATTTGCAAATACACGCTTATACGGTTAAAATGTACTCAAATGCTGCTTTTTATATCCATATATTTTTGAGTTTAAAGAGTTATTGAGTTTCATACTTTTGACATTATTAACAATAAATGGTATTTTTGGACATCGAATGCATAATGATGTTTATATTTTTGTGTAACAAGTTGTAATACTATGTGACCAAAACTTTGCTGACAGAAGATTGTATAATAATAAATGTCAATTCATATTTTCGTAGTGTGATCTTTCGACCAAAGAATTCTTCACGATAGCTTTCTTGACGAAAATATGCTTCTGTTACAAACATATTACTTTTTTTGCACGAGGAAAGGTAGGTCGATTGCGAAGAATAGTCAGTATAAAAATTGGGCGAACGAGTGTAAGAGATAATATACAGCGTATTTGTGTGATGAAATAAAAATTTTATCCTGATGAAATAAGTAATTCCTTCATAAGTTTACTCTTAAAGTATATTTATTGTAGGACGTATGCAGTCAGTAAAAATATATAGTATAGTGATTAATATAGTAGTGAAGTTTAGCGTTTTGATGGTCTCAGAGAGAGAGAGAGAGAGAGAGAGAGAGAGAGAGAGAGAGAGAGAGAGAGGGGGGAATAGATACATATACATATACATACATATATATATATATATATATATATATATATATATATATATATATATATATATATATATATATATATATATATATATATATATATATATATTCCCCTCACGAAAGTTTGTTCATACCTCATACCTATATATGTATTAAACTCATTATATATATATATATATATATATATATATATATATATATATATATATATATATATATATATATATATATATATATATATATATATATATATATATATATATACAGAGAGTGAGAGAGCGCGAGAGGGAAAAATAGAGAGAGAGTTTAATACATATATAGGTATGAGGTATGAACAAACTTTCGTGAAAGGCGCAAATATCTATCAGCATAAACATGTGAACTACAGTGGTGAGTTTTATATTAAATCGTAACCATGAATCGTTAGAGTCCTTAAAAATGACAGATTGCTCCATCTTGCTAGACAATATGATATTTCAGAGAAAACGACATCTTTGTTAAAATAGGAAAGAAAAAATATTTTGGGTCATTATGGTGTACAGAACAATATGTTGGACAAAAGTGCTTTGTGGTTGCTTAGTAAGTCGGACTCTGGCTCTAATTCCCATGTCATGGATTTAAACACAAATATAAGAATAAAATAAAATTAAGGAAATTTGTGCTTCAATTGCAAACAGAGGAACGATAGAAACAAATGCAGACTCCAGATAGGAGGAAAAGTAAATGGAGTTGAAATTACAATTGCGAAAAGAAGAAACAGAAATGGAAATGAAAATAAAAATGTAGGAGAAAGAAAATGAGATGCAAATGCAGGAGAACGACAATGTGAGACAGATGCAAAAGAAGTGCTCCAAATAAAATTGCAATTACAGAAAAAAAATAAAGAAATGTGGAAATGCAATTAAAAAGTAAATAGAACCGGAAACCAGGAAGCATTCGAATCATGACGGTTAATTGTTTCTTTTCACACAAAATATTAGAATAGTATCTGCTAAAAAGGAACAAGATGTAAATCAACATTTTACAAAGTTTGAAAAAATAACCCTTGATTTGAAATAGCCAAGAGAATACTGGTCTTTCTTATTATAGAGTGTTCTTATTGGCAAAGATTTGTGACGTTCCTACTTCACTGGCAGTATAAGCAAATGCTGACTATGAAATGATCAAAGGATGTGTCTTGAAGGTTGTGAAGTATATCGACAGATGTTTTGGAATTGCAAGAAAGGAAATAAACACACACATATGGAGTTTGCGAGGAAATAAAACAACTATTTGACCGGTAGTGAAACTCTCAATCGGTTAATAAAGATTATGACAAACTTAAACAACTTACATTAGTCGAAGGGTTCAAGAACTGCATGCATAGGGACGTCAAGAGTTACGTTGATGATCACAAGATAATTGAGAAAATGTAGCTCTAACAACTGAGAAGTATTCTGTGGCTCAAAAAGTTTCCTTTTTAAACAAGTTTTCCTCTCAGCCGATGGTTTGAAAGAGACGAAATCAGTCTCAAGCTTTCCTCTTCCTAGGTGCATTTATTAAAACAATGGTGTAAGTTATTTCTCATTGCCTTAAGGTAAAAACAATAGGCAACAAATAAAGACAGAACACTAACAAATGAGATTGTTTCTCAGAGGTCAAAGTCATGTTCAAATATTACAAACGAAGTATTTTGTTGGGTATATTAAGCCTAAGTCTGATACTGTTATGGAGAATTCGAACCAATCATATCGAGTCTTCTATATCACTTTTTTCGTATTTGACCAATCTTATACATATTACAGTTTTAAGCGATACAGGAGCTTCTCCGTATTTTATTGTCAGGTACCTTACCTTTGTATGAAAGTGTTCTTCTTCAGGGAGGAGAGTGCGCTTTTATTCAGATTCCTCACCATAATGTTAATTTACAGCAGACTTAATTTCAGGGCTAGTAAATGTTGCCGCTGTGAATTCGTTGCCCACTGAAGGGTTCATTTATGGCTAGGCAATGAAGATGAGGTTGTAGCTAATACAGTTGTAATTGACAAGCCTTCTTTGGATCAAAATATTTTATCCTATTAAAATGACATCCCTGATTTATTCCCAGCATGTGCAGTTAAAAGAGGTGAAGCAAAATGAGAGCATGAACATGAAATTGATCGGGAAATTATTCCTTTGTCTGTTATATGTACTGGTTTCGCTTTTGATGATTTCACTTTTGTTCCTATTATTGATCAATTCAAAGTTATTATTCATTGTGATCGTCTTTTAACCACTCATTTTATTATGTCTAAGCAGGGTGACAAACGATAATCACTTGTCATCAAAAAAAAGAGTAAGATCCTGAGATATCATGTTTGATTCAGATGGCTATTAATTTCACTCTGTGGAGGTAACAATCGGCAATTATTAAATGGGAACATTATGGGAAAATTTAGACAACCCGAGTACGCGCTGATGATCTGTGCTCTCTTAGCTATCAAAGTTTATTACCTCGATTAGTAGATTCTTTGTTTAATCCTTTGCTGGTCATCTGGGAGTCAATAAAACCTATCACAATATCTTACATCATTTGTATTAGTCTACAATTAGAACTGCTATTTCTAACTACTGTAGATCGTGTCACATTTGTCAAATGGTATGCAAACTTAACCAGCATATACATAAAGCTAATTTACAACCATTTCCTACATTTGATGAACTATTTAGTATAATAATGGCTTGCATAGGCCCATTATCCAAGACAAAGTCAGGCAAGCAATACCTGTTGAGCATTATGCTGTTCGTCAACAAAGTTTCTTGAACGATTACTTTACAGAATATTAATATTAATATACTACGTTCATCCAACTTGATCACGCTCCTAATTTTATGTCATAGACATTTTAACATACTATTTATGAATTAGGAAATAGACAGTTCAAGTGCTGCGTATTACCCTGAAAACCAGGGGATGGGTTGGATTGGGAAGATTTCATTAGGCTTTGAAGAATATGATAGGGTCATGTTTCTTTGGTACCAAATTTGGACAAAGGTTTTCACTAATTATTGCTTGCTGTCAGACAGTTGGTTCAAGAGGATTTAGTCCTTTTGAGCTTGTTTTAGAACACATTATGTGGATCATTGAAGTCAATGATATTGTTAAAGAAAAAACTTCTTTAAAAGCAGAATTGCAGGCCAATTTAATTGACTGTGTCTTTGAACATTTATATACAGACAATCAAAAAATTATGACAAGGCAAAAAATAATGAAATTGAGGTATGACAAATCTTTAAAGAATGTAACTTTAACTGGTGATAAATTTCGTGCTCTTGATCATATCTTGAGGGAAATAATTTTGCTATAGAAATTTTGTAAACGAATATGTTGATTGAGATAGGCTCTATTTATCAGTCAATAAATTTAGTTGTTTTTTATCCTACATAAATATGTTTTAAATGATGACAGATAGCTGGAATATAACAATATTGATTCAATTAGTATTCAAAATGATGAAATACCTTAAAAGAATATATATGAATAATATCGGCTAAAGTTAAATTTTCTACCATTGTTTTTAAAGTTTAGACACAATTACTCAAAGATGACATTGAAGATGTCACCTCTGGTATGGCACACTGTCCAATAGCTAATGTATTTACGCCATCAATACAAATTAGTTTGTCGTCAAAATTACTAAATCCACGTTTTATAATTGTGTCTGTTTTAAGTTTGTGATGCTTTGTTCTGCTAATATTTGTTTTCATATAATTAGTGCACGGGTCTAGAGCTGCTTTAAAATCATAAAATTTCATATATTTTTACATATTCGCGGGGAATACTATTTGCATTTTGGTAATGTAATGTCGTCTAAAATTACGGCGTATATTGTAGTTCTGAGGCCAAACATTTCCCTAACTGGCACAATCATAAAATCATCTTTCCTCTTACTGATGACTGTTTTATTTGCATCAAGAAATACACTGTCTGCTGTATTTTCCAATAAATCAAATAGGCAACGGTATTGAAAAATATATTGATTAACATCCTCACATTTTACATCATAAACAAGTGAATCCGTAGCAACAAATTATAAATCCGAATATGGCCGCTGGGTTTTGGTACAATTATAGTGAAAATCGGTCATTAGCCATTTTCAAACATTAAATACAGCTGCACCAACATAAATCAGTTTATTTAAGATTATGTTTGTCTTTCGTTGCTTTATTGCAACAATATTTGCATTAAATATTTTCATACTGACAAAACCGTCATCGTTGAATAATTTATTTCTGCGTTTAGATCATTTACAGTTTCAATATTGATTCATTTTCTGATATTTTCCTTCGTCTTATCAAACAAATAACTGTCCATCTCTTGTACAAAGGGTTTTCTATAAGTGCATGCTTTACTTCGCGGAAATCCGTTATATTCGCGGAAAAATCCAAATATTGTACTTAACGGAGGCATCGTTGTTATTTGGCGAGATTCTGCAGCAAATGTTTTTAGTTTGGAAAATCCCTCGTTCTATTCCTGTCCCCGTAATGTTATGACTTCTAATTTTATTGCATCTCCAATATCAGCAACAGCATCGCCAGCAGCATTGGTGATCAGATTATTGTTATTTGGGGAGAAAACGCTAGCACTAGTAAGAAATTCCCTAAAACCAGCTGACCCAAATGAGGTATATTTGAACCACATCATATATGTGGCCACTGATCTCGAATAATCATCGCTTAAGAAAACAATATTTAGTATTGTACTCGCTATGGGCAAGTGCATTGAAATATCTTCTATGATTTGATTGACCTTTTGGTACCGTACGCTTTAAAATAAACTCCAACCGTTATCGGCAAGTAAAATTTCTTCACCAGCTGAAAAATTACCGCTTATCATAGTAAGTTACTGAGAAAGCACTTCCAGCACCGCCTTGTGCGGGAATAGAAACATGTATTCGGCTTGCGTTCTAAAAGGTCTGACGCCAGCTTTACTTAGCTCTTTTGAATTATTGTCGAGATACTCAATATACTCAAATTGTGTCACTATGTCGTCGGTATCATGTTCTTCAGTAACAGTAAGATCAAGATAATATTTGACTGACATTATTTTTTCTATAGTCTACACAATATTACGACAGTTAAAAAGCATTTGCTGATAGGAGTTGTACATTCCCTATATTGCAGTATTAGCAGGATTTCCATCTCTTTAAGTACAAACTTAACATTGTACTTTAGACCTCAGAGACTATATAGTTTCCAGGCCAAGTTCAATTTCTAGTTGTTTTTTATGTTAAGTTACTTTGCCAAAGTCAGAATGTCATATGCAATATGATGCTTTGATGCTTTTTTGTAAGGCATCTTTATCTTGGTTATAATGTTGAGTTGTATCCATCAATTTATGTTCTATTTAATGCATTTGGAAAAACCCACGAGTTTCTAAGCTTATACCTTAGTATAAGATATTTGGAGGGTGAAAGGATTATATAATAATACAGAACTCATATTTATATTCATAAGAAAGAAAGGAGAAGGAATGTTATGGATAATTTTGAAATTTTAGTTTTTGAAAATATTTCAAGATTTATTTTTAATTATTGATGTTTCGTGTATATTTTATAGTTTACCGAGTTATCAGCAAGGGAGATGAATATTAATAAACATGTAGATTTCTGGATTTTTGCTTGTTGTTCTACAGCTAGCTCATTCAGAAGAATGGCTTTTCCAAGCTTTTTTACATCTGATGTCTTGTGTTTTACCAATACATTTGATGTATATATGTTTGGGTTTTACTTAGTGTTCTGTCAGCTAACTCATTGAAAAGAATATGATTTTTTCAAGCATTTTTATTTGTTTTAGTCTGATGTTTTATGACTAGCTAATGTATTCATATGGCTTTGCCAGAATAAAGAAGGGTGCGTGTTTTGTTTTTATAATCTAATAATAACTTGGTATTTAATTCACTAGCCCTCCCTTATGAGTGGCGTTTCCGAAATTTTGTCTATGGTGCTTAACGGCTAGCGCATTTTATTGTGGCTTTTCTAGATTCGCTAAATTGATGTAAATTATTTCATGTAGACATATATCATAGCATCCTGCTTTCTGTATTATTGATTTTGTTTTTTTCAAAATATTTTTCATTTACATTAATGAACATGGTTCTGAATTAGTTATAAATTTCTTATATTATTGGAGTATATTTTAGATGTAATCGAGTCGTATTTTTGTGATGTTTTGTTCTGACTGGTGTTTGGGTTCTTTACATTTTTTTTGGTTTCTTTCCGATTCTAAACATGTATAGCTGGCTTGTTTTGTGTACTTTGAGGTTCCAGTGATTCCAACTTTGGTGGTGGTACTTGTAATGTATTTATCATCTCTATTACCGCTCTTGTTCCAAGAGATGAAAAGTTGTTAGTTTTTTTGTTAGTGTTTTGGTTTTGACTTTTGGGGCCGAGTATTTCCTTTCGGTGGTTTTATTCCTGTTTGGGAGAACTCAAGGTTCTGTATTTGTTTCCATGTCTGAATCAGTCTGTTATAAAGTTAGATAGCAAAAGCCCTTCTACAGAAGTGAGTACGGGAGGTGTTGATATTGATGTTACTGGTGTTGGTATTTGTGTCAGTGTTGGTGCAGGTGTTGTTTTGATTGCTGTTTAGACATCTGGATCTTTGTGGGTTTCCTGTTTTTCTTGTGTTTCTTGAGTTCAATTGGTACTTTTTGCCAGTCTGTAAAGGGTTGTGGAGGTTCTGTTGTTATAAGTATGTTGTATTCATTTTGTTCGTCTATTATTTAATCGTGTTGTTGTTCTTTTTGTTGGTGCTCTTCTTGATGTAGAGTTGTTATTGTTTGTTGAATGTTCATAGAGCATCCGCATATATTTGAATGCGTTGTTCTGTTGTTGTTTATTGTTGTTGTTTATTGTTGTTGTAAAGTTGGTTGTCGTTGTTGGGGTTGCATTTTGGTGGTTTGTTTATCATTGGTGTTTCTGTGGGCAATCACATTTCTTGTGAATTTTGGTGTCTTAAGTAACACAACGTCTGGTTTTGTGGCAGTTATAGTACCAGGTCAGTACTGGTATGCCGTATACTTTGAAACATTCTGGCACTTTGGGAGTCTTTTATGTCCACTTTTACAACTAGCTTTCCGTTGTTTACTCCCTGCACAATTTTGTATGTGTCCCTTCTAATATCATCCATATTGATTTTTGTTCTGATTTCGAAACCCTCCTGGAAAACCTTCAGGGAAATCTCCGAAAAAGTGCGATATGTAAATGTCATTAAAAGTTTTCTTGCATTTTGATTAGTGGGCGTGGTGATGTCACCTTGACAACATGTTCGTTGACAACAATGTTGGTTTTCTTTTAAAGACGTTTCTGGTTTTGAGTGTATACTAGTATTATACATCGCCCTATGTTGTGTAACGTGTCCAGGTTTTTGTTGTTGATACCCCATGCTGATAGGGCAGCTAGTATTTCACCATCATGGGGTCCATCTTCTGCCCTCATGTTAGATAAGTCTAGATCTTGAACGTATTGGGCTCTGAGCCTTTAGAAGTCTTCCTTGTTCTATATTTTCTGCGGCCACCATTTCGTAATAATTTTGGTGGACATTTGTCCATATTCCGGGATGTGTTTAAACACTCGCCATTTGGCGTAAAAGTTACGAGTATAATGTGTACTAAGTTATGTTTAGAATTAGCTCTAAAAGGGATGCTTTTTGTGCGAAAATCAATTTACTTCTGAACCTATTTATTGTGTTATATTGCAAGACTAATAATGTATATAACTTACCGTATATACCGTTGTTACGTATTACCGTATATACCAGTGCCATGCGTAGTACACTGTATTAAATGTATTTTCAAGTGTGCGTATGCAGCGTTTGCAGTGCTGTGCTGTAGAGCTATGAGCATGCCGAGTTTGCAATGCTGTGCGTGTGAAGTGCTGAGCTGTGCTGTATGTATGCTGTGTGTACAGTTGCGTAGAGCTGTGCTGAGTAGAGCTACGTATGCTGCGACAACTGAGGGAAGCAATAATAACGTTGATATCATAAACATATACGGTCTTCCTGATGATTGTCTAGAAGACCAAAACAAAGGTGAAATCCTGCTGATAAATATTGCTAGAGCTTGAGAAGGAAAATATAGATTTAATAATACGATTCAACGTAAGAAAAACACCAGTTTATGACACAAGAATATTGGAAAAAAGACGAATAAACGATACTAATGGTTTTCTTGACAAACTAACGGAGTCTAATAAATTTAATTTAATAAAAATAGTTTCAAGTGGTTTTTTTTTTAAAACGGAATTTTTTTTAACATCTTGGTATGTAATACCACGACAAGGAAGCCCTTAGGTAAAATCTCAATTTTAACAACATATACATTGTCGATTTTTTAGGTACACTCAAACGCAGTTCTACCAGTGATGCAATGTAATTTGTTTATTGTTAATAAATCACCCGGAATAATCAAAAGATTTTAAAGATGAATTTGAAAATTTCAGTGATGTTGCGCGAGAAAGGTTTTTTTTTTCGGTGGGGGACAGTCTAATAAACAAGTTTGGAATAAGAAGATTCTTACTACAGCATAATTGAAGAATATGATGTGTTGTTTTCTTCTCTTCAACGGTCTAGACAACTGTCACTATGAAATTATTAAACTGAAATGGAGAATATACGAAACCATACGAGAACATTAATGCTGATTGTAGCGTATGTTATTGGCCTTTTCACAATTGATCGTAACATGTTACGAAAAGGAATGCTAATAAATTTTATAGTCGCATAGGCAATAATCAGACAATATCTTGTCCTCAAAAAATCTAGTCTGGATCAAATAAGCTTGATACCGATGAAACAGAAATAGAGTACAGTAATTTGGTAAGTAAAGCAGACTTATATGAACGTGAAGGAGAAAACACTTGATTCCTACAGTTGGTTAAATAAAAATGAGCCACTAACAGATGAACGATATAAGGATACATGTTATAAACTTTGATAGATTATCACAGCAATAATAAATTTCGTGAATTTCTTGATTCAATTAATGGCGTTACCGTTTATAATGCTATCTAAAAACTAAACAAATATTGTATAATGAAAGAAGATAATTTATTTAAATTATATATCTGAGGAATTTCCAAACCAAATGTTGACTCACTAATGTATTATTACAATTTTTTTTCTCATAAAAATCTTGTGTGTAAAACAGTTACACGTATTGCAGTAGAATACTTCGCATAATATCACATTTACTTTTTCTCATGATTAACTTTGGTATAGTCTCGAGTGGCGCATCATTTAACCCATTTTTCTTAATAATATCTGGTCATGGTGTTTTTCTTGAAACAACGTGTAAGAAAATGGAGCCCCGAATTGAGACCAAATAATGTTTGAAAACAGCAAGTATCACTTATAAAAATTACTATATCAGATGCAATCCTAATTGAGAGGAGTAAAAATATGATATGGATGACTTAATACGAGAGTTCCGTATAATTGACATAATGTTATATTCTGCCAATGAGAGTTAGCAATTACTAAAATTATTAAAACATGATGATAGGGTATGACATTTTGTCTAAACTTTAGAAATAAAATAATCTAAGAAATGTTTTTTTTTTCTTGCCTACTACCGTACAGATCCACGAAGAAAAATGATGACATTTTTAGCGATATTTCCATTACATAATTTCTTGGAATTTCAATTACATAATTTCTATAATGTTCTTTGGAATATCCATAAAATAATTTATAGACTGTTCTTTGGAATTTCATTACGTAATGTTCCAGAATGTTCTTTAGAATTTCCATTAAATAATTTCTAGAATGTTCTGTTGAAATTCCATAACATAATTTCTAGAAAATTTTGGGGAATTTCCTTGCAGGTGTTATTATCTTTGCCTTACAATGTTATATATGTTATGAAAATTCTGCAAAGATGTCAAAAAAGTCATCATAGGAGCTGAAGAAAATGTCAACATATAAGAGTTTTTGAGGAGAATCCCTCCGGTAGAAACCTGGTTTACCTCTACTACCGATATAGCTATAAAACACTGAACATGGTCATCTTGAAGAATAACATAATAATAAATAATAATAAATAATAAATAATAATAAAATAATAAAATAATAATAATCAATAATCATAAATAATAATAAAATAATAATAAAATAATAATAAATTAAGAATAAACTTTATGTGCATTCATGAACTGTATCAGAGATACTTGGATGACATGATATATATATATATATATATATATATATATATATATATATATATATATATATATATATATATATATATATATATATATATATATATATAATCTCATTCAATGATTCATTATATGTTTGCAAATTACAACTAGAATTGTCAGCAAGCTCATACATGTCCACACATAAAATTAAGTGTGTACAGTGATTGAGGTATGACCTCATTTTGTTGTTGGGTATATTAGAAACGACAATTGTATGTGCAGTTCCATTGCCCGACAATTGTAAATGAAAGTGTATATTTGTAACCTTTTATTTTATATTTAATGAATGGTACAGTTAACGCTTTTAAACTAAAGACTGTCCAAATTTTTATTTTATTATTAAGAATTGTATTAATTTGGTATTTTTGAATATTATTATTTGAATACTAAACTCTTTGGCATTCCAATGAACCAGGACATAATGGCGGTTTTCACTTATGTAGTTTTGATCCTATTTAATAATAATAATTAATATGACACTGTACACACTAACCAAAACCATAACTAAAAAGCATTTATCAGTAATTGCTAATAGGTATCAAAGGTTGACATCCTCCTGAATCGTCATGGCATATTCCGTACTGCAGTTTTCCAATATAAACATGTAAGTGCGACTATCTTAATATTAATAGAAATAGATTTTGTGCCTACTGATAGACACCTCTCCAAGTTGATCGAATCATAAAACAAATCTTCATTTGGTTTCTGAATGCTATAAGTTACGTAAACTTATATTTTATAGCTGACCTTTCCAATATCAAGTTCATTATGTACCTGACCAGAATCAAGGATTTTTTTAAAAAAGAATATGTAAACATTTAACACGTAGTTGATATTTCTCTTTATGTGAAGGTTAAATAGTTGGATCATTATCTTGGTCTGAATCAATGACAATATTTTTATTTCATTATTATTATTGGATTACCAGACCTTGTTTAATTATGGCCTGCATTGTTTCGGAAATGAATTTCTTTAGCACATCCTAATTCTTTTATCATATAATATTGTGCATCTAGAAATTGTTCATTTATGCTGTAAGATGTTGAAGCAAAATCACTCCTGTGTTCAGTATTTTGATCTGGATGAGTTAAGTTAAAATAAATTATTCTTTTCCGAAAATACAAAGGTCTATAAAACATTCTTGAAAAGAAACATTATCTTGAAATTATATTGAATTTAAGCGTGCAAACCTTGGATCTTTTAAATGTGATTTAACCAAAAGACCGTTGGTATATCAATACAGTCCAGGACATTGGTATAATAGCACAAAATAGACTAGAGGCCAATACAGGCACATTGAAACTTATTGATTTTTAATTTTTTTTCAAAGTTTTATACATTAGGACTTGTGTTAGTAATTCTAGGATTATTTTGTGGTTTAATTCACAATAACTTAAATTCGTTTATAATGATTACTTTGTTTTCTTGGTAAATACATTACTTGTAAGAATTTTACAAAGCTTCTTTCTGCTCACTCTTTTCTATTTCTTATTTAACCCATAGAGCAGTAATAAGAACAGTAATAAAACAATGAATTGACCGCACTATCAATATAAAATGCTTTGTGAATGTCACAAATTCAACAACGGATGCAAAATTTTTTCAATATGTCTATGAAGAATTAGTGTGAAGCTATAACTGTTTAAAAGCGTTAAAAGAAAACTTGAGCAATTTATTGACACCTACTCGGTATTTGTACTGAGGAATATATCCATATCATTAATGAAATTCAATCATATGTCTGACGTTAGACTGTGTACCTGCATTATTGGACAATTTTCTATTTTAGACCCTTTAAAGAAGTTCTGAAATAAAGACTCCCAAAGTCAATATTGCAATGCTTTCCAGAGACCTCTCCAGTTGCCTAGTGGTTATAGCGTCATTCTCGGATGCGGGAGGTGGCATGTTTCAAACACGTTCCAAGTGATAACAAAGAAATATAAATATGGTACTAGCATCTACCTCATTTGACGCTCATCATTAAGAGGTTTGTTCTAGGACTGGTTGGCCAGGTGTCATGATAATTTGACGGGGTGAGAGATGATACTACTTGTATGCGGCATCATACCTCAGTGCTAGACATTACTTTAAACTATCGCACTGCATACATCAACGAGATATAATTGAAACATTAGCACAGCCACATTGAAACTCCAAATCACAGACACACACACACACACATGCTTCCACATGGTTATCAGGTAAGAGTGAGTTACAACGACTGTCAGATAATTTAGGGTCATTCGTAAACGCAATATTGCAGTTTCTTGATTGTTTAATAGTTGTTACAATTTAATTAGTTTTCACCATATACATTCAGTTGCAATCAGTCAGTACTCTTCAATTAAAAACAAAAGTCTATGCAAGTGGGGATTTTGTATTTGATAGTTTCAGAGGTTTTTCATGTATAATTTAAGCAGAAAGTTTAACCATTGGTAGGCCACTAAATTGATTAATTATAGCGTTATCTTCAAACAAATTTTGATTTATATACAAGCAATCATAGAAGTATGTTCACTCTTAAGGTCGTAGAAAAACATTCGAATATAATACTACACTAATGTAGATGTGAAAAAGTTATATTTGAAAATGAAACCAGGAAAAATAAACACATGGAAACTCTAACATTTAGAATTGTAAGGTTGAATATGTTCACGAAAATATTAATACTTTCAAAATTAGTTTTACAAACTTCGTATCAAGGAAGATGCTACGAATGCCAAATCTTTCCCCATATAGATCACGATTTTATCATCACGAAATACCATAACTATACGGACTGCAGAGGAAGGAAATAATGACAAATTATGAATTCAGGTCCATGACACTGACAGTCGTTCGTTTTATATTATCAACTTCGTCTACATAAGAAAATACAAAATTACAGCTCTAACGACCGCCAGATTGGCAATTTGATAACGTAATTTCGTTTGAATCTGAAATACAAGTTATGTTGGCTACAACTGTGAAACAGAACTACCCGAGCAATTACTGTCTGCTTAATAATGCGATCCTGACTGATATGACAACGAAATCGGTATAATCCTGAATTAAAATCAGGCCAGCGATCTATAAACTATGACGTATGAAAGCTTTTGAAATCGATGTTAAATTTGGTATTAGCGTAGCAGATAAGTTCATATTCATTTTTATATCAACTGCTAGCAATTAATCTTTGTGTAGAACAACAAAACAAAAGATACCTTTTAAATTATAATTTTCTAGAACATTGGACAAATATACACAAATATAAAGATTATTGTGAGATGAGAAAAAGGATTGTATATATTCAACATAAAAGTCTTTTACTTACATAAACTCTATTCAAAAAAATAAATTTTTCGATAATAAGTATTAATAGATGGAAGTTAAAGAAATTAGGCTAAAGGAACACAAGGTAATTATAATATTGTCAAACTGTTAATATACATAATGCCTTTCTGATTTCGATTAGTGACGTCGTACGATGAAATTTTGTTTTTGTTTCATTCCTTACTTTAACATGAGTATGAATGTTCCATTGATGTTTGAAGGAAGGTTTCTTTTCTACCAGCTTGTTTTTTTAGTTCAGATCCTATATTACTGGTAAAATTTTTACTGTTCAGTGTGTTCTAAAGAAATGTTTGTACTAAATCGAAATTCGTACATTTATCAATGCATAACATTAGATATTCCCATATGATTATTTTAATGCACATATGGGAAAGGTACTACAGTCTATGAAGACCATTGTCCACTGTAACAACGGACGATATTAAAAGTCTTTCAGAGTGTTTCAGTTTAAAACATACAACTCTAAAAAGAACTCTATTGCAAAAACTTATCGAGAACAATTATCAATCCTCATTTACAATTTATGTAGCACTAACATTGCCTGTTTTACAAATCTTTAGTACTTTCCTAATTTTCTATTATACTAATAGCAATGCTGAACAAGGCCGACATCATTGTAAGGATGAAGGTAATATTTTGAACCCTAGGACTTCCTGAAAGAATATGTGGTGATAAAAAGTTGGGACAATTTTTCTTATCCCAGCCTAATATCTCGTTATACTTTTTGTTGTTCTCCTGAAGCCATTTTATTAGTGGATCGAAGTATTCTAGAAGCGGAGCAACGCTAAGCTTGTCTGTCTGACCACTGGTTCCACTTGTAATTTTCAACATGGCCTCACCCCAAGGTCTTGACGATCCCATTTTAAGCATATCACTGAAAATGAAGGCTTCTATTAATAGTTGATTAACCAATATGCATAAAAATGGAGTAGAATAATTTAAGCTTTATCTAATCTGTATATATATATATATATATATATATATATATATATATATATATATATATATATATATTGATATATATATTGATATTATTATTATTAGTAGTATCATTATTTTGTCATCAAAATATCAATTTAAGCTTTATCTAATCTGTGTATATATATATATATATATCTATATAAATAGATATATATAGAGATATATATATATATATATATATATATATATGGATACTAGTATTATGATTAGTATCATTCTTTTGTCATCAAAATATCAATTTAAGCTTTATCTAATCTGTATATATATATATATATATATATATATATATATATATATATATATATATATATATATATATATATATATATATATATATATTGATATTATTATTATTATTATTAGTATCATTATTTTGTCATCAAATTATCAGTTTAAGCTTTATCTAATCTGTATATATATATATATATATATATATATATATATATATATATATATATATATATATATATATATATATATATATATATTGATATTATTATTAGTAGTAGTATCATTATTTTGTCATCAAAATATCAATTTAAGCTTTATGTAATCTGTGTATATATACATATATATATATATATATATATATATATATATATATATATATATATATATATATATATATATATATATATATATATTGATATTATTATTATTATTATTATTATTAGTATCATTATTTGGTCATCAAAATATCAATTTAAGCTTTATCTAATCTGTATATATATATATATATATATATATATATATATATATATATATATATATATATATATATATTGATATATTGATATTATTATTATTATTAGTATCATTATTTTGTCATCAAATTATCAGTTTAAGCTTTATCTAATCTGTGTATATATATATATATATATATATATATATATATATATATATATATATATATATATATATATATATATATATATATATTGATATTATTATTATTAGTAGTATCATTATTTTGTCATCAAAATATCAATTTAAGCTTTATCTAATCTGTGTATATATATATATATTGATATTATTATTATTATTATTATTAGTATCATTATTTGGTCATCAAAATATCAATTTAAGCTTTATCTAATCTGTATATATATATATATATATATATATATATATATATATATATATATATATATATATATATATTGATATATTGATATTATTATTATTATTAGTATCATTATTTTGTCATCAAATTATCAGTTTAAGCTTTATCTAATCTGTGTATATATATATATATATATATATATATATATATATATATATATATATATATATATATATATATATATATTGATATTATTATTATTATTAGTATCATTATTTTGTCATCAAAATATCAATTTAAGCTTTATCTAATCTGTGTATATATATATATATATATATTGATATTATTATTATTATTAGTATCATTATTTGGTCATCAAAATATCAGTTTAAGCTTTATCTAATCTGTGTATATATATATATATATATATATATATATATATATATATATATATATATATATATATATATATATATATATTGATATATTGATATTATTATTATTAGTAGTATCATTATTTGGTCATCATTGTGTTTAGGTTATCTTCAAGTTATCATATATACCTATTATACTTTTGATAATAATGTGTCAAGAGAAAACAGAAAACCAGAAACATTTTCATCCAGCAATAAAATATCAGAATGTGGAAGAAAAAATATCAGACTTGATCAGGTAGAGATAAGTACTTAGCACTTACTTCAACCTAGCTCCCGCTATGGTATTGCTATAGATGTCACAACGGTGAAGCGGCCCAGCAATATTAGCTACCTTACACAAGGCCTTGTGCCACTGGAACTGGGCAACGAAGCTTACAAAATAACTAAATGGAATTTGAAAAGTGTATTATTTTAATACATATTCATATGGAGATGCTATAAAAAAATTCATATTGTTTCATGTATAGATTAGGGATGCATAATCTTGCATCATAATAAAGTGCATAATTTGACTCCTACTTAGTATACAGTGACTTTGGTCTCATTTAAAAGGAACACGTAGGAACTTTATCATTCGACATCTTGTTTCAGTACATCTACGAGGATATAACATCTTATTGACCTTCTATCTCCGCCATATAGCCTCTGTCAAAGACAGGGTAACAATCGGATTCACCTTGGTCTGAGTCATAATGTCAATCGAACACAAACAATGCCACTAGAAGAACCAACTAATAAGAATTAGTGACACGTTGTTTCTGATCAAGTACTAGCAAATTTAGTCCCGAAATATCGGAAAACAATCAACTCCATTATGGGTATATCTCTTCATATGACAAATGAATATAACAAATGTTAGGTATTTGTAAAAACAAATATGGTCAGAAATTGTATGTTCGTATGATTGTTTGTGTGAGCAATTTGCCATAAGGTAATGAGTGCAATCTCCAAGAACATTAGCGTATAGTGACTATTGTTTTTACGGACACAAAATCGAATCTTCCATTTCCTTCTGCACATCACGATGGTATTTTAAACGTTTGAGAATGCTTAAATATCAAAAAATTACCTCGATTTCCGAGCTCACTAGTCCAATGATAGGGATCCTAACATGGAGATTCGAGACAAACAAGGGTAATATGCTAAATACTAACTCTATAATGTTTGTCGAATTTTAGTCTATGTGTCTTAAGCATTTACATGGGGAACACGTGTCTCTACCTGATGTAAGGTGTTCCTCCTGGAATATGGTACTTTGCCCCAGGGTCGAAATCGGCATTCGATCTTTCAACTGGAGGGTAAATTCCTTGAAAATCACACCTGAAACATGGAATTTAAAAATGTGTTCATATATCTATGAAGCTATAAGAAAACAACTGATACAAAGCAAAACAAAGTGGAGGACCTATACATAAATGTTCATATGATTGTGAAGTTCTAAGAAACAGAATAACTCATACAGAGCAAGACGAAGTGGCGGAAACCAACGATGTATCAGCCGAGTCCTTAAAAAAGGGAGTTAGCAAGAATTGGTATACGTACAGTTTTTCAAATCTTAAGCATTACATATTAATATGTATTGCATATACTATAATCACTACTTTTAAAAACAGTTGCTCACATAGTTTTATACGAAAAATCCTTGGAACATACTCAAAGTTCTTCTGAATTGATTTTAATTGTTCACGGTCTTCGATTCAGTATGGTCAACTTCGATATATATATATATATATATATATATATATATATATATATATATATATATATATATATATATATATATATATATATATAGTTTATAAAGTTTGAGTAACGAATTTTCAGGTTCCGGTTCATAAAGTAGTTTCTAAAATTTTAAAACCAATTCCTTGTCGATTCTGTCTCAAATGATTTGCCTTTTTTTTGTTTATTTGTATTTTTTAAACGAAATACCACAAAGGAGCAAGCCACTTAATGTTGGCTACTAAAGTAATAAAAAGAAATGTTTTCCCTAACGTCGGATAAAAAAAACAATCCCATAAATCTCCCGTCTGCAAAGCTACACGCTTCCAAATTGAAGGGATTTATATATTTGAACACTAAATTATTATACATGTCAATGCCGTTATAAAAACACTTGCTTAAGAAACAAATACTGGGTATATATCCCGTTGCTTTAGGTGTAAGCGCAAAATGCTGGTTAGGAAATAGTTTAGACTGGTAATAATATATGCACATATTTGAAGTCATGTCTTCTGGCCTTACTGCCTAATCCGTGATGCTGATTGAATCGTTCTACTGCCAAATTATAAATGTAAAGCAATATTTTAGACTGGTAATAATGTATACACATATGTGAAGTCATGCCTAATGGACTGGTAACAATGTATAAACATATCTGAAGTCATGCCACCTGAACTTAGCTTCTAAACAGTGTTGCTGATTGAATAATGTTATTGCCGAATTATGACTGTAAGTCAACTAGTTTATACATAAACTATGCCAAGCTGGATTTGCCTTTCTACAATATTTCTTAAATATGTAATGTAATGAGCAGGACAACAAATTGATGAAATAGATATTGATGTCTTAACATCACGAAATAAATGGAACACGAAGCATCTATAGGCATAAATACATTGAGAAAGATATGTCATTACCTAGACACACTGTCAATCCTAAATACATACATACAAATACGCACATGCACATATCATCAATGCATACCGGAGCACCGGGTGGCCAAATGGTGTAAGTGATCCAATGGTGGCCGAATGGTCTAAGGCGCTCGCCTTTATAGGTCAATGACACCTACTCCCTGTGAACATGCGTTAGAGTCTTGGGTTCGGTCAAAATGGGTATGTGAGCAAGCTTGCCAGTAGCTTCGAATGGGTACGAGGTTACTCCTGAATTTTTTCTGCTTCCATCAAATTTACTGAACAATATTTATATCATATCATGTACTGAAAGATGATGTTCAGTCCCCAACAACAATGATTACATCCATCCGTCAATACAGACAGACAGACAGACAGACAGACATAGGTACGTACGTACGTGCGTGCGTGTGTGCGTGCGTACGTAGATAAATACATTTCCAAATACCAAATATCTAAAATTTAACTCATGTGCACATATTCAAAATTCCATTGAGAAAAGAAATATTCCTATGAGTTGTCTAAGATTTGTCTTTCAAATAACATGTAGAGACTTTTGGGGCCAATACCACTTTGAGAAGGAAATATAAGCAAAATAACTCCCTACTTGGCATATTTAATTAATTTTTAGATTCAGATTGTTGTCCAATGTCAACAAGTTGTATTAGAATTACGTCTTGAAAACGCTCCAAAATTTTATTATTTACACAGTATTGAAGACAAACACTTAACAAGCACAATTATTGTAAAAGTTAAAAAAAAACTATCAGCAAACGGGTCATATATTTAAGAGTAGAGAATAATCTGTCATAAATACGGTATTGATGCCCGCACACAGCATCCAGCAATAAGTACAAAATTTTTGTATATGTCATTGAAGAATCTTGGAGATAAAGCCGGACAATTTGCACTTTATCTTTCAAATACGAGTGAAACATTACTAACACAAGCATGGGTTGTTGTGGAAATAATTAAATTTCAATTTTATATCTTATTTTTCTGTTTACTGTTTTGGATTCAATAGTATTAAACTTGAAAGGATTTCTCTATCTGATATTTGAACCCAACCCGCTCCCATAACCTGTCCTTCTAACAAAAAATAAAATAAACTCGCAATAACTAGTGCAATTTGATAGTACTCGTACTATTACTGCTTGTGTTAATATCAACATGGTTTTGTTTTCATATCAACCGTAATTTAATTCTGTATTTTTATGCCGTTTACCAACCATTTTATAATTTTTTTGTAATGCATAAAAGTAATAGGACTTTCAGAAGATGTTTTTAAAGGTTTAATCATGAAAGAAATCTATCAATTTAGATGGCTTCATTAACGAAGGAACGATGTAGATCTAAGGTTTTTGTCTTCTTATATATCACTTTATGTCAAATATTAATGATTTTATTAAATTTCAAGTCTTCAAAAATGTTGTCAAAAATAAACAAATGAAACAATATAAATTCACTTATTATCAAATGCTGATGTACACAGCTGCCTTCCAACATCAAAAATGAAATCTTTAAAAATTTAATATTTTATTATAATTATTTCATTGCAACCAATACCTATACTTGTTGTCTGAAAGTATGTAAAACCGAAACGCAACATATTGCACAGGTAAACAAAGTTTGGAAGCCTACGGCATGGATATTTGTTGTAACTGCTTACGAATGGTTCCTAGAACTAAATTGAGAAAAGCAATAACAATGGACATTTGTATGCATTGATTTAGCTGACATGAGGAAACAGCAAATTTAAATTTGGGGCCTCAACTTATGCTACAGCCAAGTCATGTTTGTATATTCATTTATCATGACTTTATGTTCATTGCTGACACCTAAACTGCAATCTGAGAGTTCCATATGCAAAATCCAGTACAATTTCAAAGAGCATAGATACTTAATATTTTAATTTTGTGTTTAATATGGTTTGTGTTTTTTTTCTTGTGTTCAATATGCATCTGTGAAATAGGTACTGTCTTGGTTAGTATTCGCCACAGAAACAAAACCATGTCAATGCATTGATAGTAAGTCTCATTTTACACGGAGTTTCCTCTGACCCTTAGCACCTCGTATATGATATTTGGACATTTATGTATGGGTGTAGGGTAAGAGTCAATTGCCTATCGAAAAATTGAAATTCGCCAACATTATCTGATGTCGTCCTTGTTTGGCTCTTTAGTAACTGGCCTAGCAAATTATATTGACCTGCGATGGAAATATACCTTTATGAAATCGAAAGTTAAAATTCAGTACAACTTTAACTGAATATCTTTTTCCAAAATATTTGTAAGAGCACTTATGTATTTCAACGCAATATAATCACTTAAATTCCATGAAATCAAATTTCAGCTCAAAATGGGCACAATATAATGTAACTTTATAACTCAAGGTTTCTAAGCCAGTCTTGTGAAGAGCTGTTGTCGTTATAGAGATTTGAACAATCTGTATAAAGTCATCAGTTTTACGCAAGTTTGCAACGCAAAAAAAGATTTTCAAATGATGGTCAACCTTCTAGGAAAATTGTTAAAGCTACGTTAAAATTCGAAATTATAAACAAACAAACTAAAAATTAGAAGTTTGTCACAAGAAACAACTTTCATATGTACTCCAGGTATGACCTTTACTGAACTTATTAGTCGTTAAACTGAGAAAGAATAAAAAATAAAGAGACGTTGTTAAACAAAACTTTAACTGATTCTGAAGTAAGATCAGAAACTAAATACAACATTTATATTATTACCTGTTTATCATGAAATAAAGTCAGGTCAAATAAAATTTAATTCAAATTCAGTACAATTTCAAATTCAGTAAACAGAAAAACATTACAATAACATTTAAATGAATATAAAAATTAAAACTAACAAACAAAGAATTAAGTTGAATATGCATAACAAAACAAGACAAGAAGCCACCAAACCACCGCAATCACGTGGCAGTTGTGAGGAGAGGTAAAGGAGAAAGTTGCAGAGTGTTTCTTCGTTTCTAAACGAAATGTATGAGGGAAACGTTATTTTATGTCCTTTTGCAATTGTGTGTTTGAGTGTTACAAGAGCATTGTCTCAACGATAACGGGACCCTGAGTACATTTCAAGGACAACTATCTGGAATAGAGTTATTCAAATCAGTTGACATGGATACTCTATTAATTTAAATTACTTCTATGATCAATATATTAAATAACTTTAAAAATCTGCTGAAAACTGTAGCCATGTTTAAATTTCACAGAAAATTGCAATATGGGTACACTTCAAATTAACATAAAAAACTGAAGACTGCGGGTAGTCCGAATTTCCAGTATATACCATTTCGTTTGCCCTAAAAAGGAGATATCACATTTTAAGGTTCTAAAAAATTATTACTAGCAGTAATACCAAATTTAACCAACCTTAAATCCCACCATTTTTCGTTGTATCTCTCTGGTTTTGTTTCACCCCGAAATACACTCCATCTCCACTGGTCAACGAGGTATCCAAACGGTAGAAAAGCTGCTTTAGACAAAGCCATCCGGAACAAAAAGTTTATGTCTCCCTCTGTATCTGTACAAGAAATAATAAAATGGCTTAAACTCTACAAGGATGCAAACAACAGATGTAATCAAACTGTAGAATCCTACTGTATCAAAGGCCATCCGGAATTTAAATATGTTGATATATTATGTGAATAAAAAAATTATTGCTCAAAATACACAAGGATACAAACGACAGTATATATCAACATATATCGATGCTACCTTCTCCAAGGCAGTCTGTATTAAAACAATTGATTGTGTCTTCTTTGTATGTAAAAGGAATAATGCATCACTCAAAACAGACTGCAAGAGATGGGATATAACGAATGAAAAGCGCATTTTCCAGTGTAATCCTAAATAAAACTTTGATATATCAGTGACAGTATGAGAAGTAATTAATTACTAAATATGTGTGTTATATGGGGATATAAAGCATAATATATATGGATCAAACACATTTGTATATTTTTGTTCCAAGAAATTAATGTTTATATTTATACATAGAGATATCACAGAATACAAGCCATTGTGCTCATTTGTGTCAAAAAAGAAAAAATCTAATGAAAGAAAGCAAAGGAAAAGAACTGATATATTTGAATAATTCCCTGCTTGTGTTACAAGTTTAAATTATATTTATATGTATGCATGCGTGCGTGCGCGTGTGTGTATGTGTGTGTGCATTAAAATTGTGTACAATTTGATCTATCTTTAATGACACTGGAGTAGACACAAATCGAACGAAGAAGCTGGTATTTTGTGACTTCAGAAACCTAGTAACCGCCAGCTTTGAAAAGGTACAAACGAGTCGTACTTTTCCCATCATGCAGCTAGCAGGTATAAAACAACCAACAATCATTAACGATCATGAGTGACTCTATAAAGTAACCGTAATACTAATAACACAGGTATCACTAACTTGTGGCATCTGATATTGCTTTTGGTAACTTTGGTCCAGTATCATAAAATTATCATGTTGTTGCTGGCTATCCTATTAAAGATGTTATCATAATTAGAAATAGGTAAATGAAACAGACGTGTGGGGTTATTATAATCACATGACATCCTTTCGTGATCACGTTTGGGATTATTATAATCACATGACATCCTTACATGATCACGTGACGTCATCACATGATCATATGACATCAGCTTACTTTAATGAATACGGCCGAACAACTATAAACCGATGAATGGTTTGCTTGTAGGTTTTCAAGAAGAGGAGGACAAAATAGGCCTGGAGCAAACACGAATAATGTTTGTCGAGCACTACGCCACCCCGCTCAATACAAGAACAAAACAAAAATGCTAATACTGGATACAAAATGCATTAATGATCAAAGTTTCCACATTCGGAAAGAAAAGCAGATATTTTCTTATCACTATTCAAGCAGCACAAAACGTCATTTATAGAGTTCAACTTTGAGACTTGCCATTCTGGCCTGGTATGGCATCTAAGAGTCCAATTTTCTTCATGTGTTCAGGTGTTTGGAAGGAAAGTGTGACGATATCTGCCATTCCCTCGTGAAATCCTGCAACAGTTGAATAAATATTGTCATGGTTTCTATTCACCAGTCCTCATTCATCCACCCATCAACACGTGCCAAAATTTTGTACGCACAGTTCAATGCAAACAAAGGAACGCATTTCATCATTCTATCTTTCAGGCAACCACACTTGATTGTTTTAAATCCATATATAAATCCTTATATATTTTAAATCCATATATAAATCCTTATATATATATATATATATATATATATATATATATATATATATATATATATATATATATATATATATATATATATATATATATGTATATCTGTATATATATATATATCTGTCATCTATCTATCTAACTACCTACCTACCTACCTACCTGTCTGTCTGTCTATCTATCTATCTATCTATCTATCTATCTATCTAATCTCTCTCTCTAATGATATATACTCAGACTCCTTCAAACGATCGCCATGTTTTATATGCAGTTTCACGCGTCGTTTGTTTACAAAAAAAATGTGTTCACAAGGTGGACCCTCTAACAGCCAAACACACTAATATACGCTTTGCAGGACATTACATAAATGAACTTGTCTTGGGAATCAAATAACCCTTGGTAAAGTTCTACAGCCAAACTCTTAAGTCAGGGAAAAGGCAATTATTGCCTATATCTCCTGTAGATCTCGTGGAATTTGAATTGACTTATTCTATGCCCTGCCAATAGAAGCTGTCGCCAGATGTCGCTCAAATCTAGTAATCCTTTGTAATGTGTGCTTTGCAAATAAAGCCAGGTGCATTGGGGTGTATGTGTGTGTGTGCGTGTGTGTGTTTATGTGTGTGTGAGTGTGTGTGTGTTTGTACGTGTGAGTGAGTGTGCGTATGTGTGTGGGTGTGCGCATGTACATAATAGTCTATATAGCTGAAAATGAAAACCGTTCCGGCTATTATCAATACAAACTTAACCAAAGCAGCAAGGGTAAAAGTAATTGTAAACACAATGTCAGGTTCCTGGCAATCATTTGCCAGAATTCACGTAACTAACGTTTCAAGGTAAATAATGAAATCTTTGAAAGTGTCGTCAACATAGATCTGCATACCTAATCTTGTTGAGATCTGCATACCTAATCTTGTTGAAATTTAAGTCATTGGCAATTCATTCAGTCCTTGGCAATTCTTAGGTGGGATTACATAATCTTGGAGGGTTGAAATTAAGGGACCAAAATCACATAAGGACATAAGGTAGGTAGATATTCAAAATCAGATGTGGTCGGCATTATTGTTGTTATAAAATTATAGAGATAAATATATATAGCTTTGATTTACAAATAGTGTTTTCCGATTCGGCTTATAAAGTTGATTTGCAATGGACAGCCGTCCATAACGACTGTGTCTTTGAATTTAACAAAGATTAATTTTGCTAGCCTGGCCTTTTTCTTTTTGTTGTGTACTTTTCACGCATGAGGGTGACCAGGAATCTTTTTGTGACCGAAAACAGGTCTACAAGAAATATATTTCAGTCACCAAGCAAAAACGATTGTGGGAACTAAACCGGCGATCTCCCCCCCCCCATTGCTTTAAGACATACACTACAGATAAAATTCGACATAGCCAAAATCACCCAAATTGCTTCTGTCAAATTAACGATAAAACTTTGGTTACACTGTTCTAAACAATTACGTTAGAGTACCACTGCTAAACGTAGCTTAGAAAGCCGTAGATCGTCCAAGTGAAAAAGCATTCACTGCAAAAGCAGCCCAAAACAGTGGTCATACTATACGGCGGACGTCTTTTTCAGTCAAAACACTGACCAGAAACACAACAAGATTGTCGTTCATGTATTATTTTGCATACATTTAAATGTTAGCTTTGACATTAATAATACATTAATATTTAAATGAACCTTTCCGGTGGCATAGTGGTTAGAGCGTCCGCCTCAAATGCGGGAGGTCGTGGGTTAGATCCCCGGTCGAGTCATACCAAGACTTGCAAAATGATGCTAACAGCTGCTTGTGTCAGGATAATGTGACTGGGTAGGACATCATACTACATGATGTCCCAGTGCTAGACATGACTATAACCTGCCACACGGCAGACATCGTAGCGATATGACTGAAAAATTGTTAAAGCTACATTAAAAGTCATAATAACACACACACACACACACACACACACACTCACACACACACACACATTTAAATGAAGAGGTAATCCAATGTGTGAATCATCTTGCCTATGAGACCGCTCCGATAGTTTACTGCTTGGAGCGTCCGCGTGGGATGAGAGAGGTCTTGGATTCGATCTCTGTCAAGTAATACTTATAAAAATGGTTCTAACGGCTGACTCGCTTTCCACTTAGCACAAAGAGCGTCGTGTTAAGACTAGTCGACCTGGTGTTAGGATAACGTGACTGGTTGGGCATCATCATAAGCAGTCACACTGCACACATGTTAGCAATATGACTTCAAAATGTTTAAAGTTGCGTTAAATATCAAAATCACACACACATCTCTTTCTATGAACATTCGCAGAACACTGTTACTATAGCTTGAGTATATACTTCGTTATTAAATTCAACTACTGTTAATATTTGCTTTGTCCATGCTCGAGAAAGGGTCATTTTTGTCGTGCAATAAGATCCATCGCGAGTAAAATCTTTTGAACATGCGACAAAAAGAGTGAACATGCGCTACAGTGCCGGTACAGGAATGGCAATTTGCAAAATAAAAACGCACAAAACAATCGTAACATATATATATATATATATATATATATATATATATATATATATATATATATATATATATATATATGTGTATATATATATATATATATATTACCTGGGTTTGCACCCTCCCGGTATAGGTAAGGTAAGTCTTTATACGCCAGATAATAAATTATATGTCCCATCTCGTGATGTACGGTCAAAAGGTGCTCCTCCGTCAAAGCTGTACATTGCTTTATTCTTAATGATGTTACAAGAAAATAATCAATTATATCGATTAGAACAAAGTGAGTAATTCATTGGTGTATGTTAAGCAGAGGCAAATTTCGATGAGCTTAATATGTTATGACCTCGTCATGTAATAAAGCTAGCACGTCGAGTAAATATTATCCACCAACCAGTTTATGTGAATCACATCATGATGTATGACTAAGACGTCGCACAGTAGCGCAACATGTTCTAAATGTAGCTCTGAATTACTTTTTAGAATAATTTACAAATATTAATTGTGAATCTATCTGAAGACTTTAACATTACCGAACTTTTGCAAGGGTGTCTGTCTGTCTGTCTGTCTGTCTGTCTGTCTGTCTGTATGTCTGTATGTATGTATGTATGAATGTATGTATGCATGTATGCATGTATGCATGCATGTATGCATGCATGCATGTATGTATCGTTGCATGCATGCATGTATGTATGTACTATGCATACATGAATGTATGTATGTGTGTTTGAATGAATCTATATAGTTAAGTAGGAATGCATCCAGACATGTACACTTTAGCATAACTTCAACAAATACGTTACAATTTTAGATAATATTTGAAATATTCTTGAATACATTTGATTGAGACGAGTTTTATAAGTAGAGCAATCTAATATGTAAACAAGAATGAATGGGTGATTGCAAAAAGAAAAATAGAAATTTTGATGAAACGATTACGAAAGGAACCTTACCGGAAGTCTCTTTTATTGCTGAAGTCCCAAGCGGAAGCGTGGCAGACTACCTCCCTATTGACTGGTTTTACCAAAAGGGATTTTTCCCAGAAGAGATGTGGCATTTTGTAAAGTCCGATTGATGAAAAGAAGTCCTCAGCAACTTTGTACATGCGGATAATAGTGTAATTCTGGTCAATCAACGCCTTTGTTATATCGACTGTACGTTTATCAGGGTAAGGTGCCACAAGATCGTATATGTTTGTCCAGTCTTGAGCCCACATATTACCTTTTCAATGAAAGGAAAAAATGTCTTTATACATTTATTTTTTGTTAAAAGTAAAATAGTTATGAAAGATTAGAATATATCGAGTATAATGAATTATTCCACTTCTGAAAAAAATTAATGGTCTAAATCAAATCAATGCAAATACTGGTGTAAATTTCATACAGCAAGAAATTCTTTCGAAACTTTCCTTACTATAAATATTAAGGCAAATGTTAGATTTACATGAACATTAAATAACATTTAAGCGCATTTGATTTTTCATGATAGCGTGGTTGTCATGGTAATATCAACACAGATAGTGCACATGATGCACTGAGGATAAGCACAGTGATATATATTTTAACTTATCAAAACGTAAAATCCCGTTCTATCCAAAAGACTGATTGAAAATGACTAAAAAAAGAAATAGTCTTCAGTTTAACTTTGATATCGTATTAATTTGCCTTTCAGATTTGTAAGACTTAAGTGATCATTTGTTGAGTATTGCTAATAGGTATTCGGATGATATTTCTCCCCCCGAGTTATTAGCCAATTCTACGAATAGATATTATCATGTACCTTATTCAAGAAACTTTATGGCAACATTGATTACACTCGCAAACTGTGTTCCACTGAACAATTGATATAGTGATTTATGTGAATAATTTAGGTACACATGATCGGTAATTTAAAGTATAAATATTTTTTGTATTAATAATTTGGGTAGTGTTCTTCATTGTGCAGAATGAATCTGCTAAATATATAATAAAGACGATGCAAGTGTGAAATTAGACGTTCGTGATGTGTTGTCATATGTGATTAGAAGAAACTACTGTAGTATTTAAGCGTTTAAATGACCTTATAGATGACAGTGACTATCGTTTCCAGGTCCTTGAAAGTAACGGAAACTAAACGACTCGAACCAGATTCAGAAGGGTGCTTAATTCGCTCTGTTGATAGAACACTTGTGTATGACGATGCATTTTTCGGCCAAGACTGAATAAAGACTATGTTAACAATAATGTTAAAATCATGGATAGATTTTGTTAATGTTCGCAAATTATGTGGACAGAAACTAACTTGTACATTTATCGTCGAAATTTTTCTTACAATATTTATAAAAATATTTTCATTAATTTTACAGCGAAAACGAGAATAGAATATACCTAATATATGTGCCGGAATGTGACCAGTGCTGGGAAATTTATCTGCTCCGTAATGCTCTTTCAATCTCCTTCTAACGTAAGCATGAAGATTTTCGTACAATGGTGCAAGCTCTAGGAATAAAGCTTTGACGTCGTTCTCAAAGGTCGGACTCTCGTACGAGGACCTGTAGTAATCACCCATGTCTTTGTATTTTCCTTGGAAGAGACAAATTGTTTAGCACAAGTCAATGAAATAAGTGCTATTTCCGAAAGTATGAGGCTATATAGGACAATAATGCATAATTAAAAAGTTCGTCGGTGTAAATATATCAAATAATAACAATGATGTATTCAACTATAATGTAACCTTGAAATTGTCGTTAAGCCGTTAGCATGGGTATGATGATATCATGCAGAATGACTCGCGGACGCCAAATATGTAGCTGTGTTGTTGCAAATATCCGTTTCAAGGGTCACATTACAATATTTAAAATAATTCTCTATTTACCAAATTTGTACTTTTCAGCACTCATGTAATAGAATTGATTGACTTACATTACTTTAAAACACTATAACAAAGAATGTTTGTCTAACTGTCCATGCATCCACTCTTCCAAAGAATATTTAACCGTTTCCTTGTATCCACTCTGGTAAGGGGATATTTGTCTAATTTCCTTTCCAAAGTCTATGATTTCCTAATTATGTCTTCATAGTTATTAACTCGTCAACAGTGAATGTAGTCATAGTCCGAGCCATGCCATTCCGGTTATGCGACAATTCATTCGGTTCGATATCATTCGAAGGTTTTGTAGATGTTATTAATCTTTGAATAAATTTGGATATAATTTCATTTCGTACTAAAGCATACATGTTTTAGCTGTATCTCATAGTACCTTCGGTAAACTTTTACTTGCTGTAGTGGAAAAGAGTAGTTGTCACGGGTAAAAGGAGGTCCTGCGAATTTGACAGACCTAATTATTTTCAACTGTTGACTCTGAAGTAAGAAATTATCGTCAATAACCTGGAAGGTGTCGATATACTAACAGTCATGATGTTTCACAATTATTTAAACACGAACGGCTCTGACTGAATTCAAACTGTTCCCAAAATAGCGTTGTACTCCAAACTGATGCATGAGCTTTTTGTAATTTCAATAAAAATCGAAGTAAAAAAAATAACTGAACAGTTATCGGCAAATATAAATTACATAATGCATATTGAATATATATATATATATATATATATATATATATATATATATATATATATATATATATATATATATATGTGTGTGTGTGTGTGTGTGTGTATGTATGTATATATGTATATAACAACTTCCCTCTTAAAGAGGACAGAAAGATATAACAAATAAAACTTTCCTTTACATATTTGTTAAATATACATATGATAGTATAATAGCTAAAATTAAATAGGAAGATTATATATATATATATATATATATATATATATATATATATATATATATATATATATATATATATATATATATATATATATATATATATATATATATATACTTTAAAGTGTGACTAAGAAAATATCACAGCCAAACATTTCTGTCTTTTGAGACAATGATATATTGACATCAGAAATGAGAGAACCATTTTGCACCTTTAATTTATGGCTTTTAATTTATTAAATGCTTCATTACATTTATCAGGCTAATTAGACTTGGCTTTTTTACTCTACAAACCGATCAAGGGTTCAGCAATTATGGAAAATGTTAGGCAAAATGTCCTTTATTATCCAGCCATACCCAAAACTTCCGTCATTTGTTTTACCACCAGGCATTGGAAATTCAGAGAACTTGACCTGATGTACTCTCAGTACAACAAAACCGTGTAAAACAATGTGCCATAAAATTGACATAAAAACAGTAAAGCTCACTTTTCCATAAATATGTTGTCAAATTTGCACCAGTGAGTCGACCAAAGAACTTCTAAATTGTTTCAAGGTGATCTTTCCAATTTTTGTTGTAGACAATGGCGTCACAAAAGTAACCTAAACATTTATCTATACCACATTTTATCATGTTCTTTTTACCAAATTATCCTGTTCAAGTTGCTTTGTACTTGCAAATTCCGTAATTTATATTTGCTCTTAAAGTGAGTGAAATTTACCAGAAACCCTTGTCTATAGTCAATACACATACGGAAAGTATTATTCGGTTTATGGACAAGAATAAATTATTAGCTCTAGTCTTATTTCATTCAAATCATTTTCCAGCAAATACTAAAATTTATTTTCAAACATTATTGCGCAAATTTATTGATCATGCGAGAATGATATTTCTCATAATTTTTAAGGTCATGGAAGATTTTATATGTTTATTTGTTCAAATACGAACAACAACGAACATTAGGAGGCAACTGGTCTTATTCACTTAACAGCTGTTTTAATGCATGTTATATATATATATATATATATATATATATATATATATATATATATATATATATATATATATATATATATATATATATATATACAGACGGAGGTTGCCACTTCCACAACCCCTGAATTAGTCTTTGATTATCTTTTGAACTAATTTATGTTAGCGATTTTTCTTCCGAATAATTATTAAGACAGAAATTGCCAGATGGAATGCATATAATATTAAACTGCATAGTAAATATCAAGGACAATGATGTGTAGTTACTTATATTTAATGTTAGTATTAACTTGATTCATTGTAATCACATTTAATAAAAAGCAGACTCATTAAAATTGAAAAATAAAATGGACAATATGTTCAGGTTGTGTTTGCTTTTCGCTAACAATTCTGAAGCATACTGGAACAAATACTTATTCTGACTAGCGATATTGCATATAATTGACATTTGCTCGAGTCGTTTAGGCTGCGTCGCCTATGATGTCATTAGTTAAACAGTCAGAAAGAACTTTCGGAATCGTATATTCCACGGATAGCTCACGGGACGTTGCTATTGTACTTGGGCAAAGACAGTTTTAAATGATTTTGCTAATGAGAACAAAGAAGCATACAATTCGCATAGTATAAATGTCACATAAAGCAATACAACCATATTTTACAGTTCTTCATTTCTATCCTTCCTCAGGTATTGCACAATTCTAAATTCTTAAAACGAGTTCTGCGAGCCAGAAAATAAACAACACCAGTGTCAAAAATAACGACAACGTTATAATCATCATCATCAACAACAACGAGAACAATGTTTCATGCAATAAGACCCGTGGGACCGCATGCTATCTTTTAATTTATTTAACTATACATTTACCTTCAAATGTGATTGCTTCATTTAGTAAACTGACATATTCTGGGTAAAGTTTTTTAATGTTTCTTCCACTGGCATCTCTCCAACCTTTCCAAGCGGCGGTCAGCTCCGCATAATTTCTACTGTTGGCAATAATATCGACCAAATCTGCCAAAACACAAGTTTTATCTTGATATTAAATAACTGATTAAAATATATGGATTACACTGACCAGTGATGAAGAAAAGAATATACTTTGGATTTTACAGAGAGAGCAATAGAAATAGATGATGACCATTGATTTACTGACCATTGATGAAAGAAAATAATACACTTTGGATTTTACAGAGAGAGCAACAGAAATATGTTATTTAATGTATAAGCAATTGGCAAAATGTGTTCTATATAAAGAATTAGCACAGTAGCGGACTCGAAATACTCCAGTAGTTGAATGTAAACTTTAACTTTGAGCATGATACAAACACACTAACCACTAACCCACCGCGATTCTTGGCTACGTTAGGCACAGATTACGACATTCAGGATGTTGCCTATGATCCAACCAACATGCTCAAATCTGCAGAAACTTATTTACGATGAATAATCAGAAATTGAAAAAACGAAATAAATCAAGCTATAAGACGAATATAAACATATTTGAACAGCTACAAGCTTAATAGAAGTATCATAGTTAATGTGCATTACAATCATTTAAATGATTCTATTTCTCTGTATTGCGACGAAAACAGAAGATAAAGAACACCATTGTTTGCAAATATCGAATAATAATATATGTATTAATACATCATATTTATTTATGCTAATATAATATTTAGTCTTATTTGTGACCTGATCATGCAGTTGTATATTGTTATTATAAAAACAGAACCGCGTAGCAAACAGATGAAAGCAGATAAAATCCCATCAAAATGTTTTCATAGAACTTAAGATATATACAGAAAAAAGGGAATTGTGGGTGGAATTGGGCTTTTGGTCTCAAAACTCTAACGAAAATTAATTAGAATTTTTATATGGGTAGTACAACAAATATACGGATGGTTACATACGTATCTTTTCAACGGAATATCACATTTAATGCCGTGGAACACACAAATTCACCAACATGAATATGACAAGGAATAAAAATACTACTGCTATCATTAATTAGATGGGAATTCAACTAATACTTTAAAGAAAGCACAAATTAGCCATATTGGTAAGATAGGGGACTGAAATAATACTCAGATGTATGCAATAAACTACTGTTTTTTATATTCTCGTATGTATATCATGATGCGTCATTTAATTCCATTTATCTTTGCCTTGAAAAGCAAAATGTAATTGTAAACATACGTTTGACAGAAAATATAAATAATGTAGGTATTTTGGAAACAGAAACAAGAAAATGTTAAAAATAAAAATTAACATTAATTTATTTAATTAAGCAAAACGATAGGCTAAAAGCTAAAAGCCTTTTAACATACTTAACATTTTGATTTTGGCAAACTTATTGGTAGCATAATAAGAGATAAAAATAAAAGGAATTTCATATGGTTTTATTTAAGGATAGTTGAGACAAATGTTAATTCCTTAAATGTCGCAATGATGAATGTGTAGCTGTCTAGAATTTAAATACATTAGTTTGAGGGGATTATGCCTTATAAAACAAATTCCAGTCCTTAAGCTTCCTGTATAATTTTTGTCAACTAAATACTTCATTTTGGTTTGAAATATTTATAAGGTCAACACGTGATTACACATTAGATTTTTAAAAAAAATAATTGAATGTACAATGATCTTATATGATGATATGCACTTAGATTCAAAGAAAAACTTACGTTTACTTCTGAATTCATCATAATGGTGGAACTATAAACATTTTCATGTATATCTATTACCATGCCTATCAACCTAATCATAAGGTCTATAGATTATTAAGAAATTCAGCTGGCGCAATTAGCCGTTTTGTATTTTATGATATCTAGGTAATGAGAAAAATAAAAGTATGGTTATTTATTTGTTACGTAATAGATCAAGCGATTTCACGTCATTATGTGATGTGATTATGATTTTTAACGTATCTTTAACAATGGTTCAGTGATATCGCTACTATGTCTGCCGTGTGTCAGTATATAGTGATGTTTAGTACTGGAGCATCATTTCGCAGACAAGTAACATGATGTCCACCCAGTCACATTATTCTAACACTAACCTATTCAAGCTGACGAAAATGCGAGGCAGCTGTTTGTACCATTTTCAAAATTCTTTGGTATCACGTCATTATAACAAAATCGTCACCTGAAAACGTTTGTGCACATACATCGGTACCTACAGATACTTACAAATAAAATGGATAAATCGATGCAGCTGTCTTCACCTATAATTGGCTTGTATGTTTTCCTCTGGACATTTACTTGCAATAAAATTAATAAAATGGTATCTTTCGGAACATTCATGATTTGCAAAGGCGCACTGGCAACACTCCTACTGTGTTAAAGATATGCCAATGTGAATAGAGTTACTATACTAGTTTTAAACTTTCATAAATATTTTTTGAAAAAAAAAGATCCTACTATATATACTCAAAGTATCAAAGTCAAACATTGTTTCAATCAACATAGAATTGCATAATTGTATTGCTCGTGATGAATTTAATATCTCTCTTGTCCAGAGTCTCTCAATGTATTTACTGTCTAAATTATCTATCAGATGAACTCGTACAAAGTGTGTGAAACAGTAAATTTGTTCAAAATGAGTGCCATGTAGCCGACTGTCATTCTAATTTCCATAAATGAAACTGTAGACCTGTAAAGGATCCCAATTAACATACCTGGCTCTAAAGGTAAACAAGTGGTTGTGTTTAGGCATCCCCTTGCTCTGCTGTAAATGCTGGTCATTTCCCCTTCGAGGTCGCTAATCTATAAGGAGGCAGGAAGGTGCGTAAGATACGGTAACCAACATGGACTAGATCAGCCTAGATCTTAAGCAAAAGCCAAGGCTGATGTTTGAGGATCGTATAATTGCATGCCAAATAAGTTCACTCTTGGCTTGAAAGGCAAATGTCGACGTAGTTATGTCTCATAATTCCTGATGGAAAATATGTCAGTTTTGGCATGGACGATAAATGGCTTCCTAACATATAGTACATAGTTACATGTAACACATATGGAAGGCTATCTTAAATCTAGACTTTAAATAAAGGAATGGAAAGGTGTGTTTTCGTTCTGTCAGAGTAATGGGTACCATCTCCCAGGTCCTTCATTTCGTGTTAACAGTCTATATAAGTACTTGATCAAGTAGTGCAATAAAAACGTTATTTTTAGAATTATTTGAAAATTAATACCTTTTATTCTAAAAATAATATTCATTGTGTTCAACAGAAATAGTAAGCTGAATGAGTGAATGTAAAATATACAAGATTGGGAACCATGAATTAAAGGCTGACCAGTTCCGAATTAAAGACCAAATGTTTGCATAGTTGAAATGAGGAACTGTTAACCACATAACTGATGGACTTGCATCAGATCCTCTTTTCAGTGAATTTTCTCCGCATTACATTTTCTGATAAATTCTACCCATACGCCTATCATATTTGAAATGACACTGGAAATTATATTTCTTCAGCTACAAATAAATGGATGGGTAAAGAAGTTCAAGGAATGCCAGTATTTTATAAACAAAAATAAAGATAAAATATTCTGACAAGTGCCAATCAAGATTTTTTATTTATATTTAATTGAGTGATGGTTTTGTTAGTTACAACGATAAAATGTATTTACTCACGTATGGGTTCATTATTTTCTTCTGCTAGATTAAAAATACAAAATGACCTAAGACACAATTTAACTCTTAAGATAATTGTTTCCGTGTTGGAACTAAAGCAGAACATGCAAAAGGCTTCCTTCACGAATATACTCCGCACAATAATTAATCGACACTTTAATAATAATAATAATAATAATAATAATAATAATAATAATAATAATAATAATAATAATAATAATAATAATAATAATAACAATAACAACAACAACAACAACAATAATAATAATAATAATAATAATAATAATAATAATAATAATAATAATAATAATAATAATAATAATAATAATAATAATAATAATAATAATAATAATAATAATTTGTGTGTTTGGATTTTTAACGTAGTCTTAAAAATTTTGCAGATATGGCACTCTGATGTGGCAGCTTATAGTGAAGACTAGCACTTGGACATCGCGCCGCAGACATGTGGCAAATGACCCACCCTATTACATTATCGAGACACCAGGCTGACGAGTCCTAACACTAACCTCTTCATGCTGAGCGCCTAGCGAGGCCACCGTTAGCAACATTGCTTTAAGGTTTTGCTACGACCCGGCCAGGGATTGAACACACGACCTCCCACATCAGAGGCGGACTCTAAACACTAGGCCAACAAAGCAATAATAATAATAATAATAATAATAATAATAATAATAATAATAATAATAATAATAATAATAATAATAATAATAATAATAATAATAATAATAATAATAATAATAATAATTTAACCAAACATTGTGTGGGATATTATGTCTTTACCTTTTCCAATTTGACCGTGTCAGGAAAGGCCGCAGTCCCTATGTCCATAACCTTTCTGAGCAGCCTGCTAATGTTCTGGTTGTTTATCTTACTCAGGTCAAAACGAGATGCATTCTTAGCTTCTCTATAGTTGAAATCCGACCTTTTCAAACTCCATTCTGTCTGTTTTCAGTAATATAAGCAGTAATTAAGCGACGAAGCATGCATATCTACCTACCAAACTACCTCTATCTATCTATCTATCTATCTATCTATCTATCTATCTATCTATCTATCTATCTATCTATCTATCTATCTATCTATCTATCTATCTATCTATCTATCTATCTATCTACCTACCTACCTACCTACCTACCTACCTACCTATCTATCTATCTACCTACCTACCTACCTACCTACCTACCTACCTACCTACCTATCTATCTATCTGATTCCTTATATACATATATACATGAACTCTATGAAGCTGTTCCGTTTCACTGAAGATTTTTTAAACTACCATAGTATTTCACGTGTCTTTCTTCTAAATTAATATAATATGTGTGGAAAAAAAATACAGTACTAATTATAATACAGTGCTAGTTTCTTTCGAACATGTATTACAGCAAGAGGCATGTTCTTAAGACTTTATTTAATGTACATATTTTGAACGGTCCCTTATCTCAGTTCTCAGTTATTAATATTTACGGATCTCGTTTATTATTTGTAAGTGCTTTCTGAGATGGATTGGATATTGATGGTTGACCCAAAATTATGTCGCATGTATAGGTTAAGTCGCATGATATGGTTTGTCGAATGTCGTGGTCGTTCACGCGGTATTGGTTGGTCAAATTACTAAAACATTTAAACAAGTGTTTCCTTTTAGAAATCCACAAAAACACAAAAGTACTTCAAGTAAAGAGATTTCGTTTTATTGTTTATTTTTTCGCACGATATAATTTGAGATATCAAGCGTAATATTTGATTTGTCTGAGTAGGTGTGAACTAGGCGACCAATTTGGAAAAAATAAAATGGTAGCGCAACTATTTATTTGTACTTGACATAGATGGGTGTGGTCAAATTTGCTCGACAGAAAACTCGAGATACATATATAGGTTTAACCGTTTATCGACAAATACTTCGATATACATCCGAGTTTCAAATTTGATGGACTGAAGACACTAGATTACTGCATCTCCGTGTACGAAAACACAAAACCAAGCTACCAAACCGCTGTGCTGTTTGGGGTTAAGAGGAAGTGGGATGGAGATTAATGCAATTCAAATCACTACACCTAAAATGTGTCTGGTTAACTCGAAGAAAAACTTAGGTTCTCTTTAGCAACTGATGCAAGCATTACAAATTTGAAAGCTCTAATTTATTTAGCTGAGTAACGTTGATAAATATTACAAATGGTTTATTGAATACGAGTTTGTGAATTGCAGACACGAGAGCTTTACATGTCTTTGTTGGCCAATGAACAATAGTAACGGGGTATAGACAGTTTTACTTGAAGTCCCTATCAAATGTACAAACAAAAATTATACGCATGTTTAGTTTGACATCTCATCACTTTTACTTCACAGCCCGTCTTTCCTTGGTATTCCAGCTTTATGCACCTTTTCTACCTTTACGTTATCAGATACCTGGATGACCTTAATAAGTGCAAATTTATCACATCCAAGTACGTTTAAAACAAATGAATATTATTTATACAATGAATGCTACTCTATCTTATTTGATGATACAAATAATAAATCCATACATACATATTTTAACCTATGCCTCTTCATTTGCTAGAAATCCTGTGCCAAATTGACAGTTTTATACTTAAGAAATTTCACGATCGTTTAGCTGATTTACCATGAAATGAAATTTTATTTCTGCATTATAAAAGATATCGTTATCAGAATTGCTTCTTAAAATAATGCAAGTTCAAAAATATCAAAAGAAGTCGATTTACTAAAATACAGGTTTAACATTTTAACAGGTGTACTTAGTTATTATTTCAAAACAGTTATCGACCTGATTAACCATCGTGAACATCAAGCCCCGAATAATCGTCCATAAAGTGTTGTATGAAATTTTAAGCACGATTTCATGAGTAGAAAACCCATATCTCCCATAATTAAATAAGTATACAGATAAAATCAGAGAATCAAACGCATACATTTTATATGCAAGGTAGAAAACGAGTATTTAGCTAATAATGGGTTGAACTTTCTCTTTTGAAGTCCACAATATGTGTGATGTGATTAACATATCTTTAACAATGTTTCAGTCATATCGCTACGATATCTGCAGTGTTGCAGATTATAATCATGTCTAGCCCTGGGGCATCATCCCACATACATGTAGCATGATGTCCCACCAAGACACCTTATCTTTACAACAGGCTGACCTGTCCTAACACTAACCTCTTAAATCTCTTAATGGTGAACGCCAAACGAGGCAGCTGTTAGTACCATTTTTATAAGTCGACCGTGGATTGAAGCCACGACCTCACGCATCCAAGGCGGAAGCTCTAATCACTAGGCAACCGGAACGGTTCCACAATGTATGCGTTACTATTATTGATCTTAAAGTTACAATAGACGGGTAATATTCCTATTTATTTCCCATGGCTGGTGTTGGTCATTACAAAACAACAGTATTTAATCTGCTTATTACAGCTAACAATCGCCATTACAATCAATAATATTTTGACCCGTGCTTATAACAATTCAGTGTTTATCTGTTCTTTTTACTGTTTTCAATCTTCATAGAAAGCAATGGACATTTGGCCCTTTCTTATTACGGTGAACAATTGCCGTTACAAGGCAATAGTATTTTTATCTGTTTTACTTCAGTTAACAGTCGTCATTATAAACACTAGTATGTTGACATGTTCTTAGTACAGTTCACAATTACCATTACAAAACAAGTCTTTTTGGTGCTTAATACAGTTAAGTCATTTAGGAAGTTATGTTATCAAACCCTGCTGAATTGTTTAATTTTAATGATTTAACAAATTGCTATGAAACAGCAGTAAGTGGTTTGAGAGCCAGCTAAGTATCATGAGGTAGTGGATTCAATCCTCGGCAGAGTCATGCCAAAAACTTGCAAACATTGTAGTAGCAGCTACTCTGCATTAAATGGGTAAATATTTACAAGATAATATGACTAGTTGAGACATGATAAGAGCGTACCAGATTTTAACGATAAATTATCATTAAAAAACGCCCAATTTAATACAAAATATCAAATAAATGAACATATTGCTGACATCTATGATCCTATTGATGAGCCCAAACTCTTTAAAGTCATTGAATTGTATAAACAGATTTAAAAAAAATATTTATGTAAACACTATTAATTTTCTGCTTGACGACATCATTTTGCAGTCTGAGGATATTTAGAACATACAGATGTTTGTTGTGTGTTTAATCGGCACACATCTACCGGATTCTTTATTAATTATTCAGGATTTAATTAAACAGTCACAAATATCGGAATTTAATTCATTAGAAAAGGTTTAATATCAACAAACTGCTAGTAGGACGTGATGGTAACAATTTAATCCGATTCCAAATAGTTGCTTGAGAATCTTAATATATGAAATATGAATCAAAATCACGTGTCATCACAACTCCATGCCTTAAAATCTGGAGTTGATAGCGACGTGGCACAAGCTGAAATATGGTCTTATATCGCTCTTAATATAGTCCATTGTATTTTAATGCCCTGGCTCGTGATTAGAAAATCCAATAAAGTACACAAAACTCAGGGGTGTACATGAAATCGTTAACCGATAAATGGAAATAGTTCATTACACTCCGTCATTACCTGAGCAAAACCCTTATTCCATCACCGGAGCGTAAAACAGTAAAACCTACTGTGACGAAGGCAATTTAATTCATAATTACGCTCCAGAGATCATACGCTTCATTCTTATGCGACTGCAGGTAGGTAAATAATTGAGATTGAAATCTATCTTAATGGTATGACTTGAAAAAAAGCAACGCGAACAAGACTACGCGAATATTTAGTCATTGAAATAAACTAATCTAACCTGATTTTGTAATGTAATGAACACAGGAGTTCTTGATTGTTTGCTGGTTAATTTTTGTGAATCGAGGAAATTACACTTTTTCATAAAACATTTAGAGCAGAGAATTTATAGCTATTACAACCAAATATATGACGACGTTGTTTTAAAAGGTTCCCAGTGATGAATCTAGGTCAGATAATTGTAAACTACATATTGAAAAAGCAAATTCATTTGCGAGTGAGAAAATTAATGACGAATTTGAGAAAGGCAGTAGAGAGGAAGAACAATTAAAACAGTTCGAGATTTAAGAGTTTACTGTGCAGTTTGTTTGCTTGGTTTGCTTTGTTTTGTTGAGGATAAAGGAGTACTGAGGAGTTGCATTTAGATAAACCATATACTAATAAATTTTAGGTCAATTTCGAAGTAGTACTGTGGAGTTGCATTTAGTTAAACCATATACTAATATATTTTAGGTTAATTTCGAAGTAATACTGAGGAGTTGCATTTAGTTAAACCATATACTAATATATTTTAGGTCAATTTCGAAGTAGTACTGAGGAGTTGCATTTAGTTAAACCATATACTAATATATTTTAGGTCAATTTCGAAGTAGTACTGAGGAGTTGCATTTAGTTAAACCATATACTAATATATTTTAGGTCAATTTCGAAGAGAATCCTTATTATTTATCATTCTTTGTCAACTAAAGTTATGACATAAATACCTGCATAGCCAAACCGAAAAGCCATAGGTATTCAATAGATTAGTTTCATCTATCATTGTAAAATGTTACCTATTAAGACAGCAGTAATATGTACTCTACAGCAAACGTTAAGTTTGGCAATTTTGAGTTATGAAGACCAGATAATAAAATCAAGCAGGTGTCTATGAGATTTTTCTTGTAATTATCTAGGACATTTTTGTTTGACAATGGATGAAAGAGTATCCAATAATAAATATGTCTCTTGATTCAGAAATAGAAATAAAAAACTTAACAAAAAGTGATTGAGAAACAACGACATATTGTAACATAGCTTTAAAAAATCAGTTTGATAAAGCTATTGAATATATAAGTATGTGTGCGTGTGTGTGTGTGTGTGTTCCTTATTCGTAATATACTCTCTCTCTCTCTCTCTCTCTCTCTCTCTCTCTCTCTCTCTCTCTCTCTCTCTCTCTCTCTCTCTCTCTCTCTCTCTCTCTCTCTCTCTCTCTCTCTCTCTGCAGATATTGTGAAACCGTTACTAACAAACAATATGCTGAACAAGGTCATAATAAGTGGTAAATTTTTATGGATCCCCTTTGGGTCGTGCAATGGCCACGTCCAAGAGATTATATTTACGTTATATTTATTGTTAATTCTCTTAGATCACCATAGCGAGTTCTACATTACATATCATTCGTCACTAAGTAGCTTCATGTTTCTAAAGGTAACGATATGCACAACAGATGCCGAGTTTGTTTGTCAAATTCAAAATGAATGTAAGATTAATTTATTTGAATATTTATCTGAAACGTTCAAAATGTCTTGATCATTATTGTTTATTTATCAAACTCGTATTAGGTAGGAATATAAGAAATAAATTATATCATTCATCTTGAAACTCTATTGGTTCTATTTGTTATGATATGAAATTCTTCATTTGATATTATTGATATTCCAAGACAATTATCGTGCATAACAATATAAAATATGCATCTTATAAAGAACCTATAAAAATCCATTTTCAAAACTTATTTTCGTTAATTCATATTAAACTAAAGAAATTGGCGAAACATCATATTGCCATGTTATGTTAATTACTTCAGTGTCGGCCTGAAAATGACGCATAAAATTAAAGCCTCTATATTTTCCAAAGAGTACGTAATCTACACTGTTTACATATATACATGTTTGTGTGTGTGTGTGTGTGTTATGGGCTCCTTTCTTTTGTTTTTATCGTTTTAATTTACCTCTTAATTTTAGAGAGTAAAATCAAAAAACCAGTTTTGTCTGACATATACATCGGAGACAATGTCGATCAGATTTACGCTCTACTCCCCCAAAAAACTGACTTTGATTCAGACATCTAAATAACGACAAGATTTTGAAACTTTTCTCAGCATATATATTTTGTACTTGGACCAGTGGGAAATATCCGGGAAATACTATTTTTAAATAAAACTTAGGCGCCTGCAAAACTTTTAAACTTCTCAGAAGAACTTAATTTCAATGTCTAACATATTTCAATATCAGATGTCATGGAATATTTGCTATAGAAGGCTTGATCTATGTGTTATGTGTCATTAGTAAGCATAATAGGTTTTGAATTAATTTCCAGTTTCTGTATATAAAAAATATAGAAAATATCAGTATATTCTATGTATCCATAGGGTTGCTTAAGCCCAATATGGTAGCCAATATCCAGTGCAATAGCAGCGACTAGAAGACACATATACACACATACACACACCTATACACAGACAATTTAATAACGTTGAAAATGTACACAAGCACACTATTTACAGGGCGGTGGAATTAACACAGACACTAATTACGATCCACTGAATCCTAAATATAATATTTATTAACCACAAAAGCCAACACACACACACACACACACACACACACACACACAGACACATACATACATACACATTGTTTATCAGCCGCTTAAAATCACACACACAGAATATTCATCAGCCACTGAAATCGACACATTGTATTTATCAGCCACTAAAATCCACACATCCAATACTTATCAGTCATTGGAATACACACACACACACATGCGCGCACGCACACACAAACACACACTATTTATCAGCCTAATAAATAGAAAGGAAACAGAAAAATGCTTGGAATAATATGAAAAGATTTTCTTTTCACTTTCATATAACAAAATTAAACCAATGACTTTCAGGCACGTGGTACATTTTTTAAAAATAATTATAGTTCCTCACTTTCTTAAAATTTCATTAATTTATTATTCTGAACTAAACCCGGTCTCATTTAATTTGCGTCTCTTTATCGTTCTGAAGTTATCATTACTAGGAAATAATACATACCATATTTGCTAAAGTCTCTTCAGTTATATTTGTTTCGTATTTCCATGCCGCTTCAGCATACTGATAACTCATATCAGCAGCAAGTCTATCGTATTCCTCAAGATACGTAATGGCGGCTGCTTCGTCCAAGACAAGAGGCTGGCTCCACGAAGTGCTAACCAGCAATAACGTCCCCAGAATCAAGTGACTCCACATTGACATCTTGGCTGAATCAGTATTGTAAATACGGATACCAAGTAAAAATATGGCTGACCGGGTTAATCGTAGCATTCTTGTTATCTTGCTCATTCAGCCAACCACAAGTGATCTGTTGTCAAGCTTAAGTATTTAAGCTCATGTACACCTCTGGGGTCATGTTACCGTAAGCTTCGATATCCGAGAACTTTATTTCACGGAGCCATTTTAAGGCATAGGCACGCGAGGCACGTGCCTAGGGCCCCGTGCAGCAGGGGGACATGCAGAGGCCCAAATAATTCGGTATTGGTTGTGTTAGTAGTTTAGTACTGTATTAATAAATTTAACAAAATGGCACACATACATATAGAAATGCAATGTAATTCTCTATATCTGAAAGTGAGAGATCTATACACAATTCTGCATTTCTTTTAAGGTTAGAGGGCCCCCAAACGTCTTAAAACTGTACTGATATTTCAAAAGTACGGACTATAGACCCTTCCGGTAACGTAGTTATCTCAATCTCGTATTAGGTCATATACTACATCCATTAGATACTAAGGTTGGTGGGAGAGAAAACAATTGATATTTTCGGTTATGAAGAAGACATTGCTAAGTATTAAGTATTGAAGGGCTCAGTGATTTCTAATCAATCTCAGAGTATACAATTACGATAAGCGAAAGAAAATCTTTCTCTCTCTCTCTCTCTCTCTCTGAATATATATATATATATATATATATATATATATATATATATATATATATATATATATATATATATATATATATATATATATATATATATATATATATATATATATATATATATATATATGTGTGTGTGTGTGTGTTTACAATATTATACTTTTACATCTCGGTTTAATTGGAAAGTTAACCCATAGAGAGAATGTTATACCATATAAAAAACTCTATTTAACTGGAAAGTTTGCCCGTGACGTGAAATATAATTTCGTTCGCTTCTTTCTGTTTTGCAATTAGTAAATGTTGACCAGCGCCATAACCTACCAGAAATGTTTCCAGCGCGACCTCCATACACTAAAGAGTTGAGAAAGAAAGGGCAGATAATTAGATCACCGAAAGTGGCTATATCAAAGATACCGTTGGATGAAAACATTATTTGAAATACGAGTCACGATTTGTGAATATAATAAAAAATTAAATAAAAAAATTGAAAAATATAAGTCCTATCACTAAACAGAACTGGTTCGAATCTCGATCAATTTACAATATGGAGAGCGATGACGTCAGTTGAAGTCGTTGTATTAATGGCAACAATCCCTCGTAGAAACACAGTTTATAATGTTTCCGTTAAGGATTTAAGAATAAATTTCCTTAAACGTCTCTTACCCAGTAGGTTTATAAAGAAGATCACTTGTTTTTATGTTCTAGAGGCTATGAATTATTTAATCCCAGACAACATATTAACTTGAAAAAAAATCTGACATAAACAAATAAAACACCTTGTACCCTTAAGGTATAAAGAAACGACTTTGACTAGATCTAGTATGAAATGGGTGTTTAAAGCCTCATTAAAATAAAATTTAATAAAACAAAATTAAAATAATAAATATTTAAAACTAAATAAAAATAATTATATATATATATATATATATATATATATATATATATATATATATATATATATATATATATATATATACATATATATATATATATATATATATATATATATATATATATATATATATATATATATATATATATATATATATATATATAAAATATATATATATACACACACATATATATATATACACACATATATATATATATATATATATATATATATATATATATATATATATATATATATATATATATATATATATATATATTGTATATGTGTGTGTGTGTGTGTATGTATATATATATATATATATATATATAGAGAGAGAGAGAGAGAGAGAGAGAGAGAGAGAGAGAGAGAGAGAGAGAGGATCTCAAATGCGTATCGATTTAATATTGAATTTATGAAACAAGTTGAATAATGTCCAGCTTTTGCGAGTTTTGGCGATTGTACTGTTTTACAAACTATAAATATCAAAGAAAATGCTTCCATCCGAATAAACAGAACATTTTGTAACCACAAAATCAGTTTTCAAAATAGAATTATAAATGCGATGTGGTGCTGCCACATTGTTTTACGTTAAGCAGCCACAGTACAGCAGGCCGACAATAGAATATACGTAGACCCTAAAATGTGTATTTAAAAACGTTACATTGTTGCGATTTTCATGTGAAATGGATTACCGGATGCAAAAAGTCCCACATTTACTGTAATGCATATGTGACCTGATATTTGTAGTGCTTGATTTGAAAAATAGACTGCAAAGAAGACGTCAGCAAATTTATTTTTGTATCCGATTTACATCCCATATATGCTACGTAAAGACGTTGTGGATGGATAAAGATCTGTCAGTTAGGAGACCCATTCATGTCCAGATTATTCTCCGAACAGAATTGAGTTTATTTGCTTGGTTAAGTTAACAATTAAACCATGCTTGTATATCCGCTGGATTCTATATCTATGTTACTGATATATGCACCCCACCCGCCCAACCGCTATCTCTTAGTTTTATTCGTTATTGTCGTTCTTTTCTTGTTGTTTTATGCCATTTTTCTTATGATGATATTGTTAAACATGACATAATGAATCCCTGTGGGAGTAACATATCCATATTGAGACAGAAGATATGATATTTTATCAATTTCCATTTGCGAGTCGAGTTTAAAAAAATGGCCGCCAAACAAATGTTGATTCAGATCAAAACATTCCAGAAGGCGGGGTTAAAAACGTTTTCCCACCGTCGCAGCCAATCATTAAAGACATTATTGCAAATAATTTCATGATCTCATATGGATATATATATATATATATATGTGTGTGTGTGTGTGTGTGTGTGTGTGTGTGTTATCTCCACGTGCAGGGCAAGGGCTGTTTGAATGACCAGTTCTAATACCACTCTACCTTCCTCCAATATTCGTCAACTTAGGTTTAGCTTTAAGACCTGGTAATGACTTATCCCATCCTCATTAAAGTCTCCACCATTCAATAGTCGTTATATGTATTAGCTAAATCGTCTCTGATATATATATATATATATATATATATATATATATATATATATATATATATATATATATATATGTATGTGTGTGTGTGTGTGTGTGTGTGTGTGTGTTTCATATCATTTGAACGAGGACTTTAAACATTTAAAATCACTGTGATTATGTATTTCAGTGTCAAGGAGCACCTGTCATTTAATTTTACAAACTGCTTTTAGCAACTTACTATAGATGATACTCCACGCACGTGTAGTTTCATATACATGCGGATGTGTTTTTCAAAGGAATGAATCGTTGATGAATGATGCAAATTAATATATTGAGGACTTTCCACCATATTAGATGTTCTGTTCAACTAAAATTTATAGCCGGACTCATATATTTGATAGTCAAATGTATGGTGTAATGGTTCTGTAAATACTGAATAAGAAATCTTTCAAGCATGATGCACGATACAGAAGGGGCCACGAGTGGCCAAGTGGTCTAAAGTGTTGTCCGTTACGGATCTCTGCCATCTCACCTCTGTCTGCGTGGGTTCGAATCTAGGATTCGGTGAATGTGGATATATGAGAAAGTTTGCCAGTAGCTTCTCGTGGGTCGGTGGTTCTTTCCGGTGATTTCCCGGTTTCTTCCTCCACCATTAATACTGGCCGCCCCATGATAGCCTATCGTGTGTTGAGAAATGGCGTTAATCCCAACACAAACAAAAAACATGCATGATGCATGATACAGATATATGTGTTTGGAGTGTCATACTACACATAATGCAATATGAGAGTATTTTTGTTTTCCAAGAAAATATTTAGGCTACAGTAACAAGTCAGCTCTTCTTGAAGATACTTTCTTGTCCACATTTGTTTCATTGTGACGTGTAGTTAGTTAAGATCTTATTCATGTTTGATAAAATGTCTTGTTGATATATTTAACAAAACTAAATAGTTTCAGGAAAGCTTAAGGATCTATGTTTTTGAGTATATATATCAATAGTTAAAAATTGAAGGTTTGAACATTGTATGGTTACAGGAGTAAATCATTAAGTGACAAAACAAATGTTCCACTTTAACACGCAAAGCATTCCAAATATCTAATAAACAAAAATGTAGATTGTTCTATTACATATTTTAAGGCGTAAACAGTTAGAATTCATGGAGTTGGTATCCATTTTAATGTTGCTGTTGCTGGGGGTTGCTGGTGTTTACGATTAACACCATTTCACAATCCATGATAGGTATGTACATGGCGGCTAGTAAACTGTTGGAGGAAGAACCCGTGATAAATCGGTAAGAACTACCGACACTCACGTGCCCAAAATGGCCGAATGCGAGACAAGAAATCGCGCGTCATTGATGGGATGGCAGTACATGGTTAGGGCAAGCGCATGAGACCGTTTGGTCATTCGGGGTACCTCTGTGTCAATACATTTAACAGCAGCATTACTGTGTTGATATAAAGAAGGTCCTAGATTTACAATAATTTAAAAAGTAGCGACCTTTGACAAATGCTTCACTGTATGTTTTGTTATGTTAGTAAATGTTTCTAAATAAATGTGACCTTGATATTTATTTCATTAGCTCATTTAATACGCTGAGTAATACAATAACCATTTCAGAGGATAACATATTAAAAAAGAGATTTATGAATTTGAGATTACTTGGAAGGAATTTAGCTTTGTACTTATTTTTCGTTTCTTTATACTTATTTTTCGTTTCTTTATTCCAACGCTAACGTTTTCCTTTACCAGCTAACACACTAATATGGTAGCAGACGCTGCGTCAAATTTCCGTTATTTAGTTTAGATTTGTAACCAAATCCCCGATTTTTCTATATGTTAAACACGGTTGAGCTGAGAGTTAGAATTCCTACTTAAACGTTTCTATTAACATATATAATCAATATTTCGTTTTCAGAAGGCGTCATCTTCTTGTCATAGAATTTTAAAATGTATGCTCTATGGGTTACAGAAGATCAAACATCATCGATTCATGTTTATGTTTTAAGGTCATACAAATAATATGAAGGGGATTCATATGAAACTCGCATATCTGTAGCGACATTTTTTCTCTCAATGCTACAATACAATAAACATTATGAAATATAAAACAAACCTTTTGTATACAATTATTATAAAGTTTCATAATAATTATATTACATTTAAATCCCATCATTCCAGAAATTGCACCTGTATGACCATAATTTGGTTTCTCATATCATAACAAATGGACAAGACCCATCAAACTATGCCTTTGTCAAAGAAATTGAAAACGGTTGGCAAAGAGACATACAAAGGTCATGTTCTTTTTATCCAATTATTATAATAGAATTATTCATTTATTAATATTGGATCAACGGTGACATTCTAAGATGTAATAGCCATTTTGTGGGTTGTGTTTTGTAACCTCACTTAGAATTTTAATGCCATCTGTTGCTCTCACATTTATGTGCCATTCACCCAAGATCTGAATGATATGCGGCAAAAAAAAATATTTCTTTTCCGAAGGCTATTTCCCACAATTAGTACACAGCCGGGTCTTAGTTATACTTACATGCCTTACCAACAACATCTCCATTCACTAAACATATAACTGAGAAAACATCAACAAAGCAGTCTTATCCGAATGGCCCCAAGGAAAGGAATATTAAAATCTAATCTCTCTTTTAGTTAATGCAAGTCCAGGAGATGTATATTTTAAGTGACTCAAAGGTCAATGCTTCACGCGCGGATCAACGTAAACGAATAAGTGGCGGAAATTGAATTGTGTTGCCATGTATATCCAAATTGATGTCCCATCCTATCAAAATACGTATGAAGGACACACGGTACTAATTATATAGAAGAACTGTAAATCAGTCTAGAAATGGGTGAAGAAATAATGGAGTATATACGGGTCAGGTTGTCCATAATTGGTAAATAATGAAATGTAAAATTTTAGTCAAAATATCTTTTGAAAGCTTAAACTATGTGTAATTTTAAAAAAATATTGACATAGTTCTATTGATGCAATTTTAGTATTTTTACAGCCTTGACTTAGGATTACTCAATAATGAAAGTAGCACTTGATTCGTTTGGTGCAGAACCAAAACATGAGTTTTATGCACATGTAGTTAAAACAAATGCCGCGGCTCATATGAGCTTGCACCAAGGGTATTTGAGCATGGAGAAATATAGGTCTAATTTGAAATTTGAAGTTATTGAATTTTAAATATGAATTTGTTTCTATATGTTTACTATGGGAGTTGAATTAGTACCGTGACTCATGAAAGCGTTCATTTATTTCGATTTTGTAGTGTAATAATTCTATAATCCTCACTTGTCTTTGTCAGGCATCTTCATTAGTTCTGAAACGCCTATTATCTTCGTTTTAGAGTGGAAATATTTCCAATTTTTCATATTTTTTCACTCTTTTGGAACAGTTAGGAAAGATATAAATAAACCCCTGTAATGTCTCTACTCCATCCACTTTACCGTTTGTCGGAAACAGACAGACCGGGAGCCGCGGTAGTGTCGTGACCGAAGGGGTGTTGAATACAATCATACCTTCGAACCAGTCTGGGTCAGCTACCCCAGAGTCTCCTTGGTCAAGTAGTTTTACTTTGATTTTATTGGCACTAAATAACCTACTTGTGTTTCTGGGCCACATATATAACTTCTCTCATTTTGTGGTGATACGAGAGTTAACTTAAAGTATCCTTTGTATTGACTTAAAGTTAGTTGTATACTCTTTAGAATGTTAGCATTATAGTCTGGTTGTCTGTGTGCAATTTGGCGATATACACAGTAAATAATGAGTCATTGATGCGAATCTAAAAGTGAAATATGTTCTCTTGTGCACAGTCAAGCCTCTTCAAACTGCAAGATAAACTATAACATTAAACAGTGAAAATTCATTAACGTGAAACAAGTGTTGATGTTTCATACATGTAATCAGGGTCCATATAAACCATGAGAGATAGTGCAGTATATCCCATCTGAAATATTGTTATTATTTTTGCTTGGAGTTTGATTCAATTAAAACTTTAAAAAAGATTTTAAAAATCACACATTCATCCTATTCATATTGAACAATTATAAACATCAATTTTAAATCATTTTAAACCATAGGGTACAAGAAAAGCTGAAGACATTGAGTATAGATGTCACACTGAAGTCAATGTTTTGCATGGATCTTTTCTCCCTGGTGCGATCTTCACCCATTTTAATGAATGTGGACATGGGTGTGACAGAAGATGTAATGATCAATTCAAATGATATGTCAGTATCTAACAACTATCATAGTCATCAAATAAAATAAGTGTTTAATTCATATCCCTGGAACAGTCACAAGGCCGGGTGACATCATTGTTTAGTTTCGAAACAATGGTGAATACTTATCTCAAAAGGTAGGTAACAGATAAATATGGGACATTGCAATAGGAACTTCACTGGGCAAATTAGAATGGTCGTTGTGACCAAGTGACCACTTGACACTGGTGACCGGTAGCACACGCCTTTTTGTGCTTTGCAAACAAACGCAAAACTTTTTGTTCTCAAAGCACACACATACCAGGCATGTGTGTGTGTGATTTTGATTTTTAACGTATCTTTAACAATGTCTCAGTCATATCGCTACGATATCTGACATTTGACAGTTTCGATTGCTGTCTATCACTAGGGCATCATGCCGCAGACATGTTGTACGATGGGCCACCCAGTAACATTATCCTGACACCAAGCCGACCAGTCCTAACACCAACCTCTTAATGCTGAGCGCCATGTGAGACAGCTGTTAGTGCCATTGTTTTAAGTTATTCATATGACTTTGACGGGGATCGAATCCACGACCTGCCGCATCTGAGGCGGACGTTCTAATCAATACGCCACCGGTTCACACGGTATGTATAGGTTTCCTATTTGGTTCATCCGTCATCGTCTAAGATATATTTTGTTTCCATCACACGGACGTCTCAGATAAAATTTGTTGGTTCTTTGTGTCTCGTAGACGTTCTTCGTTTCCCCCTAAAGCAGAAAATAATGCGTAATCCTAATTGGTGACTAACGATTGTTTCTATAATTTCATCAGATTTTTATTGTAATGAAAAATGTATTTAGTTTGCTAGGAAATATTCGTTACGCACATTCCTGAATAATTGGCTTTGAGAAATGTTCAATTTGGCAAGACGTAGTTCTACTGTCACAAGATTTCACCAAATATTTTACAGTGTTTGAAAGTAGGTGTTCTGGTAAATTACTATGCTTTCTTTGTGGTCTCCCTTGGGTCACATCCTCAAATTCACAAACGTTCTATGTGGTTTTACCTGTACAGAATGAATAGTCAAACGATATCAGCTTTGCTATACATATTCAGTTTTGCACTTTTTCATGAATACCGTAAATCAGAAAACATTACATTTTTAAATGACTTTTATTTTTAATGCGGAGTAGTATCCGAATAGAATGAAAAACCATTTCCAATTCGTTGTCTTAATCAAAGATTTGATATACAGATACTAGAACGAAAACAGTTATTGAACAAAATAAAACGCAAACAATTTAGCAACTAAATCCCGAACAAACAATCAACTGGTATAAGTTTGTCTCCATGGTCGGATTACTTTCTTCCTCATTTTCTGGTCACCCAAACTTCTTGATAAGACTTTATCCAACATCCCACGTGCAGTCAATTATCTGTGTTAAGCAAACAACATCCTGTCATCTACTATCTACATCTTACCATCAACAAGCTGTGTGCAGGACTCACGGTGCTAATTCAGGTACTATTGTAAACATATGTAAACACCACGATATCAAAAATTCAATAACTTAACATTTCTTAGTGCTCATGGTCAAACCTATATTTATCAATATAGATCAACCTGGTTGTCAGCTTCTGTGCAGATGAAAGAACAAGAGCCTCAGCAGTTTATGGAACTGCATGTGTTTGAGACATGTACTTTCAATTCCGCACCAGAGTCAGGTGCTAATTATAGTAATGAGTGTTCCAAACTCAAGACTTTCAAAGGACTGAAATTTCATCAATGAAACAATGTCTCCGATTTATTTCACTTGCAATTTGGATAACCTCTCAAAAGATTATTTTTACTAAAGTATAACTTGCATTATTAACCAAACCTGGCTAGTCAAACCCATATATACTCTATTTTATGTTCACCCATTTATAGACTGGTTCCGATTTTTTCATACAATTACCACAGTGTGTGCTAGAGTAACTTGCTGCCTAGGTGCTGTATGCATACATCAGAGATTTATTTGTTAAGACAATTACTATACCTCAGACTTGGCTGGATGATCAGTAAATTTACATAAATTGTATTGTTGTTATAAGTAGCTATATTGTCTGGAACGAATTTATAATGTTACTAAAAGGAATGTGACTAAAAGAAATACTTAGATTCCTAAGCTATCATTAGCTGGAGAATAAATATACAAAATTTAGCAACACCGGACTATTCCTAGATCGAATTTGAAAATGTTCTAAATTTATATTGTTAATCTTTATTAACACAGTTTGTTACAAATTACGATATATATATATATATATATATATATATATATATATATATATATATATATATATATATATATATATATATATATATATATATATATATATATATATATATATGATAGATAGATAGATAGATAGATAGACTCAGTTTGTTACAAAGTTAAAAAGATATTTATCAAAATATCCTACGAAATTTTTCTTCACCTTGGGAAGAGACACCCACAATCATCAATCAAAGACAAGGCTAGGAATACAAGCGCAATATCCACACATATTTGTACTATCATACAAAGAAATGGTATAGAATGGATATTAAGGCATGTTTAAATAAGAATAATTCCCTCTTTTTGTCATTTCAAAATAACTTTGTCTACCAAACTCCTCCCACATTGAACCAAAATAATCACGTAAGTTTAAGAAAAATCTCAGTATGATTTGAAATATTCTGGTTTGGTTACAATATATTTTACTATTTCATTCACTATTTTATGGTTAACCTTCTCGTTGGTTATTTGCAGTGTGCGTGTGACGTGGCACAACCATCCTGCTGCATTTGTATAATTAGACGTCTACACGTTTTTCGTTAAAACGTCGTCGCTGAATGGTCAACGTTAATGTTTAAATATTGTGTTTTACGACATAGCAACACCGGTAGCTTATTCAGTGTCAAGTTTACACAATTTTAACCGACCAGGTCTACTCTGATGGCATCATTCGAACGCAGACCATCCACTGAGCCAAATATGCTCTCCAAAGTGAAGCACGATGATGACCAAAACATCGCCAAGACATCTCATGCTGTTTATAGCAACCTAAATGCGCATGACCATTACAACATTGGCATTTCTGTTGTTTTTTTTCTTACTTGTCATCATTTGTTGAAAACAATGAAAGGCAATGCATGGACATACTTCGTTAGTTAAGGTTAGTTATTGAGTAAAGCGCTCTGTGCAATATCTGTCTAAATAAGTGCACTGTACGTCAGTGCATACGTCAAAGTATTCACTATATACATGCATACTTTCGATGTCTAGTTATCCGAGTATTAAATGCCGTTTTATATAAGCTATTGAGTATCCAGTTCATATTCTGGCAAACTGCACTTTCATCTCTATTGCGTGTTTCATAGTCTCTGTCCTTAGCGACTCGTGATATTTGGTTTCTGTGAATAAAACTCATATTGAGCTAAACCAAGGAGGAAAGTAGGGTTTGACAAAGGTATGACTACGTATTTATCTAATTGTCTTCAGTCGTAATGATCTTATCCAAATTCACTGGTGATTCTTTACATAATTGGTTACTATCTCCTAGGCAATTTAAATCCGTTTCTGTATTTGACCCATCTTGTAATCACTTATCTTAGCTTCAGATAAGTCCTCCATAAAACCGCGAACAATTAGAGAGCTAGTACGGAACAATATAAACTTGTCTGTTAGAAATTGTGAAATTTGATCCAATATGGAGCTTGTAATAGATCAATGAAATACTCATTACTGGATAGGTGCTGAGCATACGATCAACGTAGACCAATATAGAAAAATGTTGATAAAACATTCGGGCAAATTTAAATTCAAATTGACAAAGTGTATTCTTCCTGCAAGACTAATTTATACTCTCGTCTTCTTTGTGGAATTTATGATTTGGACGAATGTGTTTACCGATTTTGCTTCAAGAAGCATAATTGACATAAAAATATTAGCCACTGTTGAAAATTTCTTTCTTGAAGTCATTATATTCTATTTAAAAGCTATATCACTTATATATATATATATATATATATATATATATATATATATATATATATATATATATATATATATATATCAGAGATGCTGTGCAATCCTTTTGATAATATCTACACATAAAATGAATTTGCATGCTCAGATTTCAAAATTGGTCTTGATTATGAACGTGTCCATTCTAAAGTTTCAATTAGATTGCAATTATAGTCGCGCCCGGGTTGTTTTGCGAACAATAAATGGTCGGTTTAACTTCATTTCATTTGGCGATATTGAAGTGATACACTTGTGAGTTCCAAATTATATATATTTTGCATCTAATCTCTTTATTTGAGTCAGTTTAGGTACATATTGAATGTCAGACATTGTTAAATAAGTTTATATCTTCGAAATGTTATTATTTATTCCTTGCAGTAACATCAGTTTTTTGGTGTTTTTGTTTTAAAACAGAGAATCACAGATACAATTTCTGAAATTAATACAGTCCGGTTTCTAATTTGTGGATAGGAGAGATTTATTTTTAGGTAAACATTTTATAGTCACATGTGTTGATTAACAGTAATTGCGTTATTATTTTGATGGTTCAAAAATAAGATATATTTGGACTGTTCAATCTATATACAATATGTTGTATCTTATAATAGCACATGCTAGACACAGACATATCGCAAACATTGACCAAGACTATAATTAAAATGTTTCAGTAGAATAAGTTTCTACTTGGTGGCAAAAGTTGACGTCACTTCATATTCTGGCTTATTTTGCACAGATATCTATTACAGTAATTCAGACTGCTTTAAAGTATTTGATGAAAGCATGTTGTGCCTAATCTAAATTTGCTGAATTGTACTGCTGTTTGAGACAATAAAACATCATTTGTTTGCCCTTTAGGCAAACGTCTTTCATTATGAACCAGCCATCTTTTGGGAGAGATCAGGTTTGATTACTAAACTTCTGAAATCTGGTGAATACATCGAGTTTCATTGTATTACAGTAGTCTAAAGTAGTTGATGCACATAATGAATGACGGTCTGATTTATGAACATACCGGTCGTGCTTTAAAGTATTTCCCTAATGTGTCTAATTTTATATAATATTTAACACTATGTTAGTTATTGTGATCCCAAATATTGTATATAGATTTATGTACATTGATTAATATGACTGTTTTCCGTCAACGATTATAATTGGTGTAAAAACAAAATTGCAAATAACCGTTTGATAAGAGGATAATTTATTATAAAAATATTAAGCTTATGCGAATATGTATAATGACATATATTTAGAACAATAGAAGTATAACAGAACAATGTCTTGAAATATCCAGAACAGGTCCAGGTTTCATTAAAAGCTGTATAATGCTGTGCAAATTGTGTTGTAAATAAGGACAGCAACGTTTATTTAAACTGCCTCATCAAATATTTGGATAAAGCGTTTACATCTCTAAAAAATTTTAAAATATGCAGACTTTATAGAAAGATGCAAAATATGTCTACTGAGGAATGACTTGTCTAAAGAATTGATGAAATTCATCAATTTGTCTGTTGCTATATAGAGTACACGTAATTTGTGACTGTTTTTAGACCGTTTTATAAGTTTTAAAACAAGTATTCACAAGGTCTTAATTGTATACATGTCATCTCTGGAATTTAAAATGTTGGGTCCATCGTTTGCTTGTTCAGTAAATGTCACTGATGAACGAGACGTTGCAGAATGCTAAATGCATAGTATCTTTCCATTCTTACAAATTATTCAACATTCAACATTTGAGCATACCAAAAGTCGTAGGCAGTCGGTAACTTTCAAGGTGTACGTCGCATCAGGTTGAAATTTTGTATTTGAGCATTTCAGAGGTCTTTGATTGGCGTATTAATTAGAAATTTAAACTATTGATAGAACACTAAATGGACTATTCTCTTTTGTTTTCTTCACACACACATACACACACACACACACATATATATATATATATATATATATATATATATATATATATATACATATATATATATATATATATATATATATATATATATATATATATATATAAACATGTATTATGCCATATTCAATAGTCAAGAAGTTTAGGTTTCGAATAACAAACTAATATGCACGTGTCGTATTTGAATAAAAAAATCCTAAACAAAACAGTGGATTAGTTTCCACAAAGATTTAATATAAATGTCTCGACGGTTTTTTTAATAGTTTCTTAACATCTTTGCAAACGTGGGATCAAAGATGATCAATCAAATGTCAAATCTTTTCTCACATAATGCCATGTTTGAATTATTATGATATACTGTAAGCATGCTGACTCGAGGAAACTTAAAAATGTGCTCAAACTTAATGTATATGTCAATGTCACTAGCATTCGTTTATTCTCTGTCGACATCAGTTGTATTAGAGGAATGCGAAGTTTTCAATTCAGACCTCCCTGAAAAGCCAGTCTGATAGCTTAATCGAGCTTTATTCTGGACAGAACGCAAGCAAAGTCTGTATTTAGTTGTTGCCGAAGAAACACGAGGACATAATGTCAGTTTTATGTTGTGATCTTGACGAACATTCCGAACAAAACAGTAGGCAAGCCAACATAAGAGTAACACGGTGATCTCCAAACAGCCAATTATTTGAGATAGTCTTTAAATCGGTCTGTAGAAAATCGTTATTTGCCTCCATACAGAAATATGGGAACAGCTACGATAATTTTAAATTGATTTTAGTGTAGTGGACATTGGACAAGCACCTAAAATATGGTCTGAATTTCATTTCAATTGTTACCTATGATGAAACATTATGATGAATATAAAATGGTGACATGTATTATTGAGGTTATCGCTTTAGAAAACTACATAAATATAAATATAAAAAAATTGTTTAAATAATCTACCATACACATAAGGGTTAAATTTCTTCAAAATAACGTCTTTCTACTTATATGTACTATACAGAAAATGATTGATATATTGAAAAGTTAAGATAATCAAATGCATACAAGTATCATATTTTCAACACAAATTGGTTACTCCTGTAGTACCAATGTTTAACATTTTTAATGCATTACAAGCTTATATTAGTGATTGCATATAATGAATTTTGTTTTAGTTTCTTATTGTATAACTACTTTAATATGATATTGATTTTTATTTTGCATATGACGGGACAATGTAATTAGTTTACCATTTTGTATTCCTTTGGTTTGGATGCATACAACTCAGGGCCAAGTTTTAGTTCCATTTCATTGTTACATACGACTAATTCATTATAATTTTGATTATCAAACAAACTTGTTAGTAGCTTTATCAGTTAAAAGCCAGGTCAGCAAATTGATCATATGTTATCGAAGCGATTACGTTTAAAGTTATTGCTTTTTATCACCCATAATTCTAAATGCTGTATATCGAATTTGTTTCAAATTATTAAAGTCCTAACACTTATCATCATGTAAGTTATATGGAAATATATAACATATTTTATATGGAGCATCGTCTGTTTTAAAACATATGATTTTATTAATGGTGTGGTAGAATAGTCCTGTTGATAAAATTATAAAAACTTTTTTAAAACCACAATTGCAAGAAATATTTTTGCAAGTACGTTCCTGTCCTCTTATGCAATTTGCTTAGCAATGCTACCACCTTTCTTTGAACATTTCATACTAAGTTCTTAATTATTGTACTAATCGCAACGCTGAACAAGGCAGAAATTGCTGTAATAATGAAGCTCATATCTGTTATGCTGGGACTCCTTGAGAGGACAGTTCCTGATAAAACGTTGGGACATATTTTCTTGTCCCAGCCTAATGTCTCGTTATATAGTTTGTTGTTCTCCTGAAGCCACTTAATGAGTGGATAGAAATATTCCAGAAGCGGCGTGGCACTAAGCTTGTTAGTCTGACCGTCGGTTCCATTTGTAATTTTCAACATGGCCTCTCTCCAAGGTCTTGACGATCCCAATTTAAGCATATCGCTGAAAAGAGAAGGTTTACAAGTAATAACTAATTGACCAGTCTACAAATTCATCAAGTGGAACCATAAGAGTTATATCCCTTTGCAATTGGCCAAAGATCATTAAGAGCATTAAAACGTTTACGCAGTTCGTTAATTTCCATCAACACAGTGTAAATTCGTACCATTTTCAAGAAGTTCCTATCATCTTACAACAATAATGAAGTTAAACACATACAACTGCGAGTTTTTGTTGCGTGCAGTCTTGCTGATAAATGCAAAACAGCCTATCCAGAACTACCTCTGACATTTTAAGCGTATGTAAAGGTAAAATCACGTTTATTGCAATCGCAGTCGACGTGTTTAATTTATCCATTCATCTCTCTCTCTCTCTCTCTCTCTCTCTCTCTCTCTCTCTCTCTCTCTCTCTCTCTCTCTCTCTCTCTCTCTCTCTCTCTCTCTCTCTCTTTGACTGATATTATTTTTAAGAGTCTTAATTGAATGAAAATATCATTGGACTCTCACATGCTCTATTTGTGGGTACGATTTAAGGTCATTTACTGACCTAAATAAAGTCGGTGCTTCTATCATCTATTCAACAGTGATAATAAGTGATATTATTATTATTATTATTATTATTATTATTATTATTATTATTATTATTATTATTATTATTATTATTATTAACTGCAAGATCGGGATCAAATACACATGTTCACAGTTACATGTGTCAACCATAACAAAGGAACACGATAATAAGTTATATCTACTGATGAAAATACCATTTTATGGAAGAAGAAGAAAACAAAATCATGGATTTGAGGTAGATAGTGTTCTTAGTACTTACTTTAGTCTGGCCCCCGCAACGGTATTGTTATATATGTCACATCGGTGAAGCGGCCCAGAAATATTAGCCACCTTACATAAGGCCCTGTGCACCTGGAACTGGGCAATATAGCTTACAAAATACCTAAATGAGATATTAAAAGCCATACATTAGTAATTATGGATTATAAGCAATTGTAATATGTTCCTTTTTATGTAGATATATATCATGGTTGCAGAAGGATACATTAGAATAACTGGGTTGCTATCCGTGATAAAACTTCATGCTCTAAGAGGTGGACATATTTGAGACAAAAGCGGTAGGGTACGGTTGACCAATCCCCCATTTTATTGTCCGCCATCTTCCTCAAGTATATATGATACGATAAAACTTTACGTTCTCCTGCTGTGTTAGCCATATTGATGCTATCGAAAAGAGGTCAACGATCTGTTCCGCTTTGGTCGCACTCATAATGTCTCAATCGCGACTATTGTCACCAGAACAGCCAATTAATATAAAAGTGAATCGTATGTCGGATCAAGCACTGGAAAAGTTTAACTGCTCACAGTTTTTTAAATTGCATTATTAGCTCTAGATTTTACTATTACAAATGAACAGTTAACTATTTTCTAAACAAAAATTGTCAGCGATAATTATGTATACATGGCTGCCTTTGTGAGAATGTTGCCATGAGTTGATGAAAATATTTCTGTAAGAGTAGAAGAGTTAAGCGTGGTGTTTGTCCAGATATAAAGTCGAAACTTTATCTTGCGTCGTTAGATCTAAATTTCGTGATAGTGTTCTAAAATATCATCCTGCAAACTCAGAATCTCAAGATTGCATGCCCACATTCTAATACTAGCTCTAAATTTAGAGACTGAAATCCACACATTTGGCTCTAATTTCGAATGATAATCTATTTATACGCATTTACACGGGAAACCCGTCAGTACCTGATATATGGTATTCCACCCGGAATATGATACTTTGCACCAGGATCGAAATCGGCATTCGTCCTTTGAACTGGAGGATAGATTCCTTGAAAATCACACCTGAAATATGCAGTTGATGATAAATAGGCAAATGAAATATCCGTTTAAATGCAGTATATTGTATATCAACCAAAAGCAAAATATAAGCTTACTGGTTAATGAAGTTTAAATTAATCGAAATGAAATGTTTATAAATATTTGACGCAATAACAAACAGAAAATTACTTTATGGCTTTTGAATTGTATAGTATAAATGCAACTACAATTGAAAGACGCTAAGAATTTAATGGTGTGATGTCACGTAAAGGCCAAAGCGTAGGGACTATACTACATGAAAAATTATGAAGTTCTACTTGTCAATGTACCGTCCAATGAAGAATCATTTTCCGGAAGTCATGTAGTCATCTGCTGTAAACTAGATACCTGAAACATGGTTTCCTCCTGTTTGGTATAATTATCTCTAGTCTGATACGGTTTACTCATTTGATATGTTGATACATATATAAGGAAGGCTCGATATGTTGTAAAGTGTATGTTCATCTCTATAAGAATCCGTAAAAGCGTTCATAGGAAGCACTTACCTAAATCATTTTTAGCAAGAACAGCTCATGTTAGTGCAAAATATTAGCTTAGACTACTAAACAAAGAGATTATTAGCACTAAATATCAGAAAGGTCATGCGGCTCAGCTGTAAATTTACAAGATTTTGCATCATCTTCGATAAATATTGTTTAATTATCATATATCTTATTATATGTTTATTTCATTACAGAAGCACCAATCAATTTGTAAGCATGAGCATTAGGACGTATTCAAAGATTCTTGGGTGCAGTATACTTCATTTACCTATTATAAAATAGAATACTTACTACATTTTGAGGGTATGGGTTTCTTGCATTGAATAAAGCTGCTTCTAAGCGTTTCAACCAATAGCCAGTATAATCTGCTTCATAAACTTGTCTTATTTTTGTTATTATTCTCACTATTTTAATTTTATAAAAATATCACGCAATTGCTGTCGGCTAAAATTAATGCTGGAAATACGGAGTTATAAATATTATTCTTTCGGTCGGAAAGAACAAACGCTTATCACCGTTTTGAAAGAGACCGAAACTTTCCTACTGTTAAGATGCAGAGTTCGGAGTAAATTTGACTTAGAGATGAAAATAAAAGTTAAGTAGGTATTTGCTTTATATTCGTTGAGAATCAGATAATATATATCACATGCTACTATTCACACTGTATCAACACATTTAATTGGTTTGCATCCGGAAAACACATGCAATGTTGATGCCTATTAATGCTGAGGAAAACACATAAGACGATGAGTTATTGTAAAAATTCGTCAGTACTGAAGACTGGGACAAAAATCATTTAGAATGGAGAATCGTTGAACAGTGCGATTACAATGCCCACATATAGCTTTCAGTAAGCTCTATCAAAAGCAAAAATTTACGAGAGGAAATCATTAAAGAAACACTACTAACACAACCCAAAGTAGAAACTAAGGAAAAATGTACTTTTTGGTTCATATTTATGGATTGCAAAGTACGTCATCAAGGGGACATAACCGCTGCTTTGGTGTATTTTGCTATCTTGAAAATAAATTGATTGGGAAATTATAATTCTCTAATAAACGTTACCCGATCACATCAACATACCAAAGATGTTCCGTTACATCTCAAATTTAGCGAACAAAATTTATTTTTCTTGTCTATATTCCTTAACAAAATTCCCAGTATGTTTTCTCACCTCCACTAAGTGCCTTCTGTTGTTTGTTTCTCTCTAAGCATCGGTGAGGATGATAAGATATGTGGAAATTTGGTGCAGAGTTTAAAAAGCATTCTTGTTAAGACATAAATTTCTAGAAAATCTTCTACCTTGAATACATTCCGCAATAATATTAACAATAGGATGATTAGAATGGTAGGAAAAAATGTTGAACATCCCATCTCGTTCTGGACGGAATACAATTGCTTCTTTGTCTATGGGTTAGCCAATGATTTGCTCTCAAAACAGCACAATTGACGATCCCCAAAGCCTCGACGACTGCAAACGAATACGTGAAACGTAAACATGCAAATTAAACTAGCCGGAGAAGGAGACAAGTAGATGCCATCGTTCCTGTATCCAATTTGATATCGCCCCACAGGCAAAGAGGTAAAGAATTAAAACAGAGACCAAGCAAGTGCCGTGTCTTATTTTGTTTTAATGAAGTGTTTATAATCTTATCAGCTCAGCTGTTTACTGGATGGCCTGCCTACCGATTGGTTTGAATCTTGGATGGAAGGCGGATAAGGCAACTGCTTGGTGTGTTCATTCTGTGAAACGAAAGGATTGTCCAACTGGATCCAGTATAAATCCACATACCAATATATGGTTTACTAATTACCGCATTTTTCTCTGAAGTGCTGAAATCCCGGGCACTCATTGTGTGACAATACGGAAGCAGAACTGGCTGGACGGCATACGGATTTGCACGGCACTGAGGGATAGCAATACAGGAAAACCACTCCGAAAACTACAACAGGCATAGGAATTACATGCCATAGGGCGCAGGATTTACATGCCAGAGGGCGCAGGCAATCAAAAGGACATGCGTCAACAGTGCAGCAAAAAAGGCCTGAAAGACTTCTCGTAAACTGTAACTCAATATTGGAAAATTGAGAGGGATGGAATGTACCGAATGAATTCATCAGAGACAAGTAACTGTCTCCTCATATTTTTGTAGCCGTCGCATCTGCATATCCGACAACGCTTGTGGAGATAGGGTAGTGTCAACTCCACAACCTCCTTTTTTCCATTTGTAACTGGCTTTATGTAACGTTCTATTTCGGCATTGTACGCATCGTGTTAGATGGGGAAAAGAACATCTAAGTGTCTTCAACTACACGCTAACAAATGACTGCATCTTTGGATGTATGCTTAGTATTTATTTTTCCCTGGACCTGTTTCATTCGTATTTTGTCCTATATCAGTACTTTGGAAAAGGTCTTCTTCAACCATAACTCACAAATGCTGGGTGTAGCCTTAAATCAACGATTCCTACACACAATTCATTCCCCGTGCGTGTCCTTATCCGCCTTATACCTTGTACTTAAAACAAATTTTGTCCATATATTCTGTTATGACGAGATCGACGAAAACATTTTGGGAAATAACAAATCGGTAGAGTTCATCTGCACTTATAAGCTTGCTTAGGGCTATGTAAATGCATAGTATCATACGTGTGCGTGAATATAACGAACAAATAGCATCAGAATACGGTTTTGGACCATAGGGTCAGAGGAAACAAAACGAATTACAGATATGCTTGAAATTCACATACATGTTAATATATTTTTATACAGTGATTGCATCATATATTAAATACCTCTTAATTTATGATTGTACAGAATTTATCAAAGGATAGTGTAATAATTCATAAACATAGCTATATGAGAGTTAATGGATACGATGTACTTCTTGTCAGCGAAAGTAAGCAAAAGCTTCAATAAAAAGGCGAACAACCGCAGCCAGTTTGAGATTGTTAGGACAGATATAGGTTAGAGTTGGAGAGTGTTTATTTCCTTCTTCTAAACGGAATATATAGCGAAACAAGTATGAGCATGCTTTTGCAGATGCTGGATTCGAGATAAAATTTGAACATTGACCTAACGTTAATTTGATATTTGAATTTATTCAAAGCAGAAATATCTGAAATACATATATTCGAATTGATTTATGTTGATACTCTCCAACAATTACATTTAATATTATGATAATAATAAATCAGCAATTTGATATCACCTATTCTTTTTATAACTGTAAAATTATTTATATGCACAGGAAATTTATAATATTATCATACTTTCTCAAAACATTACTTTAGTACGGTAAACCTCAGATCTGAACACTATATTTTGTATTTTGTGGTAATATATCCAGCATATAACAGTTAATGTCACCCAATACACGAGGAACAATTAGAGTTTAAAATCATTAACATCAACAATACCATATTTGACTAACCTCAAATCCCACCATTTTTCATTGTATCTCTCTGGTGTGGTTTCACCACGGAAGACACTCCATCTCCACTGGTCAATAAGATATCCAAAAGGTAGAAATGCTATTTTGCTCAATGCCATCCGGAATAAGAAGTTGATGTCTCCTGCTGTGTCTGTACAATACAAAAAAAGGCTCAAACAGGAAACGGATACAAAAAGGATATACCAAATGAATAAAATTCTACTTTTGCCAAGGACATTGCAATAAAATACTTCAAATATGATTCAAACTCAAAACCTTTGTCTACACAATAAATAGTTATTACCTAAAACTACACAAGCCTGCAAGAGACATGATACATCGCAAGGTAGCAATGCAACTTTGTCCAGTGCCACCCGAAACCAAAACAAAAAAATAATATCTATTTCTTTGTCTGTACGACAAAATAATTAATTGCTCAAAATATACAAGGATGTAAGAGACTGCTTTCTCCATGCAATAGGCCATCTGGAAAGAGACATGATACACCGCATGGTAGGAATGCAACTTTGTCAAGGGCCACCCAAAACTAAAACAAAAAAATAATATATATTTCTTTATACGACAAATAATTAATTGCTCAAAATATACAAGGATGTAAGAGACATGATCTTTGACAAGGTAAAATTGCAGCTTTATCCATGCAATAGGCCATCCGGAATTAGACCTGCTGTATCCGTCTGTGTATGTACAATAAATAATTGCTCAAAATACAGATGGAGACAGGATATATCACAATCTGAATGATTACTTTCTTCAAGGCAATCCGGAGTAAAATGATTAGAATCTCTTACTGTCTATATAAATATCGTATATTTTTACTCAAATTACACAAGATTGACAGACAGGATATACCAAAGTACACATAAATACCTCCAAGATCATCCGAAGGAAACGGTTGATATCTCAGTCTGTGTCTGCATGATTATTAAAATTATTCGAAATGCATGGGGACATAAAAGCAGAATATATCTGAATCCAATATTTAAATTAACTTGCTGAAAGTAATTATAATCGTACACATTTGTGCATAAATATATTAGAAGTAAAAGCTCTACAGTTTCGTAGTTTGCATAGCGTTAGAATTGTAAAGAATACTGGCTGTATAATAACGGCTTTGTATATTTAAAATATTTTTAAAAACATTTTATTCACTTTATTTTAGCGAATGATTTATTGGACAAATTTTGGTTTTAGAGTAAACAGCTTTTGTTCACTTTCAGATGTGCTTGTATAAAAAAAACTGCTAAATCCGCTTGGTCATGTTCACTTTATGGACTTTAGATGTAAATGGTAGAAAGAAGAGCAGATAACTTGTTTTGTTTTCCAAATTTATTGTAATTCATTCATTTCACTTTCAGAAGCTGTTATTGCCTACTTTTGCAAATTTCATTTTCTCTATTTCATTAACTGCTAACCTTAGTATCCTTTTCACTAATTAAGATTAATTTGTCACGCACATTTAAACATTCATTTTGTTAAAATGTATGCTTAGATCATGTACAATTTCCACAAGTACAATATTCAAAGAAATGTCCGCCATATTATATCAAAGTAGCATAGACGTATGGCAACAGTGTGCATGTTTCAAGTGCAAACAACTTCATCTTAATTACGTCACTATCTGAAAAGTACAGAATAGCTTTGACCGTCCCCCAAACTAAACATTTTCATAATTCTAACCCAAGTGATGTACAGAAAGAAAGCAAACTATAACACATTTAAGTCGGCTGAGACCTGCGAAATACGTTTAAATTTCGAACTGCATATACACGTACAAATATGTGCATTACACATTTGTTTCACATGTATACACCCTTTGATCTATCTTTGAAAAAACTGAAATGTACATAAAACAAACCATATGACCCTAAAATATACTATTGTCCTCTATTAATGCACCAAACATTGACGTTGCCATGACTACAATGTTATCAACCCTTATCTTTGAAAGAGAAGAAGACCTTCATAATTATTTACCCGTCATGCGCAGCAAAAATATAAAGTTATGATCATAGCACTGAAGTTCAAGAGGGAATATCTAGACAAATTGTTACACGATTCGCACACATTTCTCTAGTTTGTAGCATGCTATATCGCTTTGGTAAGTAATACTATACAATATCATGTTGTTTATTTATACCCGTCTCATAAATTTGCTGTATCATACGCAGCAGGCAGTTTTGACAGTCACGAATGCTTAAAAGTGTTTTTAGGGACCAGCTTCACATCACTATAATGCAGAGTGGATTAGGCTTTTCACAAGCTTCACCATTCATAAGCAGAATAATGAAGCTCTTAAGAAGAGTGTCACACAGGTCATGCAATGAAATCAGGATGGTACAGTACTACGATCACTCAATGTTCCAGCTGTCGAAAGCTCTTCGAGCCTACAATGAAGCTAATATCAAGGAGCAAATAATAAATAAACTTTGAACCTCTCTTTTCGACAATCCTAAAAATGTTCATAAATTTATCTCGTGACGTAGATCAATTCATAGAGATAAGCTATAAATAAATTTCAATTGACTCATTGTCACCATACAGTTTTAACACAGCTAGCAACACTTAAAATATCAGCGCCAGTCTCTATCGATTTTCTACATGCAATATTGATTAACAGAATCCCAAGGTCATATTAACTCTATCAATTTTCTACATGCAATAGTGATGAACAGAGCCCCAAGGTCATATTGACTCGATCCGATTCCGACATCACTGATGCTTGATTTCATAGATTCAATTATGCATTCACTAACCTATTTTATCAATATTTCACTAGGATCTAAGAAATACCCGCCATTTTCAATACTGCCATTGTCAAGCCCAGAATGGAAACAACGACGCTTGACACTGATGATTTAAAGAACTACCGCCCCAATTATATCCACTCGTTCATTTGAAAATGCTTAGAAAAAAGTTGTTCTGTCCCACCTTATATATTTTCTTAATTCAAATATTATTTCTAGTACTGTCCACTCTGCTGTATTGAACTCGCCAAAGTTATGAAACTGCCCTTCTCATCGTAGTGTACATTCTTATCTCTGCTATGGATCGTGGATAGACTACAGTCCCCAGCTTCCTTGATATGTCTGCGGCATTTGACACAATAGACAATGATATACGGATCCACACTATCTAGCATGTATTAACGATATAGCATTACTATGGTTCAAGTCCTACTTAGTCAACATGACATAAACTGTGTCCCTAAATGGAGAATATTCCAGGCCAGTTGACATGTATAGGTGTTCAACAAAGCTCCATTATCGGCCCTATTTTCTTTATTCTTTATATTCAGTCATATGTCGACATCTGATGTTTCACCAACTGAATGCTGATGGCATTCAACTATATAAATATAACTCTGCAAATAAAGTTGACGCTACCGTCCAAAGAGATCTTGATTAATAAACAGAAATTCTCATTCATATCTTTTTCCTCAAACAATATCCATCAACAATATCACAAATAAATTTACACATTCAGTACAAAAACTAGGTGTCAATCTCGACTGCGCGCTTTCAATGCACTAACATGCAATGAACATATGCAAGACGTCATATCTGGATCTGAAATTCATCAGCTAATTCGAAATTTGCTTTGATTAATGTCATCAAGGACCGTTTGTGTTCCTGAGTACTGTTGATAGGGTTTGTCTACAGAAAGATCAAACAGTTCACAAAACTGATACTACCCATTTGATCCAGATTCAAACACAAAATCTGTTCAATATACTACATTTCTTTGAAGGGTTCCATTTCAATATATCCATCTCACATCACCCATAAATAGACTCAAATTAGAAACTTACACTTATCTTCTGACTCTAGTTATTCATTGTTCCCACTGTTAAAATGAAGTAATATGGATGGACAATGTTCTTGATCATACATGGATCAAGCTGCATGGAGCGTTTTGTCTATTGATCTATTATTATCGGATGAAATAAGTCTAAATGTAAGTGTTTCAAACAATGAGGCCGAAGAACTAAAACTGGAGGCACGGTTTTCTTGTGAGCGTTCATGAAGAAAAGTCGACAGATTTAAGATTTGATACGTACCATTTTGGTCCGGTACTTCATCTGTGAGTTCAATTTTTTTCAAGTGTTCAGGTGTGTAGAAAGAAAGTGTGACGATATCTGCAATTGCATCTTGAAATCCTGCAATAGTTGTGTAAGTGTTGTGACTGTCTATACATTGATCTCCATTCATCTGTCTGTTAATATTTGCCTCCATACATGTATAGGTACACAAAGCAATACATTCATCCATCTATCCAGTTAGGAAACTACACTTTGATTGTTATGAATCCATCCATCGAAATATCACCTAGAACAATATTCTCTCTCTCTCTCTCTCTCTCTCTCTCTCTCTCTCTCTCTCTCTCTCTCTCTCTCTCTCTCTCTCTCTCTCTCTCTCTCTCTCTCTCTCTCTCTCTCTCTCTCTCTCTCTCTCTCTCTCTCTCTCTCTCTCTCTCATGATAAACAATTAGCGATGACGAATCTTCAAAGGACCCGCTTATAACCATTTGCATAGGTGGGCATTAAACATATGAACTTGTAACTTGTGTTGGGAAAAAAGTTAAGAATCACTTAAGTCTAATAAATAAAAGAACCCTTGATAAAATTATAGCCCAAAAATCAATGTTAGGAGTATAAGCATCCATGGGCCATAACTACAGCAACTACCTCGAGATTTGAATTCATTTATATTGTGCTTCGGCAAATCAAAGCCAAATAATTTAAATTTAAATTCAGTAATCTTTCCTGGAGCATTCTTTGCAAACAAAAGCCAAGATCTTGGATAATCGAGTGAAGACGGACTGGGACGGAAATAATAATAATGTAAATGATATCTTCCGAAGCTGGAAATTGAACCCTTTGCGGGTCTTATATATACAGGATGATATCAAGTTGCAAGTAATGTTTAGCTGAAGTTCACTATTCTACTGAAAGTTAGAAAACAATGTCAGATTTCTGGACAGTCACTAAGCACAAATCCTGTACATGATGGTGCGAGGCTGAAATTGCAATCATCCATGGTCTTGTGAACATCGATCTGAATAGCAAATCTAGCTGAAATCACATAGTCTTGGCAAATTGAAGCAAATTGAAGCTGAGAGCTGACAATCGGGAGCCATAATTATATGATGTCATATGTGCCAGACGTGGGGCTGACAATCGTGAGCCATAATTACATGATGTCATATGTGGCAGACGTTTGAAATCTGATATGAACGGTATTGTTGGTATTATATAACAATGCCTACAAAACTTCATTTCGAATTTGGATTATAAAGTTGAATTTCTAAGGAGAGACGCCCATAATAAAGGTGATCTTGAATTTAACAAATCTTAATTTTGGAGAAAGGTTGTTCCAGAAAGGCTTTCAATAAGCAAACATTCTTTGCATCTTCAAGAACAATGATTGAGATGCACTCTCATAACTTTGCAAAATCTTTAGCACTAAAAATTTACCACAGTACCAATAAAAAAGGCATTTTGTTTGACCATAGTTGCGGTATATGAAGTAAAACAAGATATTGAAATAGGTCGCCACCTTGATTTTTCATGGGCTATTTTTAGTCATCAAGGAGACCATTAATCAAAGTAACTTACTCTCTGTCGAAAAATATATATTTCATAAGAGCGCCAAAAAAACACCCACAGTTGTTCTGACCGAAAACTTTTTAAAAAGAAATATGTTTCATTCCAAACTCAAACAATGTTGTGCTAACAAAGATGATTCTTCCATATTCTTGCTTTACCACACGCACTAAGAATAATATTCATGATAGTCTATGCCTATGTGATTCAAACTGCTACTTCAAATGGATCATAAATCATGGTTACACTGCTCATAACACTTATTTTGCTCGACCAGAAGAAAGCGTCGCCTAAAAATCTAAATAGTCAACACATGATTGAAGTGAAATGTGCTCCTTGTCAGAGGACTACAAAATAGAGGCGATACTGTAGTGCGGAGATATTTTTCATTCAAATCATTAACCAAAACTACAAAAGATTTCACTTTTGGTATACTTTAATAGATGCACTTTGAAATTATTATTGTATTAATATTGAATGGAAAGGGTAATTCAACCGGTCACACAAACCTTCCAATAAATATTCATAAAATATTGTCACTGTACCTTTTGATTATACTTCGTTATTAAATTTAAAGTATATTAATCTACACTCAAGAAAACCTAAAGTTCGCTTAGTGAAAGCCATCGATATTACAACGCTTTGAATACTCCATAACATGATAGAGCACTATGTACGGTTCAGGGACAGGAATGGTATTTTGAACTACAAAAGCTCAAAACAATCACAATGTATTTACCTGGGTTTGCGCCTTCTCTGTACAGAACAGGTAAATCCTTATATGCCAAATAATAATTAATAATTCCGATGTTTTGATGAATGATCACAAAGTTATCCTCCGTCAGAGTTGTACATTGCAGAATTCTTGAAGTAAAATAAAGCAATAATTCAATTATTTGTTATTTATATTATAGAAGAAAGTTCATAAGTGTACGTTCAAAATAATCGAAATTAAAAACAAATGTATGTTATATGGATTAGGTTAGGAAATACGGCTAACGTGTTAATTAAACGTTGTCCGCCAGGATGTTACTTGAGCAATTAAAGGACGTATGATACAGATATGGAACAGTAGAGCTTTCTAATCAAAATGAAGGTTTTGCGTCATTGGGTGAATAATTTCACGTTATCATATGAATGTAACTAAATGGTTTTTAAACTAGTAGTTCTTTTTCAGTGATATTTATGTCATGCCGAACGTGAATGTATGTATGTATGTATATGTGTGTGTGCGTTCGTGCGTGCGTGCATGGATGCATGTAAATATATATATATATATATATATATATATATATATATATATATATATATATATATATATATATATATATATAAAGAATACAAATCATATGGCGAATAACAACCCTTTCAAGCGTACTGGATCCACCAAGGTATCACGTGTATCAGGGATTGATTAAAATAGATGCAATAAACTGACGACGAACAGTACGATCAATCGTCAGACATACTAAACCTAATACTTCCGAACACACCTGTAGTAGCTTACCGGAGACCAAGAAACCTAAAGGACATCCTAGTCAGGGCAAAGCTAACGCCAATCGCTAGTCAAAATCAACCTAGTCAATCTGGACCCTGTGCCGATAAAGGATGCAAAACCTGTCAACATATGATAGAGACCAAGACATTCACTAGCACAGTGACTAAAGAAAAACTAAACATACATGGTCCAAACAAAATGTGCAAAACAGAGAATGTGATTTATCTCATCACCTGTAAGATATGTGGCCTTCAGTACGTCGGAGAAACTAAAAAGCTACACAAAAGGATAAACCTTCATAGATCTGATTGTATGACAAAAAAAAGCTGTACAGAAGCCCGGTCGCAGAACACTTCTCCTCCCCTGGCCACACTTTCAGTGATATAATACTTATTGTTATTGCTAACAACCACAGCTGGAGTTCCGAAACCAGGAAGGAAAAGGAATCATACTGGATACGCCACCTTAGAACATTGAAACCAAGCGGTCTAAACCAAAAAGACCAGAAAATGAAAACTATGCACTAGTAGAATTTAACATTTTCTAAATCTTCTTATTATCTTTCAGTTTTTACTATAAGAATAACAGGTATAGAATCAAATATCCGGAATATAATCTGCGTTACATAAATGTACAAAAAGTAAAAATAGATGTCGCTTTGGCTTGTAGACTTTTAGGGAATCATACACCGTTTTCAGTTTCCGAAACTAGTCTATACAAGCTGGTTGTATTTATAGTTTTAATACATGTGGAGACAGCCATGTATAGGTTTGCAAACACAACGATTTTGTGTTTATTTGTTTGTCGTATATATGTTTTGTATTTGCCTTTGAAAAAGACTCATTAAGAGTCGAAAGCGCTTAGGCTAGTTAGTTACTTGTTTCGTACTGTTCGTCGTCAGTTTATTGCATCTATATATATATATATATATATATATATATATATATATATATATATATATATATATATATATATATATATATATATATATATATATATATATATGAAGTAAACTGACAACGAGCAGTGCAAAGTTAGTATCTAACAAGCCTGAGCGCTTTCGACTCTTAATGACACTTTCAAAGATATATGCAAAACATAGACAAGACAAACAAATGAAACAGAAAAAACGTAGTGTTTGCGAAACTTTGCATGCCTTTTCTACAAGAGCTGAACCTTTAAATGTATTATGTTTCAACTAGTTTATATCAACTTGTTGCAACTTGTTGCGGATACTGTACAATATTTGTATTAACTAAGAAATCGATGAACCATAACGACACTTTTAAAGTAGATTTATTTTAAAAGCAAACTATATTCTGGATATTTTATTGCTATATTAGCAATTGTAGACTTTTAATCAAATTTAGAGAATTTTTAAGAATTAAAAAATGTGTCGTCTGTAAAAGATAACATTTTGTGCACGGTTGTCTTTTTCTAGTCCGCGTGGTTTAAATGTTCTAACGGCATGTATCCATTAAGATTCCTTTACTTTCCTGGTTTCGGAAATTCATTTAGGGCTGTTAGGAATTGCAATAAGTTTTATATCATTAAAATGTGACCAGGGGAGGAGAAATAATTTGCGACTGGGCCTTTTTTTTACAGCATTTTTGTCTTCCAGTCAGCTCGAAGAATGTTTGTCATTTTGTGTCGCTTTTCAGTTTCTCCGACATAATTAAGGCTACAGATCTTACATGAGATAAATTACATTCTCTGTTATTTTTAGACCCTTTTGTTTTTCTCAAGGCATTGTCCTCGAACATGTCCTGGTCTCTATCATATGTTGACAGTTTTTTCATCTTTTATTAACAAAGGGGAAAGATTGACTTTGTTGGTCTTAGCTTCGCCCTGACTAGGATGTCCTGAGGAGTTTTGCTCTCCGGTAACCTACTGCAGTTTTGTTCGGAAGGATAAACCTCAGTACGTCCGACGATTACACGATTACACATTGGGTCAGGGTTTGGCGATGATTTTACCTACTCTGTGGTGGTCTTGATGGTAGATCAGGATAAATAGTATCCTATCAGCCTTTGCTTTATTTCTATATTTTATTAGGTCAACACGGTTTGCTTGTTCAGCCCTTTGTGTTGCCTCCGTATTTAAGTCTTTGTCGTAGCCTAGGTAAATTAAAAGTTTAGAAAGCTCTTGAGACCTTTCAAGGAAACTTTCATAATCGGAGCAAATTCTGCATATCCTCAGTGACTGGCTATAAGGAATGTTCATAATGCTGTGTTTTGGATGACAGCTGGTTGGGAAATATCCGTGATATAATTTGCGCTTAATTAAATGTACAAAAATAACAGAAGTTGTTATATATATATATATATATATATATATATATATATATATATATATATATATATATATATATATATATATATATATATATATATATATATGATTGAGAGAGAAGAGTTTGGTAAAGATAGAGTTATCTGAACTGCCAATGAATTTTTTAAAAAAATAAATGCATTAAATAAAACAATTTTAAAAATTTGTAAGATTTGAATTCTACCGGTAGTCTCTTCTGTTCATGAACTCCCAAGACGAAGGTTGGCAGTCGACCTCCCTGTCGACTGGCTTTACGAACATGGATTTTTCCCAGAAGAGAGGTGGCATTTTGTAAAGTCCAATGGATGTAAAGAAGTCCTCACCAACTTTGTACATGCGGGTAATGGTATAATTCTTGTTAATCAAGGCCTTTGTTATATCGACTGTACGTTTTTCTGGATACGGTGCCACAAGATCGTATATGTTTGTCCAGTCTTGAGCCCACATATTACCTTTTTAATGAAAGGGGAAAATCTATTAATAAATTTGTTTTTTAAAACAACATTAAATATTTTAAAAAGGTTTCACTTTTTTTCATCACAGCGAGACTTTTCGGACGCTTAGTTTTTTAAACACTGTATGGCTACATATTACTACTTCTGCATCACCATATGATTTTGAAAAAATGCATATTCATATATTAACAGTTTTCATTTATTTTGGAAAATATAAAATTATGCTAATAGTATTTTATGTTGTAAGTTTGCTCGAAATGACAATTATGTCTTATAAAGATGGCCAATATCGCACAGTTGGGCTGAAGATTGTAGAATAACCATTGTTTTGATTTTTATTATTCCTATTACATCATATAAAGCAAGGTCACGATGATTAAATACATCCTTCATAAGTTTCAGTGTAGGAAGGTGAATTTCACTCCAAGATAAGACTCTTCCAACGATTGTAAAATCGATACCGATTGCATATGTTTGCTGTCGTAATCTGATGCATAATTAAAGATTTTGTGATAACACTTTTGAATTAACAACGATGGTCGAAATCAAAATATTGTGTTGTGAATACTGATATAAATTTCGAGCAGT